>JAWNPJ010000103.1:0-355112 GCA_035047585.1 Drosophila monieri
GGAACAAATCCTCGTCGATTTTCATCAAAGGATCCTAAATGTTCTTCAAATTTAATTTTTGCCATTTTTTCGGCCAATTTCGGGAAAGTATTCCCTTGAAAAGTGTGGAATTCCGCAACCTACGCTTTTCTTCCAGTTTTTTGCGAATATCTCGGTTGTTTCGCGTCCAATCCAAAAAAGAAGTTCCATTTGTGATTCAGGGTACTATTCCCCGTCGATCCTCATCAAAGGATTCTAACTATTTTTCAAATTTAATTTTGACCTTTTTTTCGGCCAAAATCATGATGGTACCCCGTGGAAATGTGTGGGAATCCCGCAACCTACGCTTTTCTTCCAGTTTTTTGCGAATATCTCGGCTATTTCGCGTCCACACCAAAAAAGGAGTTCCATTTGAGATTCAGGGAATTAATCCCCGTCGATCCTCATCAAAGGATCCTAAATATTCTTCAAATTTAATTTTGGCCCTTTTTTCGGCCAAAATCATGATGGTACCCCTTGGAAAAGGTGCGGAATCCCGCAACCTACGCTTTTCTTCCAGATTTTGGCGAATATCTCGGTTATTTCGCATCCAATCCAAAAAAAAGAGTTCCATTTGTGATTCAGGAACTAATCCCCGTCGATCCTCATCAAAGGATCCTAAATATTCTTCAAATTTAATTTTGGCCCTTTTTTCGGCCAAAATCATGATGGTACCCCTTGGAAAAGTGGGGAATCCCGCAACCTACGCTTTTCTTCCAGTTTTTGGCGAATATCTCGGCTATTTCGCATCCAATCCAAAAAAGGAGTTCCATTTGTGATTCAGGGAACTAATCCCCGGCGATCCTCATCAAAGGATCCTAAATATTCTTCAAATTTAATTTTGGTCTTTTTTTCGGCCAAAATCATGATGGTACCCCAAGGAAAAGTGGGGAATCCCGCAACCTACGCTTTTCTTCCAGTTTTTTGCGAATATCTCGGCTATTTCGATCCAATCCAAAAAAGGAGTTCCATTTGTGATTCAGGGAACTAATCTCCATCGATCCTCATCAAAGGATCCTAAATATTCTTCAAATTTAATTTTAGCCCTTTTTTCGGCCAAAATCATGATGGTACCCCTTGGAAAAGTGCGGAATCCCGCAACCTACGCTTTTCTTCCAGTTTTTTGCGAATATCTCGGCTATTTCGCATTCAATCCAAAAAAGGAGTTCCCATTTGTGATTCAGGGAACTAATCTTCGTCGATCCTCATCAAAGGATCCTAAATATTCTTCAAATTTACTTTTAGCCATTTTTTCGGCCAAAATCATGATGGTACCCCTTGGAAAAGTGCGGAATCCCGCAACCTACGCTTTTCTTCCAGTTTTTTGCGAATATCTCGGCTATTTCGCATCCAATCCAAAAAAGAGTTCCATTTGTGATTCAGGGAACTAATCCCCGTCGATCCTCATCAAAGGATCCTAAATATTCTTCAAATTTAATTTTGGCCCTTTTTCGGCCAAAATCATGATGGTACCCCTTGGAAAAGTGCGGAATCCCGCAACCTACGTTTTTCTTCCATTTTTTTGCGAATATCTCGGCTGTTTCGCGTCCAATCCAAAAAAGGAGTTCCATTTGTGATTCAGGGAACTAATCCCCGTCGATCCTCACCAAAGGATCCTAAATATTCTTCAAATTTAATTTTGTCCTTTTTTTCGGCCAAAATCATGATGGTACCCCTTGGAAAAAGTGCGGAATCCCGCAACCTACGTTTTTCTTCCAGTTTTTTGCGAATATCTCGGCTATTTCGCATCCAATCGTCAAAAAGGAGTTCAATTTGGGATTCAGGGAACTAATCCCCGGCGATCCTCATCAAAGGATCCTAAATATTCTTCAAATTTCATTTTGGCCCTTTTTTCGGCCAAAATCATGATGGTACCCCTTGAAAAAGTGCGGAATCCCGCAACCTACGCTTTTTCTTCCAGTTTTTGGCTTATCTCGGCTATTTCGCATCCAATCCAAAAAAGGAGTTCCATTTGTGATTCAGGGAACTAATCCCTGGCGATCCTCATCAAAGGATCCTAAATATTCTTCAAATTTCATTTTGGCCCTTTTTTCGGCCAAAATCATGATGGTACCCCTTGGAAAAGTGCGGAATCCCGCAACCTATGCTTTTCTTCCAGTTTTTGGCGAATATCTCGGCTATTTCGCATCCAATCCAAAAAAGGAGTTCCATTTGTGATTCAGGGAACTAATCCCCGGCGATCCTCATCAAAGGATCCTAAATATTCTTCAAATTTAATTTTGGCCTTTTTTTCGGCCAAAATCATGATGGTACCCCTTGGAAAAGTGGGGAATCCCGCAACCTACGTTTTTCTTCCAGTTTTTTGCGAATATCTCGGCTATTTCGCATCCAATCCAAAAAAGGAGTTCCATTTGTGATTCAGGGAACTAATCCCCGGCGATCCTCATCAAAGGATCCTAAATATTCTTCAAATTTAATTTTGGCCCTTTTTTCGGCCAAAATCATGATGGTACCCCTTGGAAAAGTGCGGAATCCCGCAACCTACGCTTTTCTTCTAGTTTTTTGCGAATATCTCGGCTATTTCGCATCCAATCCAAAAAAGGAGTTCCATTTGTGATTCAGGGAACTAATCCCCGGCGATCCTCATCAAAGGATCCTAAATATTCTTCAAATTTCATTTTGGCCCTTTTTTCGGCCAAAATCATGATGGTACCCCTTGGAAAAGTGCGGAATCCCGCAACCTATGCTTTTCTTCTAGTTTTTTGCGAATATCTCGGCTATTTCGCATCCAATCCAAAGAAGGAGTTCCATTTGTGATTCAGGGAACTAATCCCCGGCGATCCTCATCAAAGGATACTAAATATTCTTCAAATTTAATTTTGGCCCTTTTTTCGGCTAAAATCATGATGGTACCCCTTGGAAAAGTGCGGAATCCCGCAACCTACGCTTTTCTTCCAGTTTTTGGCGAATATCTCGGCTATTTCGCATCCAATCCAAAAATGGAGTTCCATTTGTGATTCAGGGAACTAATCCCCGGCGATCCTCATCAAAGGATCCTAAATATTCTTCAAATTTAATTTTGGCCCTTTTTTCGGCCAAAATCATGATGGTACCCCTTGGAAAAGTGCGGAATCCCGCAACCTACGCTTTTCTTCCAGTTTTTGGCGAATATCTCGGCTATTTCGCATCCAATCCAAAAAAGGAGTTCCATTTGTGATTCAGGGAACTAATCCCCGGCGATCCTCATCAAAGGATCCTAAATATTCTTCAAATTTAATTTTGGCCCTTTTTTCGGCCAAAATCATGATGGTACCCCTTGGAAAAGTGCGGAATCCCGCAACCTACGCTTTTCTTCCAGTTTTTGGCGAATATCTCGGCTATTTCGCATCCAATCCAAAAAAGGAGTTCCATTTGTGATTCAGGGAACTAATCCCCGGCGATCCTCATCAAAGGATCCTAAATATTCTTCAAATTTAATTTTGGCCCTTTTTTCGGCCAAAATCATGATGGTACCCCTTGGAAAAGTGCGGAATCCCGCAACCTACGCTTTTCTTCCAGTTTTTTGCGAATATCTCGGCTATTTCGCATCCAATCAAAAAAAGGAGTTCCATTTGTGATTCAGGGAACTAATCCCCGGCGATCCTCATCAAAGGATCCTAAATATTCTTCAAATTTAATTTTGGCCCTTTTTTCGGCCAAAATCATGATGGTACCCCTTGGAAAAGTGCGGAATCCCGCAACCTACGCTTTTCTTCCAGTTTTTGGCGAATATCTCGGCTATTTCGCATCCAATCCAAAAAAGGAGTTCCATTTGTGATTCAGGGAACTAATCCCCGGCGATCCTCATCAAAGGATCCTAAATATTCTTCAAATTTAATTTTGGCCCTTTTTTCGGCCAAAATCATGATGGTACCCCTTGGAAAAGTGCGAAATCCCGCAACCTACGCTTTTCTTCTAGTTTTTTGCGAATATCTCGGCTATTTCGCATCCAATCCAAAAAAAGGAGTTCCATTTGTGATTCAGGGAACTAATCCCCGGCGATCCTCATCAAAGGATCCTAAATATTCTTCAAATTTAATTTTGGCCCTTTTTTCGGCCAAAATCATGATGGTACCCCTTGGAAAAGTGCGGAATCCCGCAACCTACGCTTTTCTTTCAGTTTTTTGCGAATATCTCGGCTATTTCGCATCCAATCCAAAAAAGGAGTTCCATTTGTGATTTAGGGAACTAATCCCCGTCGATCCTCATCAAAGGATCTTTAGTATTCCCAAAATTAAAAATTGGCCTTATTTTGGGCCAAAATCATGATACCCCTTGGAAAAGCGCCTCTGGTTGAATTTTATACTTTTCCGATACTTTTAAGGAAATAAAAATCGTCAACAAATGTTAAAATACCTAAAAATAAAGTTATTTGTAGTGTTTTTTTATTTTTTAGACTGTTAGCCAAGTTCCGAACCTATCTTACGTCATTTGACTTAAAATATCGATATTTGATGTACAGTATTAAGCACTCAGTATTACCGATGAATTTTTGGTATTTTTTGGCTTCGCGTGACTGGTATCTCTAAGATCGATAACCAAAACAAAAGGGTGCTTTTGATAGAATCCGGAATATTTAAACAAAATGATAAGATATATCCTGGAAAAAGATGAAAAGGACATCAAGATTGCCCCAAAGATCATTTAGCCGCTGAAGAAGGACTCCGGAATGGATACTGAGGCATCAAATCCGACGGAGTTGCGCAATATACCAAGGCGGCACTGAAAGATCACTGGGACGGATGTGATCTCGCGGAGGACTGGCGATACTAAGGAGGCGACTGAGAGGATGTACCCCAGGCTGATGACGTTCCATTTTCGGGTAAGTGAACGTCCGAATTAGGAAAAACCAATGTGACTCTGAGTTTCAATGGTTTATAGTCCCCCAGGTGAACAGGACTAATCTGCTGTCCGAGGAGGGCGTACAGACCAATTATCTGGATGCAGTACACCGGTTCTGGTGCCTGGAAGTCAACAATGGACAACAGGGATACGCACAATCGCCGCTCGGTCGTCGCCCATCCCATTAAGGGTTCAACAACGCCTCGTCGACTTTACTCGGCAACTCGCAACTCGGCAACTCCAAGGACATTCCACGAAGTATCCTTCGATGCCCGGTGAACTTCGGATCAGCGTGTGCAGAACTTTGCTTTATATGTATCTTAAGGTTGTACTTATTTTTAGTTAGGGTATGTGTGTGAAATATCACGATTATAATAAATGTTTAAAAAAATATCCTGTGTGGTTCATTCAATGGGGATTATTTCCAGGTCTGACGTCGTCTTAACTTGGCCAACATCGGATGCAAAAGGGCCAGGATATAGCGGAAAAACAGTTTACAGAAATTTCTTGACGTCACAGAATTGCGAAGAAAAATTTTGGATTTTGGGCCACTACCAGGCCCGCAGTACCAGGCCAACAGAAATGGCCAGTAGGTGGATTTCGATTTTTAAAATTGTTTTTTGCGAATATCTCAGCCATTTTACATCCAATCCTGGATTGGGATGGCTCAAAAAATGCAGAAAAATATGCTCCACCTGCCTGGCTTCCATTATTGGTATTAGCCAAGTTAACACCATGGGAAAAATGTTTTTGGCCAATAACTTAATGTTTGATTGGCTCCTTTGCTTATATCTCAGCCATTCCGCAACCGATTTTGGAAGGGATGGCCACTTCCGAATCAGGACTTTAAGGTCCTTTGAACTGCTTCAAAAGTTACGGCATCAAAGGATGTTTGATCCTTAAAGTCGAATAAAATCAAATTCATTTAGTTTTGATTTTCTGGACACATTTTTGTAAAGGATATCAAGGATATTTTGGTAGAGATCGAAGGGTATTAATGTCCTGATCCCAAAATGGTGCCCCGTTTCTAGATCGGTTGGGAACTGACCGAGATATACGTAATCGAGAAATCGGGAACATATTTAAAATATTCGTTTTTGGCCAATTTTAACTTTCCATCGGTGTTAACTTGGCTAATACCAGATTGTGTTGGCCCGTCGATGCGCCTTAATTTTCTGCATTTTCTGGCTGGTCTCAATCCAGGATCAGATGCGAAATGGCCGAGATATTCACAAAAAACTGTTTCAGAAAATAGAATCCACCTACTGGCCATTTCTGTTGGCCTGGTACTCCGAGCCTGGTGGCGGCCGAAAATCTCAAAATTTTCAGCCACAAAAGTCTGTGACGTCATGGATCTGGCTGCGATCTGTGACGTCAGCACTAAATTTCGCGGGGGCGGGTAATTATTTTTGAATTTGAAAATTCAAAAAAAAATCCCGGAAAGGCGCGGGCGGGATCTTTTTTGAATTTGAATTCAAATTTAACGTATCGATTTGTGGATCATATGTGGATCTTATGTGGATCATATGTGGAACCCATGTGGATCGTATGTGGGACCTGTGTGGATCCTATGTGGATTCTGTGTGGATCCTATGTGGGCCCAAGACACGATATATATCGATATACAACCCGCTAAATTTAAATTCAAATTCAAAAAACGATTTCCCGCCCGCGCCTGTGGATCCAAATTCGATCTTTAATTTTGAATTCAAATTTCAAATAGTTACCCGCCCCCGCGAAAATTAAAAACTAACCGGTTAACCGGTTCAGCCAAGGCACCACCCATTGCCGCCTAGACTCCACCCAGTTGTGACGTCACTGATCGAAGCCTAATCCGTGACGTCACAGGCTTTTGCGGCTGAAAATTTTGAGATTTTCGGCCGCCACCAGGCTCGGAGTACCAGGCCAACAGAAATGGCCAGTAGGTGGATTCTATTTTCTGAAACAGTTTTTTGTGAATATCTCGGCCATTTCGCATCTGATCCTGGATTGAGACCAGCCAGAAAATGCAGAAAATTAAGGCGCATCGACTGGCCAAGAAAATCTGGTATTAGCCAAGTTAACACCGTTGGAAAGTTAAAATTGGCCAAAAAAGATTATTTTAATAAGTGCCCGATTTCTCGATTATGTATATCTCGGTCATTTCCCAACCGATCTAGAAACGGGGCACCATTTTGGGATCAGGACATTAATACCCTTCGATCTCTACCAAAATATCCTTGATATCCTTTACAAAAATGTGTCCAGAAAATCAAAACTAAATGAATTTGATTTTATTCGACTTTAAGGATCAAACATCCTTTGATGCCGTAACTTTTGAAGCAGTTCAAAGAACCTTAAAGTCCTGATTCGGAAGTGGCCATCCCTTCCAAAATCGGTTGCGGGATGGCTGAGATATAAGCAAAGGAGCCAATCAAACATTAAGTTATTGGCCAAAAGCATTTTTCCCACGGTGTTAACTTGGCTAATACCAATAATGGAAGCCAGGCAGGTGGAGCATATTTTTCTGCATTTTTTGAGCCATCCCAATCCAGGATTGGATGTAAAATGGCCGAGATATTCGCAAAAAACAATTTTAAAAATCGAAATCCACCTACTGGCCATTTCTGTTGGCCTGGTACTGCGGGCCTGGTAGTGGCCCAAAATTCAAAATTTTTCTTCGCAATTCTGTGACGTCAAGAAATTTCTGTAAACTGTTTTTCCGCATATCCTGGCCCTTTTGCATCCGATGTTGGCCAAGTTAAGACGACGTCAGAACTGGAAATAATCCCCATTGAATGAACCACACAGGATATTTTTTTAAACATTTATTATAATCGTGATATTTCACACACATACCCTAACTAAAAATAAGTACAACCTTAAGATACATATAAAGCAAAGTTCTGCACACGCTGATCCGAAGTTCACCGGGCATCGAAGGATACTTCGTGGAATGTCCTTGGAGTTGCCGAATTGCGAGTTGCCGAGTAAAGTCGATGAGGCGTTGTTGAACCCTTAATGGGATGGGCGACGACCGAGCGGCGATTGTGCGTATCCCCGTTGTCCATTGTTGACTTCCAGGCACCAGAACCGGTGTACTGCATCCAGATAATTGGTCTGTACGCCCTCCTCGGACAGCAGATTAGTCCTGTTCACCTGGGGGACTATAAACCATTGAAACTCAAAGTCACATTGGTTTTTCGGACGTTCACTTACCCGAAAATGGAACGTCATCAGCCTGGGGCACATCCTTTCAGTCGCCTCTGTCGTATCGTTAGCCTTCCGCGAGATCACATCCGTCCCAGTGATCTTTCAGTGCCGCCTTGGTCTACTGCGCAACTCCGTGGTGTCTCAGTATCCATTCCAGAGTCCTTCTTCAGCGGCTAAATGATCTTTGGGGCAATCTTCATGTCATTTTCATCTTTTTCCAGGATCAATTTTATCATTTTGTGTAAATATTCCGGATTCTATCAAAAGCACCCTTTTGTTTTGGTTATCGATCTTAGAGATACCAGTCACGCGAAGCCAAAAAATACCAAAAATTCATCGGTAATACTGAGTGCTTAATACTGCAAATCAAATATCGATATTTTAATGACGTAAGATCGGATCGGAACTCAGCTAACATTTTAAAAATAAAAAAACACTACAAATAACTTTATTTTTAGGTATTTTAAAATTTGTTGACGATTTTTATTCCCTTAAAAGTATCGGAAAGTATAAAATTCAACCAGAGGCGCTTTTCCAAGGGGTATCATGATTTTGGCGCAAAATAAGGCCAATTTTTAATTTTGGGAATACTAAAGATCCTTTGATGAGGATCGACGGGGATTAGTTCCCTGAATCACAAATGGAACTCCTTTTTTGGATTGGATGCGAAATAGCCGAGATATTCGCCAAAAACTGGAAGAAAAGCGTAGGTTGCGGGATTCCGCACTTTTCCAAGGGGTACCATCATGATTTTGGCCGAAAAAAGGGCGAAAATTAAATTTGAAGATTATTTAGGATCCTTTGATGAGGATCGCCGGGGATTAGTTCCCTGAATCACAAATGGAACTCCTTTTTTTGGATTAGATGCGAAATAGCCGAGATATTCGCCAAAAACTGGAAGAAAAGCGTAGGTTGCGGGATTCCGAACTTTTACAAGGGGTACCATCATGATTTTGGCCGAAAAAAGGGCGAAAATTAAATTTGAAGATTATTTAGGATCCTTTGATGAGGATCGCCGGGGATTAGTTCCCTGAATCACAAATGGAACTCCTTTTTTGGATTGGATGCGAAATAGCCGAGATATTCGCCAAAAACTGGAAGAAAAGCGTAGGTTGCGGGATTCCGCACTTTTCCAAGGGGTACCATCATGATTTTGGCCGAAAAAAGGGCGAAAATTAAATTTGAAGAATATTTAGGATCCTTTGATGAGGGTCGACGGGGATTAGTTCCCTGAATCACAAATGGAACTCCTTTTTTCGATTGGATGCGAAATAGCCGAGATATTCGCCAAAAACTGGAAGAAAAGCGTAGGTTGCGGGATTCCGAACTTTTCCAAGGGGTACCATCATGATTTTGGCCGAAAAAAGGGCGAAAATTAAATTTGAAGATTATTTAGGATCCTTTGATGAGGATCGCCGGGGATTAGTTCCCTGAATCACAAATGGAACTCCTTTTTTGGATTGGATGCGAAATAGCCGAGATATTCGCCAAAAACTGGAAGAAAAGCGTAGGTTGCGGGATTCCGAACTTTTCCAAGGGGTACCATCATGATTTTGGCCGAAAAAAGGGCGAAAATTAAATTTGAAGAATATTTAGTATCCTTTGATGAGGATCGCCGGGGATTAGTTCCCTGAATCACAAATGGAACTCCTTTTTTGGATTGGATGCGAAATAGCCGAGATATTCGCCAAAAACTGGAAGAAAAGCGTAGGTTGCGGGATTCCGCACTTTTCCAAGGGGTACCATCATGATTTTGGCCGAAAAAAGGGCCAAAATTAAATTTGAAGAATTAAATTTGATGAGGGTCGACGGGGATTAGTTCCCTGAATCACAAATGAAACTCCTTTTTTGGATTGGATGCGAAATAGCCGAGATATTCGCCAAAAACTGGAAGAAAAGCGTAGGTTGCGGGATTCCGAACTTTTCCAAGGGGTACCATCATGATTTTGGCCGAAAAAAGGGCGAAAATTAAATTTGAAGAATGTTTAGGATCCTTTGATGAGGATCGCCGGGGATTAGTTCCCTGAATCACAAATGGAACTCCTTTTTTGGATTGGATGCGAAATAGCCGAGATATTCGCCAAAAACTGGAAGAAAAGCGTAGGTTGCGGGATTCCGAACTTTTCCAAGGGGTACCATCATGATTTTGGCCGAAAAAAGGGCCAAAATTAAATTTGAAGAATATTTAGGATCCTTTGATGAGGATCGCCGGGGATTAGTTCCCTGAATCACAAATGGAACTCCTTTTTTGGATTGGATGCGAAATAGCCGAGATATTCGCCAAAAACTGGAAGAAAAGCGTAGGTTGCGGGATTCCGCACTTTTCCAAGGGGTACCATCATGATTTTGGCCGAAAAAAGGGCGAAAATTAAATTTGAAGAATATTTAGTATCCTTTGATGAGGATCGCCGGGGATTAGTTCCCTGAATCACAAATGGAACTCCTTTTTTGGATTGGATGCGAAATAGCCGAGATATTCGCAAAAAACTGGAAGAAAAACGTAGGTTGCGGGATTCCGAACTTTTCCAAGGGGTACCATCATGATTTTGGCCGAAAAAAGGGCCAAAATTAAATTTGAAGAATATTTAGGATCCTTTGATGAGGATCGCCGGGGATTAGTTCCCTGAATCACAAATGGAACTCCTTTTTTGGATTGGATGCGAAATAGCCGAGATATTCGCCAAAAACTGGAAGAAAAGCGTAGGTTGCGGGATTCCGCACTTTTCCAAGGGGTACCATCATGATTTTGGCCGAAAAAAGGGCGAAAATTAAATTTGAAGATTATTTAGGATCCTTTAATGAGGATCGCCGGTGATTAGTTCCCTGAATCGCAAATGGAACTCCTTTTTTGGATTGGATGCGAAATAGCCGAGATATTCGCAAAAAAGTAAAAGAAAAACGTAGGTTGCGGGATTCCGCACTTTTCCAAGGGGTACCATCATGATTTTGGCCGAAAAAAGGGCCAAAATTAAATTTGAAGAATATTTAGGATCCTTTGATGAGGATCGCCGGGGATTAGTTCCCTGAATCACAAATGGAACTCCTTTTTTGGATTGGATGCGAAATAGCCGAGATATTCGCCAAAAACTGGAAGAAAAGCGTAGGTTGCGGGATTCCGCACTTTTCCAAGGGGTACCATCATGATTTTGGCCGAAAAAAGGGCCAAAATTAAATTTGAAGAATATTTAGGATCCTTTGATGAGGATCGCCAGGGATTAGTTCCCTGAATCACAAATGGAACTCCTTTTTTGGATTGGATGCGAAATAGCCGAGATATTCGCCAAAAACTGGAAGAAAAGCGTAGGTTGCGGGATTCCGCACTTTTCCAAGGGGTACCATCATGATTTTGGCCGAAAAAAGGGCCAAAATTAAATTTGAAGAATATTTAGGATCCTTTGATGAGGATCGCCGGGGATTAGTTCCCTGAATCACAAATGGAACTCCTTTTTTGGATTGGATGCAAAATAGCCGAGATATTCGCCAAAAACTGGAAGAAAAGCGTAGGTTGCGGGATTCCGCACTTTTCCAAGGGGTACCATCATGATTTTGGCCGAAAAAAGGGCCAAAATTAAATTTGAAGAATATTTAGGATCCTTTGATGAGGATCGCCGGGGATTAGTTCCCTGAATCACAAATGGAACTCCTTTTTTGGATTGGATGCGAAATAGCCGAGATATTCGCCAAAAACTGGAAGAAAAGCGTAGGTTGCGGGATTCCGCACTTTTCCAAGGGGTACCATCATGATTTTGGCCGAAAAAAGGGCGAAAATTAAATTTGAAGATTATTTAGGATCCTTTAATGAGGATCGCCGGTGATTAGTTCCCTGAATCGCAAATGGAACTCCTTTTTTGGATTGGATGCGAAATAGCCGAGATATTCGCAAAAAAGTAAAAGAAAAACGTAGGTTGCGGGATTCCGCACTTTTCCAAGGGGTACCATCATGATTTTGGCCGAAAAAAGGGCCAAAATTAAATTTGAAGAATATTTAGGATCCTTTGATGAGGATCGCCGGGGATTAGTTCCCTGAATCACAAATGGAACTCCTTTTTTGGATTGGATGCGAAATAGCCGAGATATTCGCCAAAAACTGGAAGAAAAGCGTAGGTTGCGGGATTCCGCACTTTTCCAAGGGGTACCATCATGATTTTGGCCGAAAAAAGGGCCAAAATTAAATTTGAAGAATATTTAGGATCCTTTGATGAGGATCGCCAGGGATTAGTTCCCTGAATCACAAATGGAACTCCTTTTTTGGATTGGATGCGAAATAGCCGAGATATTCGCCAAAAACTGGAAGAAAAGCGTAGGTTGCGGGATTCCGCACTTTTCCAAGGGGTACCATCATGATTTTGGCCGGAAAAAGGGCCAAAATTAAATTTGAAGAATATTAAGGATCCTTTGATGAGGATCGACGGGGATTTGTTCCCTGAATCACAAATGGAACTCCTTTTTTGGATTGGATGCGAAATAGCCGAGATATTCGCAAAAAAGTGAAAGAAAAGCGTAGGTTGCGGGATTCCGCACTTTTCCAAGGGGTACCATCATGATGTTGGCCGAAAAAAGGCCAAAATTAAATTTCAAGAATATTTAGGATCCTTTGATGAGGATCGACGGGGATTAGTTCCCTGAATCACAAATGGAACTCCTTTTTTCGATTGGACGCGAAATAGCCGAGATATTCGCAAAAAAGTGAAAGAAAAGCGTAGGTTGCGGGATTCCGCACTTTTCCAAGGGGTACCATCATGATTTTGGCCGAAAAAAGGGCCAAAATTTAATTTGAAGAATATTTAGGATCCTTTGATGAGGATCGCCGGGGATTAGTTCCCTGAATCACAAATGGAACTCCTTTTTTGGATTGGATGCGAAATAGCCGAGATATTCGCCAAAAACTGGAAGAAAAGCGTAGGTTGCGGGATTCCGCACTTTTCCAAGGGGTACCATCATGATTTTGGCCGAAAAAAGGGCCAAAATTAAATTTGAAGAATATTTAGGATCCTTTGATGAGGATCGCCGGGGATTAGTTCCCTGAATCACAAATGGAACTCCTTTTTTGGATTGGATGCGAAATAGCCGAGATATTCGCCAAAAACTGGAAGAAAAGCGTAGGTTGCGGGATTCCGCACTTTTCCAAGGGGTACCATCATGATTTTAGCCGAAAAAAGGGCCAAAATTAAATTTGAAGAATATTTAGGATCCTTTGATGAGGATCGCCGGGGATTAGTTCCCTGAATCACAAATGGAACTCCTTTTTTGGATTGGATGCGAAATAGCCGAGATATTCGCAAAAAACTGGAAGAAAAGCGTAGGTTGCGGGATTCCGCACTTTTCCAAGGGGTACCATCATGATTTTGGCCGAAAAAAGGGCCAAAATTAAATTTGAAGAATATTTAGGATCCTTTGATGAGGATCGCCGGGGATTAGTTCCCTGAATCACAAATGGAACCCCATTTTTGGATTGGATGCGAAATAGCCGAGATATTCGCCAAAAACTGGAAGAAAAGCGTAGGTTGCGGGATTCCGCACTTTTCCAAGGGGTACCATCATGATTTTAGCCGAAAAAAGGGCCAAAATTAAATTTGAAGAATATTTAGTATCCTTTGATGAGGATCGCCGGGGATTAGTTCCCTGAATCACAAATGGAACTCCTTCTTTGGATTGGATGCGAAATAGCCGAGATATTCGCAAAAAACTAGAAGAAAAGCGTAGGTTGCGGGATTCCGCACTTTTCCAAGGGGTACCATCATGATTTTGGCCGAAAAAAGGGCCAAAATTTAATTTGAAGAATATTTAGGATCCTTTGATGAGGATCGCCGGGGATTAGTTCCCTGAATCACAAATGGAACTCCTTTTTTGGATTGGATGCGAAATAGCCGAGATATTCGCCAAAAACTGGAAGAAAAGCGTAGGTTGCGGGATTCCGCACTTTTCCAAGGGGTACCATCATGATTTTAGCCGAAAAAAGGGCCAAAATTAAATTTGAAGAATATTTAGGATCCTTTGATGAGGATCGCCGGGGATTAGTTCCCTGAATCACAAATGGAACTCCTTTTTTGGATTGGATGCGAAATAGCCGAGATATTCGCCAAAAACTGGAAGAAAAGCGTAGGTTGCGGGATTCCGCACTTTTCCAAGGGGTACCATCATGATTTTAGCCGAAAAAAGGGCCAAAATTAAATTTGAAGAATATTTAGTATCCTTTGATGAGGATCGCCGGGGATTAGTTCCCTGAATCACAAATGGAACTCCTTTTTTGGATTGGATGCGAAATAGCCGAGATATTCGCCAAAAACTGGAAGAAAAGCGTAGGTTGCGGGATTCCGCACTTTTCCAAGGGGTACCATCATGATTTTAGCCGAAAAAAGGGCCAAAATTAAATTTGAAGAATATTTAGGATCCTTTGATGAGGATCGCCGGGGATTAGTTCCCTGAATCACAAATGGAACTCCTTTTTTGGATTGGATGCGAAATAGCCGAGATATT
The DNA here is from genome assembly GCA_035047585.1 of Drosophila monieri. NCBI lineage: Eukaryota > Metazoa > Arthropoda > Insecta > Diptera > Drosophilidae > Drosophila > Drosophila monieri. The sequence continues at coordinate 14,530 of JAWNPJ010000103.1, forward strand.
CGCCAAAAACTGGAAGAAAAGCGTAGGTTGCGGGATTCCGCACTTTTCCAAGGGGTACCATCATGATTTTAGCCGAAAAAAGGGCCAAAATTAAATTTGAAGAATATTTAGGATCCTTTGATGAGGATCGCCGGGGATTAGTTCCCTGAATCACAAATGGAACTCTTTTTTGGATTGGATGCGAAATAGCCGAGATATTCGCCAAAAACTGGAAGAAAAGCGTAGGTTGCGGGATTCCGCACTTTTCCAAGGGGTACCATCATGATTTTAGCCGAAAAAAGGGCCAAAATTAAATTTGAAGAATATTTAGTATCCTTTGATGAGGATCGCCGGGGATTAGTTCCCTGAATCACAAATGGAACTCCTTCTTTGGATTGGATGCGAAATAGCCGAGATATTCGCAAAAAACTAGAAGAAAAGCATAGGTTGCGGGATTCCGCACTTTTCCAAGGGGTACCATCATGATTTTGGCCGAAAAAAGGGCCAAAATTAAATTTGAAGAATATTTAGGATCCTTTGATGAGGATCGCCGGGGATTAGTTCCCTGAATCACAAATGGAACTCCTTTTTTGGATTGGATGCGAAATAGCCGAGATATTCGCAAAAAAGTAAAAGAAAAACGTAGGTTGCGGGATTCCGCACTTTTCCAAGGGGTACCATCATGATTTTGGCCGAAAAAAGGGCAAAAATTAAATTTGAAGAATATTTAGGATCCTTTGATGAGGATCGCCGGGGATTAGTTCCCTGAATCACAAATGGAACTCCTTTTTTGGATTGGATGCGAAATAGCCGAGATATTCGCCAAAAACTGGAAGAAAAGCGTAGGTTGCGGGATTCCGAACTTTTCCAAGGGGTACCATCATGATTTTGGCCGAAAAAAGGGCCAAAATTAAATTTGAAGAATATTTAGGATCCTTTGATGAGGATCGACGGGGATTAGTTCCCTGAATCACAAATGGAACTCCTTTTTTGGATTGGATGCGAAATAGCCGAGATATTCGCCAAAAACTGGAAGAAAAGCGTAGGTTGCGGGATTCCGCACTTTTCCAAGGGGTACCATCATGATTTTGGCCGAAAAAAGGGCCAACATTAAATTTGAAGAATATTTAGGATCCTTTGATGAGGATCGCCGGGGATTAGTTCCCTGAATCACAAATGGAACTCCTTTTTTGGATTGGATGCGAAATAGCCGAGATATTCGCCAAAAACTGGAAGAAAAGCGTAGGTTGCGGGATTCCGCACTTTTCCAAGGGGTACCATCATGATTTTAGCCGAAAAAAGGGCCAAAATTAAATTTGAAGAATAATTAGTTCCCTGAATCACAAATGGAACTCCTTTTTTGGATTGGATGCGAAATAGCCGAGATATTCGCCAAAAACTGGAAGAAAAGCGTAGGTTGCGGGATTCCGCACTTTTCCAAGGGGTACCATCATGATTTTGGCCGAAAAAAGGGCCAAAATTAAATTTGAAGAATATTTAGGATCCTTTGATGAGGATCGCCGGGGATTAGTTCCCTGAATCACAAATGGAACTCCTTTTTTGGATTGGATGCGAAATAGCCGAGATATTCGCAAAAAAGTAAAAGAAAAACGTAGGTTGCGGGATTCCGCACTTTTCCAAGGGGTACCATCATGATTTTGGCCGAAAAAAGGGCAAAAATTAAATTTGAAGAATATTTAGGATCCTTTGATGAGGATCGCCGGGGATTAGTTCCCTGAATCACAAATGGAACTCCTTTTTTGGATTGGATGCGAAATAGCCGAGATATTCGCAAAAAAGTAAAAGAAAAACGTAGGTTGCGGGATTCCGCACTTTTCCAAGGGGTACCATCATGATTTTGGCCGAAAAAAGGGCCAAAATTAAATTTGAAGAATATTTAGGATCCTTTGATGAGGATCGCCGGGGATTAGTTCCCTGAATCACAAATGGAACTCCTTTTTTGGATTGGATGCGAAATAGCCGAGATATTCGCCGAAAACTGGAAGAAAAGCGTAGGTTGCGGGATTCCGAACTTTTCCAAGGGGTACCATCATGATTTTGGCCGAAAAAAGGGCCAACATTAAATTTGAAGAATATTTAGGATCCTTTGATGAGGATCGCCGGGGATTAGTTCCCTGAATCACAAATGGAACTCCTTTTTTGGATTGGATGCGAAATAGCCGAGATATTCGCAAAAAAGTAAAAGAAAAACGTAGGTTGCGGGATTCCGCACTTTTCCAAGGGGTACCATCATGATTTTGGCCGAAAAAAGGGCCAAAATTCACGTCACAGATCGCAGCCAGATCCGTGACGTCACAGTCTTTTGTGGCTGAAAATTTTTGGATTTTGGGCCGCCACCAGGCTCGGAGTACCAGGCCAACAGAAATGGCCAGTAGGTGGATTCTATTTTCTGAAACAGTTTTTTGTGAATATCTCGGCCATTTCGCATCTGATCCTGGATTGAGACCAGCCAGAAAATGCAGAAAATTAAGGCGCATCGACGGGCCAACACAATCTGGTATTAGCCAAGTTAACACCGATGGAAAGTTAAAATTGGCCAAAAACGAATATTTTAAATATGTTCCCGATTTCTCGATTATGTATATCTCGGTCAGTTCCCAACCGATCTAGAAACGGGGCACCATTTTGGGATCAGGACATTAATACCCTTCGATCTCTACCAAAATATCCTTGATATCCTTTACAAAAATGTGTCCAGAAAATCAAAACTAAATGAATTTGATTTTATTCGACTTTAAGGATCAAACATCCTTTGATGCCGTAACTTTTGAAGCAGTTCAAAGAACCTTAAAGTCCTGATTCGGAAGTGGCCATCCCTTCCAAAATCGGTTGCGGGATGGCTGAGATATAAGCAAAGGAGCCAATCAAACATTAAGTTATTGGCCAAAAGCATTTTTCCCACGGTGTTAACTTGGCTAATACCAATAATGGAAGCCAGGCAGGTGGAGCATATTTTTCTGCATTTTTTGAGCCATCCCAATCCAGGATTGGATGTAAAATGGCCGAGATATTCGCAAAAAACAATTTTAAAAATCGAAATCCACCTACTGGCCATTTCTGTTGGCCTGGTACTGCGGGCCTGGTAGTGGCCCAAAATTCAAAATTTTTCTTCGCAATTCTGTGACGTCAAGAAATTTCTGTAAACTGTTTTTCCGCATATCCTGGCCCTTTTGCATCCGATGTTGGCCAAGTTAAGACGACGTCAGACCTGGAAATAATCCCCATTGAATGAACCACACAGGATATTTTTTTAAACATTTATTATAATCGTGATATTTCACACACATACCCTAACTAAAAATAAGTACAACCTTAAGATACATATAAAGCAAAGTTCTGCACACGCTGATCCGAAGTTCACCGGGCATCGAAGGATACTTCGTGGAATGTCCTTGGAGTTGCCGAATTGCGAGTTGCCGAGTAAAGTCGACGAGGCGTTGTTGAACCCTTAATGTGATGGGCGACGACCGAGCGGCGATTGTGCGTATCCCTGTTGTCCATTGTTGACTTCCAGGCACCAGAACCGGTGTACTGCATCCAGATAATTGGTCTGTACGCCCTCCTCGGACAGCAGATTAGTCCTGTTCACCTGGGGGACTATAAACCATTGAAACTCAGAGTCACATTGGTTTTTCCTATTTCGGACGTTCACTTACCCGAAAATGGAACGTCATCAGCCTGTGGTACATCCTCTCAGTCGCCTCCTTAGTATCGCCAGTCCTCCGCGAGATCACATCCGTCCCAGTGATCTTTCAGTGCCGCCTTGGTCTATTGCGCAACTCCGTCGGATTTGATGCCTCAGTATCCATTCCGGAGTCCTTCTTCAGCGGCTAAATGATCTTTGGGGCAATCTTCATGTCATTTTCATCTTTTTCCAGGATCAATCTTTTCATTTTGTGTAAATATTCCGGATTCTATCAAAAGCACCCTTTTGTTTTGGTTATCGATCTTAGAGATACCAGTCACGCGAAGCCAAAAAATACCAAAAATTCATCGGTAATACTGAGTGCTTAATACTGAGAATCAAATATCGATATTTTAAGTCCAATGACGTAAGATCGGTTCGGAACTCAGCTAACATTTTAAAAATAAAAAAACACTACAAATAACTTTATTTTTAGGTATTTTAAAATTTGTTGACGATTTTTATTTCCTTAAAAGTATCGGAAAGTATAAAATTCAACCAGAGGCGCTTTTCCAAGGGGTATCATGATTTTGGCGCAAAATAAGGCCAATTTTTAATTTTGGGAATACTAAAGATCCTTTGATGAGGACGGGGATTAGTTCCCTGATTCACAAATGGTACTCCGTTTTTGGATTGGAAGCGAAAAAGCCGAGATATTCGCCAAAAACTGGAAGAAAAGCGTAGGTTGCGGGATTCCGCACTTTTCCAAGGGGTACCATCATGATTTTGGCCGAAAAAAGGGCCAAAATTAAATTTGAAGAATATTTAGGATCCTTTGATGAGGATCGACGGGGATTAGTTCCCTGAATCACAAATGGAACTCCTTTTTTGGATTGGATGCGAAATAGCCGAGATATTCGCCGAAAACTGGAAGAAAAGCGTAGGTTGCGGGATTCCGAACTTTTCCAAGAGGTACCATCATGATTTTGGCCGAAAAAAGGGCCAAAATTAAATTTGAAGAATATTTAGGATCCTTTGATGAGGATTGACGGGGATTGGTTCCCTGAATCACAAATGGAACTCCTTTTTTTGGATTGGATGCGAAATAGCCGAGATATTCGCCAAAAACTGGAAGAAAAGCGTAGGTTGCGGGATTCCGCACTTTTCCAAGGGGTACCATCATGATTTTGGCCGAAAAAAGGGCCAAAATTAAATTTGAAGAATATTTAGGATCCTTTGATGAGGATCGACGGGGATTGGTTCCCTGAATCACAAATTGAACTCCTTTTTTGGATTGGATGCGAAATAGCCGAGATATTCGCCAAAAACTGGAAGAAAAGCGTAGGTTGCGGGATTCCGCACTTTTCCAAGGGGTACCATCATGATTTTGGCCGAAAAAAGGGCCAAAATTAAATTTTAAGAATATTTAGGATCCTTTGATGAGGATCGACGGGGATTGGTTCCCTGATTCACAAATGGTACTCCGTTTTTGGATTGGAAGCGAAAAAGCCGAGATATTCGCCAAAAAGTGAAAGAAAAGCGTAGGTTGCGGGATTCCGAACTTTTCCAAGGGGTACCATCATGATTTTGGCCGAAAAAAGGGCCAACATTAAATTTGAAGAATATTTAGGATCCTTTGATGAGGATCGCCGGGGATTAGTTCCCTGAATCACAAATGGAACTCCTTTTTTGGATTGGATGCGAAATAGCCGAGATATTCGCCGAAAACTGGAAGAAAAGCGTAGGTTGCGGGATTCCGAACTTTTCCAAGGGGTACCATCATGATTTTGGCCGAAAAAAGGGCCAAAATTAAATTTGAAGAATATTTAGGATCCTTTGATGAGGATCGACGGGGATTAGTTCCCTGAATCACAAATGGAACTCCTTTTTTGGATTGGATGCGAAATAGCCGAGATATTCGCCAAAAACTGGAAGAAAAACGTAGGTTGCGGGATTCCGCACTTTTCCAAGGGGTACCATCATGATTTTGGCCGAAAAAAGGGCCAAAATTAAATTTGAAGAATATTTAGGATCCTTTGATGAGGATCGCCGGGGATTAGTTCCCTGAATCACAAATGGAACTCCTTTTTTGGATTGGATGCGAAATAGCCGAGATATTCGCCAAAAACTGGAAGAAAAGCGTAGGTTGCGGGATTCCGCACTTTTCCAAGGGGTACCATCATGATTTTGGCCGAAAAAAGGGCCAAAATTAAATTTGAAGAATATTTAGGATCCTTTGATGAGGATCGACGGGGATTGGTTCCCTGAATCACAAATGGAACTCCTTTTTTGGATTGGATGCGAAATAGCCGAGATATTCGCCAAAAACTGGAAGAAAAGCGTAGGTTGCGGGATTCCGAACTTTTCCAAGGGGTACCATCATGATTTTGGCCGAAAAAAGGGCCAAAATTAAATTTTAAGAATATTTAGGATCCTTTGATGAGGATCGACGGGGATTGGTTCCCTGATTCACAAATGGTACTCCGTTTTTGGATTGGAAGCGAAAAAGCCGAGATATTCGCCAAAAAGTGAAAGAAAAGCGTAGGTTGCGGGATTCCGAACTTTTCCAAGGGGTACCATCATGATTTTGGCCGAAAAAAGGGCCAAAATTAAATTTGAAGAATATTTAGGATCCTTTGATGAGGATCGACGGGGATTAGTTCCCTGAATCACAAATGGAACTCCTTTTTTGGATTGGATGCGAAATAGCCGAGATATTCGCCAAAAACTGGAAGAAAAGCGTAGGTTGCGGGATTCCGCACTTTTCCAAGGGGTACCATCATGATTTTGGCCGAAAAAAGGGCCAACATTAAATTTGAAGAATATTTAGGATCCTTTGATGAGGATCGCCGGGGATTAGTTCCCTGAATCACAAATGGAACTCCTTTTTTGGATTGGATGCGAAATAGCCGAGATATTCGCCAAAAACTGGAAGAAAAGCGTAGGTTGCGGGATTCCGCACTTTTCCAAGGGGTACCATCATGATTTTGGCCGAAAAAAGGGCCAAAATTAAATTTGAAGAATATTTAGGATCCTTTGATGAGGATCGACGGGGATTGGTTCCCTGAATCACAAATTGAACTCCTTTTTTGGATTGGATGCGAAATAGCCGAGATATTCGCCAAAAACTGGAAGAAAAGCGTAGGTTGCGGGATTCCGCACTTTTCCAAGGGGTACCATCATGATTTTGGCCGAAAAAAGGGCCAAAATTAAATTTGAAGAATATTTAGGATCCTTTGATGAGGATCGACGGGGATTAGTTCCCTGAATCACAAATGGAACTCCTTTTTTGGATTGGATGCGAAATAGCCGAGATATTCGCCAAAAACTGGAAGAAAAGCGTAGGTTGCGGGATTCCGCACTTTTCCAAGGGGTACCATCATGATTTTGGCCGAAAAAAGGGCCAAAATTAAATTTGAAGAATATTTAGGATCCTTTGATGAGGATCGACGGGGATTAGTTCCCTGAAACACAAATTGAACTCCTTTTTTGGATTGGATGCGAAATAGCCGAGATATTCGCCAAAAACTGGAAGAAAAGCGTAGGTTGCGGGATTCCGCACTTTTCCAAGGGGTACCATCATGATTTTGGCCGAAAAAAGGGCCAAAATTAAATTTGAAGAATATTTAGGATCCTTTGATGAGGATCGACGGGGATTGGTTCCCTGAATCACAAATTGAACTCCTTTTTTGGATTGGATGCGAAATAGCCGAGATATTCGCCAAAAACTGGAAGAAAAGCGTAGGTTGCGGGATTCCGCACTTTTCCAAGGGGTACCATCATGATTTTGGCCGAAAAAAGGGCCAAAATTAAATTTGAAGAATATTTAGGATCCTTTGATGAGGATCGACGGGGATTGGTTCCCTGAATCACAAATGGAACTCCTTTTTTGGATTGGATGCGAAATAGCCGAGATATTCGCCAAAAACTGGAAGAAAAGCGTAGGTTGCGGGATTCCGCACTTTTCCAAGGGGTACCATCATGATTTTGGCCGAAAAAAGGGCCAAAATTAAATTTGAAGAATATTTAGGATCCTTTGATGAGGATCGACGGGGATTAGTTCCCTGAATCACAAATGGAACTCTTTTTTTGGATTGGATGCGAAATAGCCGAGATATTCGCCAAAAACTGGAAGAAAAGCGTAGGTTGCGGGATTCCGCACTTTTCCAAGGGGTACCATCATGATTTTGGCCGAAAAAAGGGCCAAAATTAAATTTGAAGAATATTTAGGATCCTTTGATGAGGATCGACGGGGATTAGTTCCCTGAATCACAAATGGAACTCCTTTTTTGGATTGGATGCGAAATAGCCGAGATATTCGCCAAAAACTGGAAGAAAAGCGTAGGTTGCGGGATTCCGCACTTTTCCAAGGGGTACCATCATGATTTTGGCCGAAAAAAGGGCCAAAATTAAATTTTAAGAATATTTACGATCCTTTGATGAGGATCGACGGGGATTGGTTCCCTGATTCACAAATGGTACTCCGTTTTTGGATTGGATGCGAAATAGCCGAGATATTCGCCAAAAACTGGAAGAAAAGCGTAGGTTGCGGGATTCCGCACTTTTCCAAGGGGTACCATCATGATTTTGGCCGAAAAAAGGGCCAAAATTAAATTTGAAGAATATTTAGGATCCTTTGATGAGGATCGACGGGGATTAGTTCCCTGAAACACAAATTGAACTCCTTTTTTGGATTGGATGCGAAATAGCCGAGATATTCCCCAAAAACTGGAAGAAAAGCGTAGGTTGCGGGATTCCGCACTTTTCCAAGGGGTACCATCATGATTTTGGCCGAAAAAAGGGCCAAAATTAAATTTGAAGAATATTTAGGATCCTTTGATGAGGATCGACGGGGATTGGTTCCCTGAATCACAAATTGAACTCCTTTTTTGGATTGGATGCGAAATAGCCGAGATATTCGCCAAAAACTGGAAGAAAAGCGTAGGTTGCGGGATTCCGCACTTTTCCAAGGGGTACCATCATGATTTTGGCCGAAAAAAGGGCCAAAATTAAATTTGAAGAATATTTAGGATCCTTTGATGAGGATCGACGGGGATTAGTTCCCTGAATCACAAATGGAACTCCTTTTTTGGATTGGATGCGAAATAGCCGAGATATTCGCCAAAAACTGGAAGAAAAGCGTAGGTTGCGGGATTCCGCACTTTTCCAAGGGGTACCATCATGATTTTGGCCGAAAAAAGGGCCAACATTAAATTTGAAGAATATTTAGGATCCTTTGATGAGGATCGCCGGGGATTAGTTCCCTGAATCACAAATGGAACTCCTTTTTTGGATTGGATGCGAAATAGCCGAGATATTCGCCAAAAACTGGAAGAAAAGCGTAGGTTGCGGGATTCCGCACTTTTCCAAGGGGTACCATCATGATTTTGGCCGAAAAAAGGGCCAAAATTAAATTTGAAGAATATTTAGGATCCTTTGATGAGGATCGACGGGGATTGGTTCCCTGAATCACAAATTGAACTCCTTTTTTGGATTGGATGCGAAATAGCCGAGATATTCGCCAAAAACTGGAAGAAAAGCGTAGGTTGCGGGATTCCGCACTTTTCCAAGGGGTACCATCATGATTTTGGCCGAAAAAAGGGCCAAAATTAAATTTTAAGAATATTTAGGATCCTTTGATGAGGATCGACGGGGATTGGTTCCCTGATTCACAAATGGTACTCCGTTTTTGGATTGGATGCGAAATAGCCGAGATATTCGCCAAAAACTGGAAGAAAAGCGTAGGTTGCGGGATTCCGCACTTTTCCAAGGGGTACCATCATGATTTTGGCCGAAAAAAGGGCCAAAATTAAATTTGAAGAATATTTAGGATCCTTTGATGAGGATCGACGGGGATTGGTTCCCTGAATCACAAATTGAACTCCTTTTTTGGATTGGATGCGAAATAGCCGAGATATTCGCCAAAGACTGGAAGAAAAGCGTAGGTTGCGGGATTCCGCACTTTTCCAAGGGGTACCATCATGATTTTGGCCGAAAAAAGGGCCAAAATTATTTGATTTGAATTTGAAGAATATTTAGGATCCTTTGATGAGGATCGCCGGGGATTAGTTCCCTGAATCACAAATGGAACTCCTTTTTTGGATTGGATGCGAAATAGCCGAGATATTCGCCAAAAAGTGAAAGAAAAGCGTAGGTTGCGGGATTCCGCACTTTTCCAAGGGGTACCATCATGATTTTGGCCGAAAAAAGGGCCAAAATTAAATTTTGAAGAATATTTAGGATTCTTTGATGATGATCGACGGGGATTAGTTCCCTGAATCACAAATGGAACTCCTTTTTTGGATTGGATGCGAAATAGCCGAGATATTCGCCAAAAACTGGAGGAAAAGCGTAGGTTGCGGGATTCCGCACTTTTCCAAGGGGTACCATCATGACTTTGGCCGAAAAAAGGGCCAAAATTAAATTTTAAGAATATTTAGGATCCTTTGATGAGGATCGACGGGGATTGGTTCCCTGATTCACAAATGGTACTCCGTTTTTGGATTGGATGCGAAATAGCCGAGATATTCGCCAAAAACTGGAAGAAAAGCGTAGGTTGCGGGATTCCGCACTTTTCCAAGGGGTACCATCATGATTTTGGCCGAAAAAAGGGCCAAAATTAAATTTGAAGAATATTTAGGATCCTTTGATGAGGATCGACGGGGATTGGTTCCCTGAATCACAAATTGAACTCCTTTTTTGGATTGGATGCGAAATAGCCGAGATATTCGCCAAAAACTGGAAGAAAAGCGTAGGTTGCGGGATTCCGCACTTTTCCAAGGGGTACCATCATGATTTTGGCCGAAAAAAGGGCCAAAATTATTTGATTTGAATTTGAAGAATATTTAGGATCCTTTGATGAGGATCGCCGGGGATTAGTTCCCTGAATCACAAATGGAACTCCTTTTTTGGATTGGATGCGAAATAGCCGAGATATTCGCCAAAAAGTGAAAGAAAAGCGTAGGTTGCGGGATTCCGCACTTTTCCAAGGGGTACCATCATGATTTTGGCCGAAAAAAGGGCCAAAATTAAATTTTGAAGAATATTTAGGATTCTTTGATGATGATCGACGGGGATTAGTTCCCTGAATCACAAATGGAACTCCTTTTTTGGATTGGATGCGAAATAGCCGAGATATTCGCCAAAAACTGGAAGAAAAGCGTAGGTTGCGGGATTCCGCACTTTTCCAAGGGGTACCATCATGATTTTGGCCGAAAAAAGGGCCAAAATTAAATTTGAAGAATATTTAGGATCCTTTGATGAGGATCGACGGGGATTAGTTCCCTGAATCACAAATGGAACTCCTTTTTTGGATTGGATGCGAAATAGCCGAGATATTCGCCAAAAACTGGAAGAAAAGCGTAGGTTGCGGGATTCCGCACTTTTCCAAGGGGTACCATCATGATTTTGGCCGAAAAAAGGGCCAAAATTAAATTTGAAGAATATTTAGGATCCTTTGATGAGGATCGACGGGGATTGGTTCCCTGATTCACAAATGGTACTCCGTTTTTGGATTGGAAGCGAAAAAGCCGAGATATTCGCCAAAAAGTGAAAGAAAAGCGTAGGTTGCGGGATTCCGAACTTTTCCAAGGGGTACCATCATGATTTTGGCCGAAAAAAGGGCCAAAATTAAATTTGAAGAATATTTAGGATCCTTTGATGAGGATCGACGGGGATTAGTTCCCTGAATCACAAATGGAACTCCTTTTTTGGATTGGATGCGAAATAGCCGAGATATTCGCCAAAAACTGGAAGAAAAGCGTAGGTTGCGGGATTCCGCACTTTTCCAAGGGGTACCATCATGATTTTGGCCGAAAAAAGGGCCAACATTAAATTTGAAGAATATTTAGGATCCTTTGATGAGGATCGCCGGGGATTAGTTCCCTGAATCACAAATGGAACTCCTTTTTTGGATTGGATGCGAAATAGCCGAGATATTCGCCAAAAACTGGAAGAAAAGCGTAGGTTGCGGGATTCCGCACTTTTCCAAGGGGTACCATCATGATTTTGGCCGAAAAAAGGGCCAAAATTAAATTTGAAGAATATTTAGGATCCTTTGATGAGGATCGACGGGGATTGGTTCCCTGAATCACAAATTGAACTCCTTTTTTGGATTGGATGCGAAATAGCCGAGATATTCGCCAAAAACTGGAAGAAAAGCGTAGGTTGCGGGATTCCGCACTTTTCCAAGGGGTACCATCATGATTTTGGCCGAAAAAAGGGCCAAAATTAAATTTGAAGAATATTTAGGATCCTTTGATGAGGATCGACGGGGATTAGTTCCCTGAAACACAAATTGAACTCCTTTTTTGGATTGGATGCGAAATAGCCGAGATATTCGCCAAAAACTGGAAGAAAAGCGTAGGTTGCGGGATTCCGCACTTTTCCAAGGGGTACCATCATGATTTTGGCCGAAAAAAGGGCCAAAATTAAATTTGAAGAATATTTAGGATCCTTTGATGAGGATCGACGGGGATTGGTTCCCTGAATCACAAATTGAACTCCTTTTTTGGATTGGATGCGAAATAGCCGAGATATTCGCCAAAAACTGGAAGAAAAGCGTAGGTTGCGGGATTCCGCACTTTTCCAAGGGGTACCATCATGATTTTGGCCGAAAAAAGGGCCAAAATTAAATTTGAAGAATATTTAGGATCCTTTGATGAGGATCGACGGGGATTAGTTCCCTGAATCACAAATGGAACTCCTTTTTTGGATTGGATGCGAAATAGCCGAGATATTCGCCAAAAACTGGAAGAAAAGCGTAGGTTGCGGGATTCCGCACTTTTCCAAGGGGTACCATCATGATTTTGGCCGAAAAAAGGGCCAAAATTAAATTTGAAGAATATTTAGGATCCTTTGATGAGGATCGACGGGGATTGGTTCCCTGAATCACAAATTGAACTCCTTTTTTGGATTGGATGCGAAATAGCCGAGATATTCGCCAAAAACTGGAAGAAAAGCGTAGGTTGCGGGATTCCGCACTTTTCCAAGGGGTACCATCATGATTTTGGCCGAAAAAAGGGCCAAAATTAAATTTTAAGAATATTTAGGATCCTTTGATGAGGATCGACGGGGATTGGTTCCCTGATTCACAAATGGTACTCCGTTTTTGGATTGGAAGCGAAAAAGCCGAGATATTCGCCAAAAAGTGAAAGAAAAGCGTAGGTTGCGGGATTCCGAACTTTTCCAAGGGGTACCATCATGATTTTGGCCGAAAAAAGGGCCAAAATTAAATTTGAAGAATATTTAGGATCCTTTGATGAGGATCGACGGGGATTAGTTCCCTGAAACACAAATTGAACTCCTTTTTTGGATTGGATGCGAAATAGCCGAGATATTCGCCAAAAACTGGAAGAAAAGCGTAGGTTGCGGGATTCCGCACTTTTCCAAGGGGTACCATCATGATTTTGGCCGAAAAAAGGGCCAAAATTAAATTTGAAGAATATTTAGGATCCTTTGATGAGGATCGACGGGGATTGGTTCCCTGAATCACAAATTGAACTCCTTTTTTGGATTGGATGCGAAATAGCCGAGATATTCGCCAAAAACTGGAAGAAAAGCGTAGGTTGCGGGATTCCGCACTTTTCCAAGGGGTACCATCATGATTTTGGCCGAAAAAAGGGCCAAAATTAAATTTGAAGAATATTTAGGATCCTTTGATGAGGATCGACGGGGATTAGTTCCCTGAATCACAAATGGAACTCCTTTTTTTGGATTGGATGCGAAATAGCCGAGATATTCGCAAAAAAGTAAAAGAAAAGCGTGGGTTGCGGGATTCCGCACTTTTCCAAGGGGTACCATCATGATTTTGGCCGAAAAAAGGGCCAAAATTAAATTTGAAGAATATTTAGGATCCTTTGATGAGGATCGACGGGGATTGGTTCCCTGATTCACAAATGGTACTCCGTTTTTGGATTGGAAGCGAAAAAGCCGAGATATTCGCCAAAAAGTGAAAGAAAAGCGTAGGTTGCGGGATTCCGAACTTTTCCAAGGGGTACCATCATGATTTTGGCCGAAAAAAGGGCCAAAATTAAATTTGAAGAATATTTAGGATCCTTTGATGAGGATCGACGGGGATTAGTTCCCTGAATCACAAATGGAACTCCTTTTTTGGATTGGATGCGAAATAGCCGAGATATTCGCAAAAAAGTAAAAGAAAAGCGTAGGTTGCGGGATTCCGCACTTTTCCAAGGGGTACCATCATGATTTTGGCCGAAAAAAGGGCCAAAATTAAATTTTAAGAATATTTAGGATCCTTTGATGAGGATCGACGGGGATTGGTTCCCTGATTCACAAATGGTACTCCGTTTTTGGATTGGAAGCGAAAAAGCCGAGATATTCGCCAAAAAGTGAAAGAAAAGCGTAGGTTGCGGGATTCCGAACTTTTCCAAGGGGTACCATCATGATTTTGGCCGAAAAAAGGGCCAAAATTAAATTTGAAGAATATTTAGGATCCTTTGATGAGGATCGACGGGGATTAGTTCCCTGAAACACAAATTGAACTCCTTTTTTGGATTGGATGCGAAATAGCCGAGATATTCGCCAAAAACTGGAAGAAAAGCGTAGGTTGCGGGATTCCGCACTTTTCCAAGGGGTACCATCATGATTTTGGCCGAAAAAAGGGCCAAAATTAAATTTGAAGAATATTTAGGATCCTTTGATGAGGATCGACGGGGATTGGTTCCCTGAATAACAAATTGAACTCCTTTTTTGGATTGGATGCGAAATAGCCGAGATATTCGCCAAAAACTGGAAGAAAAGCGTAGGTTGCGGGATTCCGCACTTTTCCAAGGGGTACCATCATGATTTTGGCCGAAAAAAGGGCCAAAATTAAATTTGAAGAATATTTAGGATCCTTTGATGAGGATCGACGGGGATTAGTTCCCTGATTCACAAATGGTACTCCGTTTTTGGATTGGAAGCGAAAAAGCCGAGATATTCGCAAAAAAGTAAAAGAAAAGCGTGGGTTGCGGGATTCCGCACTTTTCCAAGGGGTACCATCATGATTTTGGCCGAAAAAAGGGCCAAAATTAAATTTGAAGAATATTTAGGATCCTTTGATGAGGATCGACGGGGATTGGTTCCCTGATTCACAAATGGTACTCCGTTTTTGGATTGGAAGCGAAAAAGCCGAGATATTCGCCAAAAAGTGAAAGAAAAGCGTAGGTTGCGGGATTCCGAACTTTTCCAAGGGGTACCATCATGATTTTGGCCGAAAAAAGGGCCAAAATTAAATTTGAAGAATATTTAGGATCCTTTGATGAGGATCGACGGGGATTAGTTCCCTGAATCACAAATGGAACTCCTTTTTTGGATTGGATGCGAAATAGCCGAGATATTCGCCAAAAACTGGAAGAAAAGCGTAGGTTGCGGGATTCCGCACTTTTCCAAGGGGTACCATCATGATTTTGGCCGAAAAAAGGGCCAACATTAAATTTGAAGAATATTTAGGATCCTTTGATGAGGATCGACGGGGATTAGTTCCCTGAATCACAAATGGAACTCCTTTTTTGGATTGAATGCGAAATAGCCGAGATATTCGCCGAAAACTGGAAGAAAAGCGTAGGTTGCGGGATTCCGAACTTTTCCAAGGGGTACCATCATGATTTTGGCCGAAAAAAGGGCCAAAATTAAATTTGAAGAATATTTAGGATCCTTTGATGAGGATCGACGGGGATTGGTTCCCTGATTCACAAATGGTACTCCGTTTTTGGATTGGATGCGAAATAGCCGAGATATTCGCCAAAAACTGGAAGAAAAGCGTAGGTTGCGGGATTCCGCACTTTTCCAAGGGGTACCATCATGATTTTGGCCGAAAAAAGGGCCAAAATTAAATTTGAAGAATATTTAGGATCCTTTGATGAGGATCGACGGGGATTAGTTCCCTGAATCACAAATGGAACTCCTTTTTTGGATTGGATGCGAAATAGCCGAGATATTCGCCAAAAACTGGAAGAAAAGCGTAGGTTGCGGGATTCCGCACTTTTCCAAGGGGTACCATCATGATTTTGGCCGAAAAAAGGGCCAAAATTAAATTTTAAGAATATTTAGGATCCTTTGATGAGGATCGACGGGGATTCGTTCCCTGATTCATAAATGGTACTCCGTTTTTGGATTGGAAGCGAAAAAGCCGAGATATTCGCCAAAAAGTGAAAGAAAAGCGTAGGTTGCGGGATTCCGAACTTTTCCAAGGGGTACCATCATGATTTTGGCCGAAAAAAGGGCCAAAATTAAATTTGAAGAATATTTAGGATCCTTTGATGAGGATCGACGGGGATTAGTTCCCTGAATCACAAATGGAACTCCTTTTTTGGATTGAATGCGAAATAGCCGAGATATTCGCCGAAAACTGGAAGAAAAGCGTAGGTTGCGGGATTCCGAACTTTTCCAAGGGGTACCATCATGATTTTGGCCGAAAAAAGGGCCAAAATTAAATTTGAAGAATATTTAGGATCCTTTGATGAGGATCGACGGGGATTAGTTCCCTGAAACACAAATTGAACTCCTTTTTTGGATTGGATGCGAAATAGCCGAGATATTCGCCAAAAACTGGAAGAAAAGCGTAGGTTGCGGGATTCCGCACTTTTCCAAGGGGTACCATTATGATTTTGGCCGAAAAAAGGGCCAAAATTAAATTTGAAGAATATTTAGGATCCTTTGATGAGGATCGACGGGGATTAGTTCCCTGAATCACAAATGGAACTCCTTTTTTGGATTGGATGCGAAATAGCCGAGATATTCGCAAAAAAAGTAAAAGAAAAGCGTAGGTTGCGGGATTCCGCACTTTTCCAAGGGGTACCATCATGATTTTGGCCGAAAAAAGGGCCAAAATTAAATTTGAAGAATATTTAGGATCCTTTGATGAGGATCGACGGGGATTAGTTCCCTGAAACACAAATTGAACTCCTTTTTTGGATTGGATGCGAAATAGCCGAGATATTCGCCAAAAACTGGAAGAAAAGCGTAGGTTGCGGGATTCCGCACTTTTCCAAGGGGTACCATCATGATTTTGGCCGAAAAAAGGGCCAAAATTAAATTTGAAGAATATTTAGGATCCTTTGATGAGGATCGACGGGGATTAGTTCCCTGAATCACAAATGGAACTCCTTTTTTGGATTGGATGCGAAATAGCCGAGATATTCGCCAAAAACTGGAAGAAAAGAGTAGGTTGCGGGATTCCGCACTTTTCCAAGGGGTACCATCATGATTTTGGCCGAAAAAAGGGCCAAAATTAAATTTGAAGAATATTTAGGATCCTTTGATGAGGATCGACGGGGATTGGTTCCCTGAATCACAAATGGAACTCCTTTTTTGGATTGGATGCGAAATAGCCGAGATATTCGCCAAAAACTGGAAGAAAAGCGTAGGTTGCGGGATTCCGAACTTTTCCAAGGGGTACCATCATGATTTTGGCCGAAAAAAGGGCCAAAATTAAATTTTAAGAATATTTAGGATCCTTTGATGAGGATCGACGGGGATTGGTTCCCTGATTCACAAATGGAACTCCTTTTTTGGATTGGATGCGAAATAGCCGAGATATTCGCCAAAAACTGGAAGAAAAGCGTAGGTTGCGGGATTCCGCACTTTTCCAAGGGGTACCATCATGATTTTGGCCGAAAAAAGGGCCAACATTAAATTTGAAGAATATTTAGGATCCTTTGATGAGGATCGCCGGGGATTAGTTCCCTGAATCACAAATGGAACTCCTTTTTTGGATTGGATGCGAAATAGCCGAGATATTCGCCAAAAACTGGAAGAAAAGCGTAGGTTGCGGGATTCCGCACTTTTCCAAGGGGTACCATCATGATTTTGGCCGAAAAAAGGGCCAAAATTAAATTTGAAGAATATTTAGGATCCTTTGATGAGGATCGACGGGGATTGGTTCCCTGAATCACAAATTGAACTCCTTTTTTGGATTGGATGCGAAATAGCCGAGATATTCGCCAAAAACTGGAAGAAAAGCGTAGGTTGCGGGATTCCGCACTTTTCCAAGGGGTACCATCATGATTTTGGCCGAAAAAAGGGCCAAAATTAAATTTGAAGAATATTTAGGATCCTTTGATGAGGATCGACGGGGATTGGTTCCCTGAATCACAAATTGAACTCCTTTTTTGGATTGGATGCGAAATAGCCGAGATATTCGCCAAAAACTGGAAGAAAAGCGTAGGTTGCGGGATTCCGCACTTTTCCAAGGGGTACCATCATGATTTTGGCCGAAAAAAGGGCCAAAATTAAATTTGAAGAATATTTAGGATCCTTTGATGAGGATCGACGGGGATTGGTTCCCTGAATCACAAATGGAACTCCTTTTTTTGGATTGGATGCGAAATTGCCGAGATATTCGCCAAAAACTGGAAGAAAAGCGTAGGTTGCGGGATTCCGCACTTTTCCAAGGGGTACCATCATGATTTTGGCCGAAAAAAGGGCCAAAATTAAATTTGAAGAATATTTAGGATCCTTTGATGAGGATCGACGGGGATTAGTTCCCTGAATCACAAATGGAACTCCTTTTTTGGATTGGATGCGAAATAGCCGAGATATTCGCCAAAAACTGGAAGAAAAGCGTAGGTTGCGGGATTCCGCACTTTTCCAAGGGGTACCATCATGATTTTGGCCGAAAAAAGGGCCAACATTAAATTTGAAGGATATTTAGGATCCTTTGATGAGGATCGCCGGGGATTAGTTCCCTGAATCACAAATGGAACTCCTTTTTTGGATTGGATGCGAAATAGCCGAGATATTCGCCAAAAACTGGAAGAAAAGCGTAGGTTGCGGGATTCCGCACTTTTCCAAGGGGTACCATCATGATTTTGGCCGAAAAAAGGGCCAAAATTAAATTTGAAGAATATTTAGGATCCTTTGATGAGGATCGACGGGGATTGGTTCCCTGATTCACAAATGGTACTCCGTTTTTGGATTGGATGCGAAATAGCCGAGATATTCGCCAAAAACTGGAAGAAAAGCGTAGGTTGCGGGATTCCGCACTTTTCCAAGGGGTACCATCATGATTTTGGCCGAAAAAAGGGCCAAAATTAAATTTGAAGAATATTTAGGATCCTTTGATGAGGATCGACGGGGATTAGTTCCCTGAATCACAAATGGAACTCCTTTTTTGGATTGGATGCGAAATAGCCGAGATATTCGCCAAAAACTGGAAGAAAAGCGTAGGTTGCGGGATTCCGCACTTTTCCAAGGGGTACCATCATGATTTTGGCCGAAAAAAGGGCCAAAATTAAATTTGAAGAATATTTAGGATCCTTTGATGAGGATCGACGGGGATTGGTTCCCTGAATCACAAATTGAACTCCTTTTTTGGATTGGATGCGAAATAGCCGAGATATTCGCCAAAAACTGGAAGAAAAGCGTAGGTTGCGGGATTCCGCACTTTTCCAAGGGGTACCATCATGATTTTGGCCGAAAAAAGGGCCAAAATTAAATTTGAAGAATATTTAGGATCCTTTGATGAGGATCGACGGGGATTAGTTCCCTGAATCACAAATGGAACTCCTTTTTTGGATTGGATGCGAAATAGCCGAGATATTCGCAAAAAAGTAAAAGAAAAGCGTGGGTTGCGGGATTCCGCACTTTTCCAAGGGGTACCATCATGATTTTGGCCGAAAAAAGGGCCAAAATTAAATTTGAAGAATATTTAGGATCCTTTGATGAGGATCGACGGGGATTGGTTCCCTGATTCACAAATGGTACTCCGTTTTTGGATTGGAAGCGAAAAAGCCGAGATATTCGCCAAAAAGTGAAAGAAAAGCGTAGGTTGCGGGATTCCGAACTTTTCCAAGGGGTACCATCATGATTTTGGCCGAAAAAAGGGCCAAAATTAAATTTGAAGAATATTTAGGATCCTTTGATGAGGATCGACGGGGATTAGTTCCCTGAATCACAAATGGAACTCCTTTTTTGGATTGGATGCGAAATAGCCGAGATATTCGCCAAAAACTGGAAGAAAAGCGTAGGTTGCGGGATTCCGCACTTTTCCAAGGGGTACCATCATGATTTTGGCCGAAAAAAGGGCCAACATTAAATTTGAAGAATATTTAGGATCCTTTGATGAGGATCGCCGGGGATTAGTTCCCTGAATCACAAATGGAACTCCTTTTTTGGATTGGATGCGAAATAGCCGAGATATTCGCCAAAAACTGGAAGAAAAGCGTAGGTTGCGGGATTCCGCACTTTTCCAAGGGGTACCATCATGATTTTGGCCGAAAAAAGGGCCAAAATTAAATTTGAAGAATATTTAGGATCCTTTGATGAGGATCGACGGGGATTGGTTCCCTGAATCACAAATTGAACTCCTTTTTTGGATTGGATGCGAAATAGCCGAGATATTCGCCAAAAACTGGAAGAAAAGCGTAGGTTGCGGGATTCCGCACTTTTCCAAGGGGTACCATCATGATTTTGGCCGAAAAAAGGGCCAAAATTAAATTTGAAGAATATTTAGGATCCTTTGATGAGGATCGACGGGGATTGGTTCCCTGATTCACAAATGGTACTCCGTTTTTGGATTGGATGCGAAATAGCCGAGATATTCGCAAAAAACTGGAAGAAAAGCGTAGGTTGCGGGATTCCGCACTTTTCCAAGGGGTACCATCATGATTTTGGCCGAAAAAAGGGCCAAAATTAAATTTGAAGAATATTTAGGATCCTTTGATGAGGATCGACGGGGATTAGTTCCCTGAATCACAAATGGAACTCCTTTTTTGGATTGGATGCGAAATAGCCGAGATATTCGCCAAAAACTGGAAGAAAAGCGTAGGTTGCGGGATTCCGCACTTTTCCAAGGGGTACCATCATGATTTTGGCCGAAAAAAGGGCCAAAATTAAATTTGAAGAATATTTAGGATCCTTTGATGAGGATCGACGGGGATTGGTTCCCTGATTCACAAATGGTACTCCGTTTTTGGATTGGATGCGAAATAGCCGAGATATTCGCAAAAAAGTAAAAGAAAAGCGTGGGTTGCGGGATTCCGCACTTTTCCAAGGGGTACCATCATGATTTTGGCCGAAAAAAGGGCCAAAATTAAATTTGAAGAATATTTAGGATCCTTTGATGAGGATCGACGGGGATTAGTTCCCTGAATCACAAATGGAACTCCTTTTTTGGATTGGATGCGAAATAGCCGAGATATTCGCCAAAAACTGGAAGAAAAGCGTAGGTTGCGGGATTCCGCACTTTTCCAAGGGGTACCATCATGATTTTGGCCGAAAAAAGGGCCAAAATTAAATTTGAAGAATATTTAGGATCCTTTGATGAGGATCGACGGGGATTAGTTCCCTGAAACACAAATTGAACTCCTTTTTTGGATTGGATGCGAAATAGCCGAGATATTCGCCAAAAACTGGAAGAAAAGCGTAGGTTGCGGGATTCCGCACTTTTCCAAGGGGTACCATCATGATTTTGGCCGAAAAAAGGGCCAAAATTAAATTTGAAGAATATTTAGGATCCTTTGATGAGGATCGACGGGGATTAGTTCCCTGAATCACAAATGGAACTCCTTTGTTGGATTGGATGCGAAATAGCCGAGATATTCGCCAAAAACTGGAAGAAAAGCGTAGGTTGCGGGATTCCGCACTTTTCCAAGGGGTACCATCATGATTTTGGCCGAAAAAAGGGCCAAAATTAAATTTGAAGAATATTTAGGATCCTTTGATGAGGATCGACGGGGATTGGTTCCCTGAATCACAAATTGAACTCCTTTTTTGGATTGGATGCGAAATAGCCGAGATATTCGCCAAAAACTGGAAGAAAAGCGTAGGTTGCGGGATTCCGCACTTTTCCAAGGGGTACCATCATGATTTTGGCCGAAAAAAGGGCCAAAATTAAATTGATGAGGATCGACGGGGATTAGTTCCCTGAATCACAAATGGAACTCCTTTTTTGGATTGGATGCGAAATAGCCGAGATATTCGCAAAAAAGTAAAAGAAAAGCGTGGGTTGCGGGATTCCGCACTTTTCCAAGGGGTACCATCATGATTTTGGCCGAAAAAAGGGCCAAAATTAAATTTGAAGAATATTTAGGATCCTTTGATGAGGATCGACGGGGATTAGTTCCCTGAATCACAAATGGAACTCCTTTTTTGGATTGGATGCGAAATAGCCGAGATATTCGCCAAAAACTGGAAGAAAAGCGTAGGTTGCGGGATTCCGCACTTTTCCAAGGGGTACCATCATGATTTTGGCCGAAAAAAGGGCCAAAATTAAATTTGAAGAATATTTAGGATCCTTTGATGAGGATCGACGGGGATTAGTTCCCTGAAACACAAATTGAACTCCTTTTTTGGATTGGATGCGAAATAGCCGAGATATTCGCCAAAAACTGGAAGAAAAGCGTAGGTTGCGGGATTCCGCACTTTTCCAAGGGGTACCATCATGATTTTGGCCGAAAAAAGGGCCAAAATTAAATTTGAAGAATATTTAGGATCCTTTGATGAGGATCGCCGGGGATTAGTTCCCTGAATCACAAATGGAACTCCTTTTTTTGGATTGGATGCGAAATAGCCGAGATATTCGCAAAAAAGTAAAAGAAAAGCGTGGGTTGCGGGATTCCGCACTTTTCCAAGGGGTACCATCATGATTTTGGCCGAAAAAAGGGCCAAAATTAAATTTGAAGAATATTTAGGATCCTTTGATGAGGATCGACGGGGATTAGTTCCCTGAATCACAAATGGAACTCCTTTTTTGGATTGGATGCGAAATAGCCGAGATATTCGCAAAAAAGTAAAAGAAAAGCGTGGGTTGCGGGATTCCGCACTTTTCCAAGGGGTACCATCATGATTTTGGCCGAAAAAAGGGCCAAAATTAAATTTGAAGAATATTTAGGATCCTTTGATGAGGATCGACGGGGATTAGTTCCCTGAATCACAAATGGAACTCCTTTTTTGGATTGGATGCGAAATAGCCGAGATATTCGCCAAAAACTGGAAGAAAAGCGTAGGTTGCGGGATTCCGCACTTTTCCAAGGGGTACCATCATGATTTTGGCCGAAAAAAAGGGCCAAAATTAAATTTGAAGAATATTTAGGATCCTTTGATGGTATCGACGGGGATTAGTTCCCTGAAACACAAATTGAACTCCTTTTTTGGATTGGATGCGAAATAGCCGAGATATTCGCAAAAAAGTAAAAGAAAAGCGTGGGTTGCGGGATTCCGCACTTTTCCAAGGGGTACCATCATGATTTTGGCCGAAAAAAGGGCCAAAATTAAATTTGAAGAATATTTAGGATCCTTTGATGAGGATCGACGGGGATTATTTCCCTGAATCACAAATGGAACTCCTTTTTTGGATTGGATGCGAAATAGCCGAGATATTCGCCAAAAACTGGAAGAAAAGCGTAGGTTGCGGGATTCCGCACTTTTCCAAGGGGTACCATCATGATTTTGGCCGAAAAAAGGGCCAAAATTAAATTTGAAGAATATTTAGGATCCTTTGATGAGGATCGACGGGGATTAGTTCCCTGAATCACAAATGGAACTCCTTTTTGGATTGGATGCGAAATAGCCGAGATATTCGCCAAAAACTGGAAGAAAAGCGTAGGTTGCGGGATTCCGCACTTTTCCAAGGGGTACCATCATGATTTTGGCCGAAAAAAGGGCCAAAATTAAATTTGAAGAATATTTAGGATCCTTTGATGAGGATCGACGGGGATTGGTTCCCTGAATCACAAATGGAACTCCTTTTTTGGATTGGATGCGAAATAGCCGAGATATTCGCCAAAAACTGGAAGAAAAGCGTAGGTTGCGGGATTCCGCACTTTTCCAAGGGGTACCATCATGATTTTGGCCGAAAAAAGGGCCAAAATTAAATTTGAAGAATATTTAGGATCCTTTGATGAGGATCGACGGGGATTAGTTCCCTGAATCACAAATGGAACTCCTTTTTTGGATTGGATGCGAAATAGCCGAGATATTCGCCAAAAACTGGAAGAAAAGCGTAGGTTGCGGGATTCCGCACTTTTTAAAAATTAAATTTTAAGAATATTTAGGATCCTTTGATGAGGATCGACGGGGATTAGTTCCCTGAATCACAAATGGAACTCCTTTTTTTGGATTGGATGCGAAATAGCCGAGATATTCGCAAAAAAGTAAAAGAAAAGCGTAGGTTGCGGGATTCCGCACTTTTCCAAGGGGTACCATCATGATTTTGGCCGAAAAAAGGGCCAAAATTAAATTTGAAGAATATTTAGGATCCTTTGATGAGGATCGACGGGGATTAGTTCCCTGAATCACAAATGGAACTCCTTTTTTGGATTGGATGCGAAATAGCCGAGATATTCGCCAAAAACTGGAAGAAAAGCGTAGGTTGCGGGATTCCGCACTTTTCCAAGGGGTACCATCATGATTTTGGCCGAAAAAAGGGCCAAAATTAAATTTGAAGAATATTTAGGATCCTTTGATGAGGATCGACGGGGATTGGTTCCCTGAATCACAAATGGAACTCCTTTTTTGGATTGGATGCGAAATAGCCGAGATATTCGCAAAAAAGTAAAAGAAAAGCGTAGGTTGCGGGATTCCGCACTTTTCCGAGGGGTACCATCATGATTTTGGCCGAAAAAAGGGCCAAAATTAAATTTGAAGAATATTTAGGATCCTTTGATGAGGATCGACGGGGATTAGTTCCCTGAATCACAAATGGAACTCCTTTTTTGGATTGGATGCGAAATAGCCGAGATATTCGCCAAAAACTGGAAGAAAAGCGTAGGTTGCGGGATTCCGCACTTTTCCAAGGGTACCATCATGATTTTGGCCGAAAAAAGGGCCAAAATTAAATTTGAAGAATATTTAGGATCCTTTGATGAGGATCGACGGGGATTGGTTCCCTGAATCACAAATGGAACTCCTTTTTTGGATTGGATGCGAAATAGCCGAGATATTCGCCAAAAACTGGAAGAAAAGCGTAGGTTGCGGGATTCCGCACTTTTCCAAGGGGTACCATCATGATTTTGGCCGAAAAAAGGGCCAAAATTAAATTTGAAGAATATTTAGGATCCTTTGATGAGGATCGACGGGGATTGGTTCCCTGAATCACAAATGGAACTCCTTTTTTGGATTGGATGCGAAATAGCCGAGATATTCGCCAAAAACTGGAAGAAAAGCGTAGGTTGCGGGATTCCGCACTTTTCCAAGGGTACCATCATGATTTTGGCCGAAAAAAGGGCCAAAATTAAATTTGAAGAATATTTAGGATCCTTTGATGAGGATCGACGGGGATTGGTTCCCTGAATCACAAATGGAACTCCTTTTTTGGATTGGATGCGAAATAGCCGAGATATTCGCCAAAAACTGGAAGAAAAGCGTAGGTTGCGGGATTCCGCACTTTTCCAAGGGGTACCATCATGATTTTGGCCGAAAAAAGGGCCAAAATTAAATTTGAAGAATATTTAGGATCCTTTGATGAGGATCGACGGGGATTGGTTCCCTGAATCACAAATGGAACTCCTTTTTTGGATTGGATGCGAAATAGCCGAGATATTCGCCAAAAACTGGAAGAAAAGCGTAGGTTGCGGGATTCCGCACTTTTCCAAGGGGTACCATCATGATTTTGGCCGAAAAAAGGGCCAAAATTAAATTTGAAGAATATTTAGGATCCTTTGATGAGGATCGACGGGGATTGGTTCCCTGAATCACAAATGGAACTCCTTTTTTGGATTGGATGCGAAATAGCCGAGATATTCGCCAAAAACTGGAAGAAAAGCGTAGGTTGCGGGATTCCGCACTTTTTAAAATTAAATTTTAAGAATATTTAGGATCCTTTGATGAGGATCGACGGGGATTAGTTCCCTGAATCACAAATGGAACTCCTTTTTTGGATTGGATGCGAAATAGCCGAGATATTCGCAAAAAAGTAAAAGAAAAGCGTAGGTTGCGGGATTCCGCACTTTTCCAAGGGGTACCATCATGATTTTGGCCGAAAAAAGGGCCAAAATTAAATTTGAAGAATATTTAGGATCCTTTGATGAGGATCGACGGGGATTAGTTCCCTGAATCACAAATGGAACTCCTTTTTTGGATTGGATGCGAAATAGCCGAGATATTCGCCAAAAACTGGAAGAAAAGCGTAGGTTGCGGGATTCCGCACTTTTCCAAGGGGTACCATCATGATTTTGGCCGAAAAAAGGGCCAAAATTAAATTTGAAGAATATTTAGGATCCTTTGATGAGGATCGACGGGGATTGGTTCCCTGAATCACAAATGGAACTCCTTTTTTGGATTGGATGCGAAATAGCCGAGATATTCGCCAAAAACTGGAAGAAAAGCGTAGGTTGCGGGATTCCGCACTTTTCCAAGGGGTACCATCATGATTTTGAAGAATATTGAGGATCCTTTGATGAGGATCGACGGGGACTAGTTCCCTGAATCACAAATGGACCTGGCAGCACCATGACATTTTGCCATATATAATATCCTTCAATATCCTTGAAAATGCATAATTCGTTTTTAAAAAAACTGATAATTGACGTGATTTTCGCAATTTAGGACATTTGACAGCAAATATCCCCACAAATACGCAACCTATTTCGAAGAGAAATGCCATTTCGCCATCAGGACTGCAATGTCCTTCGAACTGAATCCCAAGATTTCAAAAATAGAGAAAAATTTGATGCGGATGAAAGGACAATGATGTGCTGGTTACAAAACGACATCCCTTTTCAAAATCCGTCGAGAAATAGCCATGAAATGGCCTTGGAAAGAAACGCCCTGGCGGCCAAAACGCGGCGCAAATTTCTTAAAAGTCGTTTGCAGAAGGTGGCGGAGTGACGTCAA
Organism: Drosophila monieri; assembly: GCA_035047585.1. NCBI lineage: Eukaryota > Metazoa > Arthropoda > Insecta > Diptera > Drosophilidae > Drosophila > Drosophila monieri. The sequence continues at coordinate 40,928 of JAWNPJ010000103.1, forward strand.
AGCAAGCAGTGCACAGATTTTTGGTTCTGTGGAAGGGGGGCAGCTTTAGTTCATGGCGGTATTTTGCCTTCCCTTTTCCTCTAATAGTAAATATTCTCTTGCTAAAAATTCAAAAAACGGTACTGAAATCCATGATGGCCGACATATCGCCAATCCCTCACTACAATTTCCAGTCCAGAACGCTAAAATTCCCTTAATGATGGCAAAATTAAAACGACACACGTTGTTTTTCCAGCGCGTGTCACGATTTGGGGCTCGCGTGAGCGAAAATGCATTGTTTTCTATGGGGGCCGTTACTTCGTGCCGAGAAGTTGTGAGAGCCGCGGCGCCGAAACACCTGGCGCTCCCATCCCCAATAGAGCCTCCATTGTCTACCTGTCTCCCTCTTAGTGCATTGTCCCCTTCCCCCCCATGGAGCCTAAGGTGCAGCTTCTATTGCATTAGGTGGAAAGGGAGGGAGAGCCGTGTCCGTTACATATTCAGATCCGTTTGTCTCCTTCCCCCCTTTGGAGCTGAAAATAATTATTGCTGTGACGTCACTGCACTGCTTGCACTGCTTGATTTCGGCCACCTTCTGCTCGTTTCTGTTCGCCTGGTACTTCAGATTTTCTGCCATACGACTTTTAAGAAATTTGCGCCGCGTTTTGGCCGGCAGGGCGTTTCTTTCCAAGGTCATATCTCGGCCATTTCGGATCGGATTTTAAAAAGGGATGTCATTTTGTAATTAAGACATCGTTATCCTTCGATATGCATCAAAGGATTATTAAAATCGCACAATAAAATTTTCGCTGATTTTTGCAAAAAATCCTGATCTCCCCCCTTGTCTAAATCGCGAAAATTGGGTCGAAATTTGTTTGCTCTATTTTCGAAATCTTGGGATACAGTTCGAAGGACATTGCAGTCCTGATTGCGAAATGGTGTTCCTTTTCTAAATCGGTTGCGTATTTGCGGAGATATTTGGTTTCAAATTTCCTAAATTGCAAAAATCGGGTGGAAAGTAAATTCTCCGATTTTTAAGAAACTAATGATGCAGATCGAAGGAAATTGAAGTCCTTACTCCAAAATGATGAAGTTTTGCTAGATCCGATGAGAAATGGAATTTTGTCAGCAGGAATATCGTAGGTATCGAAACTCGGCTACCAATATCGAATTTTATTCCAATTGCTGAGCAATCTTTCAATCCAATAGATAAAATATTTCAAAAAGGGATTTCTCGAAGAACTTTTAGGATAATTATGCACCAATCTGCATAAAAAAAAATGTAAAAACAATATTAAGCCAGGCATTGCAGTATCTGCTCAGAGTTAGTGGAGGTTGTAGCCTTTTTATCTAAATATTTTGAAACAAGCCATGTCTTTACAGAAAACGTGGCATACTTTTAGGCAGCTGTACGAAAATACTGAAAAGCTTTTCGATTCTTTATGCATATTTAGGCTTTTTAAGAATTTGCATTTGAATTAAAAGTAGATAAGTGGGAGGCAATTGAAAATCCAGAAGCTATTCGGGCTTTCTGAGCACCTGGACATTCGGATAAAGGTGTTACAGAAATGCTGATTGCCATTCATTGGGTATTCCATGGATTGGAATACTAAATGGCATTGTTTTGGCTTGTTTTTTTGTGTTTCTATAATTTATTTAATCGTCTTTTGCATATTGGTTTCATACATTCTGTATTTTGTTTGTATATATATATAGTATTATTAATAATATTTATGTAGGGGAATACATAACACGTAGTATATAAGGTTGATTTTTTGTAATAAATTATAAGCAAGTCGTCTGTGTGCTCGCATCGAAAATACGAAGAATTATATACAAAAGAGTTGTTGTTTTTTACGCAAAACATTATAAATTATACAATTAAGTACAGGCGTTTCAAATCAGCTTCATTTTTTAGTTTAGAATTACTTGCAAGTTACTCGTTTCTCTTTTTTTTAAGATTAATTCGTTGATTTCTTTTGTTTCTTGGGAGGATTGGGAGGGTTGGGAGGGTCAAGGATATAAGGATGTCATGCGTACTACATATATTTAGTTATAATTTGGTCTGCTCTGCACCAGATCGCTTGGTGGCCACGGATTATACTGATCCCGATTCCTATTCCGATCCTGATACTGATCTCGATGTTGATTCCTTAAATGACCGCCTCCACGGCCGCTCCGCCCTCGGCGTTCTTCTTGATCAGGTTCTCCCACTGGGCGATCAGGCCCCGGGAGGATGGCGCCTCCTCGGGCGTCAAGTCGCACAGCTGCGCCAAGGACATTGCCGGACGCATGCCGCTGCCATTCGAGGGGCCGCCGCCAGTGCCGTTGGCCAGGTACGCGGTGGCATTCAGACTGCGGTTGCCCGATGGCTTATGGATGATCTCTGGCTCGTTTCTGTTCCAAGGATATAAAGGATTGCAAGGATTACTTGGGGATTATTATGGAACTCGTAAGTGTACTAACCCATTCCTGTCTAGCTCCTGAGTGGACTGGGCATTCCGCAGCTTGCCAGGACCGTAGCAGTGCTCCACCTCCGAGTCCTCGTCATCGTTGTCGTCGTCCACATCGGCCTCGTCGTCTGTGCTGAGCTGCCTGGAAGGTAAACAGAGTATCTCCTTGTAAGTACCATCTATTATAATAGTTATCCTTGTCCCTACAGCTTGTCCAGTGAGCCCTTCAGCGTGTTCTGCCTGTTGATCTTGCGCTGCCGCTTCAGCTCCGATTCGCGCGACTTGAGGTCCTGCAGCTCCCGCTGGATCTTCTGCTCGACGGGGACATATCCCCGGCGCAGTGGCCGTCCCTCCGAGTCCCGTTCAATGGCCGCCGGCGACAGGGTGACGGTCGGCATGGCGCCCGGCGTTGGGTTGCCGTTCTCCAGGAAGGCCAGCGCCGTGCGAGTGTTCAGCTTGAGGCCCGAGTTCTGGTTGATGGGACTGACCTTGCCGTTGGAGATCAGCGGCGAGGCGAGGGGCAGGCTGCCGGGACTGCCCGGAGTGCCCAGCTTGCCGTGCGAGGCGATGAACCGCTGCATCACCCCCTTGGTGGAGCCGCCGAACGAGAACTGGCGCTTCTGGGCCAGGCCGCTCAGCTGGGGCGTCGAAATGGTCCGCGTGATGAGCTTCTGCTGCGGCGGCTCCGGCGTCATGTTGTAGCAGTTGGGTCCGATGTAGCGCTGCTCCTGGCGGGTCACCAGGGTCAGCTTCACGGGCTGCTTGCCCACCCCACTGTTGCTGTTGTTGTTGTTGTTAGTCTGAGAGGAGGCCGAAATCCCGGAATCATCCGAGTGCTGGCCATCCAGGCTCTCCTCCTTGTGGCTATTGACGCTGGAGGCCAGGGATGGGGTGTTGGACAGCTCGTCGATGGGCAGCAGCAGGGCGGTGGTCTGGACAGCTGCCGGCTGAGCAGTCACCAGGACACCCTGATCCTGCTCTTGATCCTGCTCCTGATCCTGATCCGGATCCTGCTGCTCCTCAAAGCCATTGCCGTTCACCGTATACGTCTCGAACTCCACGGCCAGGGGAGTGGTGGGAGTGCCGCCGGAGGAAAGTGTGGCCAGCTGGCGGTACTCCTGTTCGCGACGGACCACCTCCTTGATCTCCTCCTGGATGCGGGTCAGGGGATCGATTTTCTGCAAAAAAAAAAGGCCAGAAAAGGGGGTTTAAAAAAGGGAATTAAAAAAAAGGTTTAAATAGTTTTTGGGAAGGCTTCTCTCAGTGTCCTTCCTGCGGTAACCCGATCCATCGGAAGTGATTGAAGCATCTCCGATTACCCTTCAATCTGCTAAGCAGCCACCACGCTTTCAATCAAACGATGTGTGGCAAGCCGCAAACAAAAAGATACACCCGCATCCGCAGGCATTGTATCTTTCAGATGCAGATGCATCCGTGATCGAAACCAGAGGAGCAAAAAAATAAAAAAAAAATCACTAAAGTTTGCATAATCCAATTGGCTGCCAGGGGGTGGGGGACGTGGAGTGGCCCCTAACTGTGGTCTAGGGTGGACCACCAAGCGTAACCTAAGCCGATTATTGTGCGTGACATCGAAGTTGGGTTTCGGTTCGCTGACTCTTTGCTCGGAAAATCCATTTTTTTTTTTTTAATGCCAAACCAAAACAAAAAGCCCACATCGAGAGTAAAAGTGTTTTTGTTTTTAATTCACTTTCAGCCCCGGTTTTGCGTGCCACACAATGTTGCATAAATTTTTTACATTTTTTCCAACAAATTAGCAACTATCTTGCTTCTTTTTTGTTTGTCATTTATTTTTTTTTCACTAAACATGCATTTTTTATACCATAGGGGTGCATAAATTTTTTTGCGGGCTTCTTTAATGGGGCACTACGGGTCTTTATGGGGCTGGAAAGTTTTGATCCACTTTTTAGAGGTCACATTATACCTTTTAGACAAGGTTGGATAATCACTTGCACTTTTTTCAAAGAAATATTGCTTAAAAAGCATGCTTTTTTTATAAAATTAAATAAAAGTAAGTTTTTAGGGGTTTTTTAGACCATTCTATGGTTTTTTTTTAAGTTTTTCATAGAATCTACTCCTTAGTATGCTCTTTCTACTAAGATCCTATCCTCAAGCCTTCCGCCGTACACTATATGGCAGCGCCCTTTGGTTTGCTTTGACTTGGAAGCTTAAAACCTTGGGTTTTTTATTAAATTCTTTAAAATAGTTATACAAAAGCTATAAGGAATTCATTAGAACCTTCTTAGACTCATATTTTTCACATATTTTTATCAGTTTTATGCTGCCGTACATTATATAGCAGCGTCTTTAGGTTTTCTTTGAATTAGAAGCTTGAAAATATTTAGGTATCTTTAAAAAAAGGTATTAGAAACTGATTAAAACATTTTAAAGCATATATTTTTCATTTAATCCTTTAGTTTCATTATCGTCCGTACATTATATAGCAGCGTCTTTTGGTTTTCTTTGATTTAGAAGCTTGAACATTTAGGTTTTCGTTAAAAAAAGGTAATAGATACTGATTAAAACAAGCTTCAACTTAAATTTTTCATTTAATCCCTTTAGTTTCTTTATATTCCGTACATTATGAGGCAGCGCCCTTAGATTTCCTGCCAGTCTCAAGCCCCAAACCATTCTTTTAGCTTCAAATAATTACCAAATTCTACACCCATCATTATATTCCCATTTGATGACTAAATACTTCCTATTTCGAGTCATAATTCCGGCCCTGAGTGCGAGTGCCAGTGGCAGTGCAGGCTTTGGGGTTAGATAGGTCAGCTATTTGGGGTCACCAAGCGGGCTTTGGGGAGCACCTGGGCGGTCGAAAGGTCTCTGACTCTTCCACGTGGGTGCTCTCTTGTTGGTGCCTCTGAGTGTGGCAGGTATTCGTGTGTGCTGATGTGTTGGCTTCCGCATTTGGTGGCATTAGAAAGTGCCTTTCAAGAGACTCCACAGCTCCAACTGTTTATGTTTTTTGTGTTTCTTTTGTTGTTGTTGTTTGAAAATGTTTAAGAAATAGTGTTTATGACAGTTTTGAGTCACTGTTGGTAGTCACTGTGACTGCATCGATTCGCTGCAGATTTTCACTCAATTGTTTGGGGCTTTGTCGCCGTTTTCACTTGCTTCTTCAAAAATTCATAAAAAAAATTAATAAAAAAGAGTGCGTGGAGAGAAAACTATGCAAAAATTACTCTAATGATTTAAGCTAAAAAGTAGCTCTCCATTACGTTTTTATTTATTTTTTTTTACAATTTTTTTTGGTAAGTAATTTAATATTTTAATTGCTTGTAAGACAAACCCTTTTTAGTCACAAGTAACCTGATCCTGAGGGCTTAATTAATAAAAAAAAAGGAAAAATAAAAGGGGAGAGAGACCCTCTTGAATCGGAAATGTTTCCTGTCCAGCATTTAGTGATCAGGTTCGCAAAAAAAACACCCAACTTGCTGCAAACTTCCGTTTTTGCTGCAAGACGGCTGCAACACGGCTACTTGTTGCAATGTTGCTGCCGTTCAAGTGCAATGACAGCAGCAGCAGCAGCAACATTCGGCGGCAGCTGCCCAAAGTCAAGCTGACAGCTGCTCCTCCGCCGGCTGTCACTTTTGACTTTTTGGCGCGCGACTTGGCCGCCAGGGGAGGGGGGAGGGAATGGAAATGCAAATGGCATGCGGCATGCGGCTCTTGTCCAAGTTTGAACCCATTTGCATGCCGCAGTCGCCGGGGTCAAGCGCCCAATGGGTCGCGCCAACAAGCAGCGAGCCACTAATGCTAAAAAAAGCAAGAAAAATGCAAGAAATCAAACCAAAATTAAGAATAAAAAATTAACAAAAATCTTAAAATATAATGCAAAAAATACTATTTAATTTTTTATATTTATTTTATCTTTAAATAATTAATTTTTTAACTTTAAAAATCAAGCTTTTCTGAGTGTAGAAAAGCAGACTTGCGACTGGGAATGCAATTTGTTGCATCTCTTGTTGCTGTTGCTGTTGCTGCTGATGTTGCTTGTGTTGCTGTCGCTTTTCCCGACAAGATCAGCAAGCAGAGCAACAAGAACTACAAAAAGCACAAAAAATAAAAAACAAAAACCATAACACAAAGCAAATTGGCAAGCACATAAAAAAAGAGCAGCCTAAAAAATAAACAAAAGAAGTGGATCGAAAGGTTTCGAATAAAAAATACCCCGCAAGAACTAAAAACAATCAAAAAGTTTAATCCTTAAAGGCTTTTTTTAGAATAATATTAATCGATATTATGATTCTATTTCATCTATCGATTACTATCGATACTATCGACTGAATAAACTAATCCTATTTGTGGGATTTTTTTGTGAAAGTTTTTTAAAAAATTGAAAACAACAAAAACTTTAGTTTTGTTTTAGTTTTGTTGTATAGTTTTTATACTTTTTTTTTTAAATTGTTTGAAAAATGTATATTTTTTATAAAATAATGAACTTTTTTAAGTAAAAAATATATTATTTAGGATATTATTTCTAACTAATATTTTAACTAAGTTATTCCACTAAGATTTAAGATTTAAAGCCTAAAAAGACTAAAAAAACTAGTAAGGGCCAAGAACCTCAAGAAACCAACCCCCAAAACATATTTAAAATATTTAAGCTTAAAGATTTAAAGAAAAAAACCTTTAAAAACCTTAAAACATCTTTTAAAAATTCCCAAAATTTCCCAAATTTTCGAAAACATAGTTTTTCAAAAACTATTCAAGACTCTGGCTCGAAAAGACCTCAAAACATCGCCTCGATCTCCCCTTCTCGATGTCTTCTCGAACTTGAAGAATCAATTAGCTTGAAGCTAAAAAAAAAATAGTGTGTATGCCCGCTTTAAAAAAATTAGCAGCTAAAAAAAAAACAAAAAAAAGAAGGCAAGAAAAAAAAAGAAAAAGAAAGAAAGACTTGGAAGAACAGCGGGAGAACGTGACAAGAAACGTGACCGTGACTAGGGCTCTTTCTTCCCCCCCTCCCCGCTGTCTTTCTTCTGCCACCAGCTCTCTTCTCGGTCTCGGTCTCGGTCGCCTCGTCTCTTCTCTTTCTTGGACTTCTCTTTCTAGCAACTGATCCATTTCGGGCCCAAACAGAGCTGCACTGGGAGAAGTCTTTAGGGTTTAAGTTTTTACATTTTATTTTTAAGATTAAGAAGTTGTATATATTTTAAAAAATATTATTTAAGGTTTAAAGTAAATAAATGATTATTTGTATAGTTTTTTTAAGGAGAGAAATATTTAAAATTATAAAATATAAGGAAAATTATGTAATACTTCCTTAAAATAATTACAAATTTTAAATCATATTTTAAGTTTTTGATGATTTTTCTAGATTTTTTCCTCCTTTCTTCCCCCTTTTTTCTCTCAGTGCTGGTTGATCTGGTTGGGCTGCTGCTGCCGCTGCCTCTGCCTCTGCTGGCGTCACTAGTTTCCAGGCGAGCGCCCAGCATTAGCATAACGATCGTCATTATCGTCATCATTATCGTCATCATCACCTTCGTGATGAGCGGGCGGAGCACACGTATTTGGGCCAATTCATTTAACGCCGCCCCCCGCCCCTGGAGCTGGAGCGTGCAAAAAAAAAAATAGTACAAGTACTAGATAGTTACTTGTACTAGCACTAGTACTAAATTATTACTAAACAAAAACTACAAAAAAACAAAGCCACAACAATAAAAAATAAAAACAATAACAAAAACAGTCAAAAATTAAAATATTTTAAGGTTTTTTTTTATTTTTGTGTTTTGTTTTTAAAGAAAAAAGGGTTGTCGGGTTTTAGTTTAAACATGATAGTGTGGCCATACCTTTTTGAGTTTGTATGCCAATAAACAGTGTGGCCATATTTCCAAAATATTGAAAATATGTCACTTGAGACCTGGTTTTTTAAAGGAAATCTGTTTAAGTTTCAAGTCTTCCACTTGGGTTAGATTTTCTACTTTCTTCTTAATAATTTCTCTTAAAAAAAACTGTTAAATATTATAAAAAAAAATAGTTGGTAAAAGTATTTAAAAAATATCCATAAATAAACTCTACAAAATAATACAAAAATCTCTCCTTTCATAAACCCAACCATCCACCCAACTAGCTTACACTTCAACCTTAACATTTTCCATTTAAAGTCTAAAAAATAATCTTAAAAAAAAATTATCTCCATAAGAAGTACTCCCCACCAATGCCATTATCTGTCGTCTCCCAAATGCCGTCTATAACTCGTCTTTCTTTGCTGTTTTAGCCACGATCCGATCGACCCAGTTCTGGTGCGCCACCAAAGCGAAGCAAATCGTGATCTCTGCCACAAATCTTCCGCAAATCTTCCGCAATTCTTCCACAATTCTTCCCCATTTATTTGGAATGAGAAGAGACGAGCAGAGAGATAGTCTTTGGGGGAAATCTGAGGCGGATGCACTGGGAGCATGTGTCGATTATGACGCCATGTCGGCCATGGTGGCCATTAGGAGTGGACCGTTACGATGGCAGTCATTAGATTTGAAGAGAACTTGGCCAAAAAGACACAGGGGGAAAAGGTTAAAAGGTTGTAGACATTCTTCAAGAAATAATCCATACTAACTTATACCATCTCCTAACTCTTCTTAGTTTCTTCCAGTGCCCATCTCCATTAGCCAAGTTGGCAAATTGGTCAGCAAACATGGCCAAGAAATGGGACAGCCTGGGCCCAAGGGCCTCCCTCGCTTGTGGGTGGCTGGGAATTCCGGAGGAAATCGAGGTCGTAACAAAAAATAAAAAATAAAAGCCAACATTCTGCGCAATTCGATTTGGGGGCCTTATCTCCTCCGATAAGCCCGAAAGCGAGCCAGAAGCGGGCCAGGCCCAGGGGCCTGATAAAATGGCCCACAACTAGCCCCCACTCCCGCTCTGTTAGTGACTTTTGGCCACAATGCGTGACTTGGCCAAATCAGGGCCTCTGGCCAGGGTTTGCCTTTTCAATTTCCCGGCTCGCTGCTATCTCGGCTTGGTGGCGAATTGTTTGGCCATTTGGCTAGTTGGTGCCTGGCCTCCGCATCCGGACAGTTGGTCAGCAAGTCGGCCATTAAGTGGAGTGCCGCTGACGGATGGGACTCCGGGACGGGACTCGATGAGCCAACACCACTCCGGTGATTCACTTCCAACTTGGCTAAAAGCTAAAGAAGACTACAGTCCCCTTCTAATCGAAGGCGGAACAAGTTTATTGATTTGGAATTACTTTTCGGTGGAATGTCTAGTTCTAGGTATTAGGGAATTATTTGTAGTAGTTACTACTAGTTAAGAAAGAGTTAAAAGAGTTTACTATATAGTAAGTACCAGATACAATGTCTTGTATCTGCATCTATATCTTGTATCTACTCCTTTACAAGAAGTTCTTTGTTTAAAGTTTTTATTCCAAAAAATAATACTATTTGTTTCAGTTCTTTGGGATCTTTATGAAGATTATCTCTGTAAACTCTTATACTTATATATACTATAATATACTATATACTATATATACTATACTCTTATACTATACTATAACTCTTATACCTAAAATCTTTAGCATAAAGCTTAAAAATATTAAAAATATCAAATTTTGAAACCTTTTCTGAGAACAATTCCAAAACCCAATACTCCTTTTTTCATATCTTTGGGTTCTCTATGGAGATAGTCTTTAAAAACCAATCTTTTAAGTTAAAAATAGTCACTTTTAGTCGCTTTTAGTGAATGAAATTGATTTTAAATAATTATTCTTTATATTCTTATTGTTCTTTAAGTAAGAATATTCTTAAGGTTCTTAAATGATTATCTTTTCCTATAATTTTGATCCTTTTTAAATCTCCAAATTTATGATATTAGTAGTCTTTAGGCTTCTTTTTTAAACATTATCGCTAAAAAGCTATAATATTTAACTATAAACTATATTTAACTATAATATTAAATAATAATATTAAATATTTTAATACCTTTTCAGAGAAAAATTCCATAAAACAATGTCATTTTTTCAGTTCTTAGGCTTCTCAATAGAGATTTATAGATTTGAAGTTCTAGAATAGATTTGAAATTCTTCGAAATAAATAATAGAAAATATTGAAATTACATTAAAACTAGAGAACTATAATCATTATGTATAATTGAATAAATAAGTATAAGTAACTATATGACTAAGTATATGACTAAATAAGTATACTTATTATACTAACTAAGTAAGTAACTAAGACTAAGTACAAGTAAGTAAGTAACTTGAATAGTTATCTCTTCTTCTATTTATAGTTTATATATTTACTATTATAGTATTTATTATAGTATTATAGTATATTATAGTATTATAGTATATTTACTATATATAGTATATATTTACTATTCATAGTTATATAAATATATATATAGTTTAAAAAATAATATTTATAGTTCTTTTTGGGATCAGTTCTTCATAAAAAGTACCTCCATAAAGCTTAATAATATTAAACATTAGCAGTGTTTTAGTGGGTACTGGGTGTCCTTTATAGGAAGTATCTCTACAAAGTTGAGCTAAAATTCTATAAAATATTTAAAAAGATATCTTAATATATAAAAAGATATATAAATAAAAAGATATAAGAAAAGATATCTTTTCTCAAAAGAAAACTCCAAAAGTTCTTAACTATTTTGCATTTATTTATGATCCTTAAATGGTTTAATGGTATACTTCCTATAAAAGTCCTTACCCTATAATACCTTCTTTATCCCTTAACCCTTTACCCTTTTTGATGGCCTTTTTAAGATTATGTAACCCTTTTTAAATGAAAGTAATTCCCATGCAAAAAAGTCGCCATGTCACTGAAGTAGAGCAGCTCGCCGCCACATCTATGTGACTTGCGTGGCAACAAAAAATAAATAAACTAAAAAATAAATAAATTAAAAATAAAAATAAAAATAAAAAGACAAAATTATGTCACAGAGAGCCTGCGATTGTGAATTCCGAAGACCAGGCCCAGAAAACGTGAAAAAACTGGAAGTGGAAGTGGAAGTGGAAATGGAATCGAAATGGCCATGGAGGGCAGGGGGTCTGGAGGCCCAAGCCTCGGAGGTGTCCACCATTATGTCATCTCAGCCACAATTAAGAAAAAAAAGTGAAGCATAGCCCAGTGGCAGCTGGGCCATTGACACTCTTGCAACAGATACTAGGTATCTGGGAGATACAGATACTGGCACTGCCACTTCTGGCAGTTGCGTGCAGTGGGCTTTGAACTTGGCGGTGCGGCGGCGCGGCGGCTAGGCGGCTCGGCGGCGCTTCACGGAGCACGTAAAAGATACAGATACGAATGTATCTGGACCTGCTAGGCACATATCTGCGCATGTATCTGTCTATCTTTGTATCTTTGTGTGGCTTTATTGGAGAACTAACCACATATTTGTGGGCCTTTTTGTAATTGCCGTTGTGTTCTGTCTGTCTTCTGGTGTGTCTTCTAGCCTGTCTTCCAGCCCCTCTTCTGGCCCCTCTTCTGGCTATAATTGAAAACTGTGCTTCGGCTTGGGGGGCACCTCGCCGCTTGATTGAAATATGTTCCACCCAAAACAATGGCAAATATTTGCGAAACAAAAACCAACAAAAAGCCAAACCTAAAAGCTGAAAACAGAAAAGAGAAAACCGAAAAAAAAAAACGAGAACCTACAGATACTTCTCCTACAAATGGAACAAATAGACTCTCGAGACACTTCAGATACAAGATACCCGAAGCGAGTTAATTGAGTTGCTTTGTTAGCCGGCCGACTAAAGTGGAGATTCCATAAATGGAATTTATTAAATGCTCTTCAAAATGTAGCTAGTTTAGTTTATTTTAAATATCTTACAGATACAACCACCGAAGTGTATCTTTTTAGGCTCAAAAACCTCTCTTTCAATGAAATAATAAGTGAAAGTAAGTCATTAATCGAAACTTATCGATAGTTGTGGTTGAAAAGCATTCTTGAACAAAAGTATCAGTAGATGTCTCTTGTAGTTTTCATAACTTACTTTGTTTTTCCTAAAAACTCTTTTAAATAAATCGAAATATCTTAGATATTTCTTTGTTTTAAAGAAAAAGATATAAATTCTAAGTAGTTTCACAAGACTTATCGATAGATTTCTTACTAGGTTAGCTAGTTAAGATAGGATGAGGAGTATGAGGTACTTCCTTCTAAAAAAAACTATCAAAATCTATCTATTAATCAAAAATCTTAGATGCTTCAACTAAAAAATAGCAAATACTAGTTTAAAAAAAAGTTATCGATGGAATATATCGATTTATTACTAAGATAGTTAACCTTTTCATGATCCCAATGGCACTTGCTTTAAAAATAAATCGATAAGTAGGACTACAGACATTCTATGACAAAACTAGCGATATTTGGCTTTATTTTAATGTAGTTTTAATATTTTTAGTAAGAAGTTTCGATGTTTTTCAGTTCTAAGTTTAAGAACTTTGTAAGTTTTAATGTTTAATGGATAAGGTTTAATATTACATCTAAAAACTCTAAAGAAAATAAATCGAAAGCCGCCATTGCTTAAAAAAATAGCAAAAATAATAAATATTAATTGGTTTAACCAAAATTATCGATAGATTTTATGCTACGATAGTTATGAAAAGGTTAAGGACAAAAGATTCAACTAATCTCATAAAATTGTAATAATTGCAATGTTATATTTAAAAACTATCTAATATCTAATCTAAGAAATAAATCAAAAATCCTAAAAATATCATTGACGATTAATCTTAACCTTTTCATATTAATTTCCACCAAAAAATATCGATATCTAGGGCTAACTGGCATTATTTGAGAAGATGGTTGAGAGAAGCCTTCATAATCTGTATTAAAAATGTATCTAAAAGCTCTATAGGAGGTTTCTTTTCCAAAAAAGAACTCCAATTTGTAATTATTTTAATAATTAATAACATTTGATCGATTTTATCGATAGACTATCGATGTACACACTTCGACCCATAACTTTTCTAATTTAAAATAAAACTTGATAGAATAAATTGAGAAAAAAAACCCATTTCACTGGCATTGGTCCCTGTTGTGATTATGTAAACTCCTTGGTGGTAGCCCCCTGATTTTCCCCATTTCCTGGGTGATAACTAGCGCCTGTCCGCCTGTCCGAGTGCCAAGATCCGCTGACAAGCTGCCATTACTCGTCGGGTTGATTAAAAGCGAAACCATTTCACTGACGACTGAGGCCAAGACTTGAGGAAAGTGCCGGGCCGAAGAAGCGAACGGTTTTTGGTCATTTTCCAGTGGCAGAAACCGTTAGCCCCACCCACTCAACCCACTCACCCCACCACAACTATCGCCACACACCCACCCAAGCTGAACTTGAATGAACTGATGGGTCTCTGAGTGATGGGCTTTTCTTCTTCATTCTCTCTCTGCTATTATTATTTTTATTTCTTTTTCTATTTTATGGTTTTTATATTTTTTTGTGAATGAAGTGCAGTTGCAGGTGGCATTGTCCGGTGGCTAGTGTCCGCTGTCTAGTGTCCGCTGTCCGCTGTCCGCTTTTATGACATTTAGCGACCGCTTGGCCACCAGCGAACGGTAAACTATTTAGACGTCTTTAAGACATGCTAACTGCACTTTATAAGCCTCATATTTTCCAAGCTTGTCCGCCTCACCTGTCCGCTTGTCCGCCTGTCCGCTTGTCCGCCTGTCCGCAGTCGTAAAAATTATCATTATCATTATCGTCGCAGACACCTTTATGTTTTGTTTTTTTGTGAAAGGCTTTGCATACTTTTTAAGACCAAGTGGCATGAAAATGCGCTGCCTTTCACCCGCCCAGTGGGCCCGAGAGCTCCCCACTCAGGTGCTTGGACTTCTGGAGGACCCCTTGATAGATAAGTCCCCTGGACATTGGTCAGCAGAAGTCAATGTCAAATATTTGTCCTTCTTTTTCAAAAGATTGGTTCAGTGTAGGGGATTGAGAAACTAGATCACCCGTCCCTGGCCCACTGCAGTCCGCCAACACCCGACTCTAATTTGGCCAAAATGTGCTCATAACAAGCATAACGAAGGCGGGAATGCCGTTCCCACGCTTTGAGGAACAACCCAGAGATCTAGACTAGCCGAAAGCCAACAAAACAGAGCCACTCCAGCGATAAAAAACCGAGTGGAGATCCCAAGAGGCAGCAGACAATTGCCAAACCGTGTCAGAGATAAATTACGCGAAAGGCAGCGAAAGATTCAAATGCAAATTTGTGGCCAAGCTTCCTTCAGACCTCCAGAAACTCCATCTATCTGTGTTTCTGGGCCTGTGTGACGAGATGTCGCGGCTACTTGGTGGTGATAGATGGGCTGGTCGATGGTAGTGCCACTGCCACCACCGTTAGCCACTCGTCCATTGTTAAACTAACAAATAGTAGTACTGTCCCCCAGTGCAGCTCCAGCCACCAGCAGCAGGTGCCAGCGGAAATGGCTTCATGGCGGGAAACTGGGCAGGGGATTGGAGCCACAAGCTCTCAACCAGAGGCACGAGGCTAGATGCACCACAAAAAATGGGACACAAATCGGAAGATATAGTTTCTCCAACACTTTCTTGAAAAGATTTATGCTTTAAATACCTTCTGTTGAGGTTCTTCGATCTAAAATGTATCAGAAATATACCCATTTATCGCCTCCCCTTATATTCCCCTTCTAACAAACTACGAAATAATCGATTAATATCGATATTTTGATATATTTTGAAATATTATTAATAGCTAGGTAGTATTTTTAAGCCCCAGTCCCAATGATTCCCCTCCATTATTCAGTTTCTTGGCTCTAAAAACCCATAGAATATTAAGTCTATCGATATAATATGTATCTTTAGAATCATTTGCCATCGATAGCTTTCAAAGCTAACTAACATAACCATTTATAACCAGTTTATAGATGTTATAGCCACTTTGAGTGCCTAAAGTCACAATGAAAAGCGCACCATTATCTAATTTCTGATACAAAGATCCCAAATAAATCATAAATCCATAAAATGTAGATAAAAACAACCAACTCTTATCCATTTTTAAAGCGACACAAGTCTATCGGTATAATCTTTAGCTTATAAAACAGTTTTAATCGATGGCATATCGATTTATATCGAGTTTATAGATTCTATAGCTATTTAGTATTTAAAAGAGCGAAAGTCTCTCCATTATTCAGTTTCTTACAATATAGATCCTTCCATTCTCTTCCATTTTCAAGAAATATCCATGTCTATCGATAGAATCCTAATCGTTTAAACCCCTTTTAATCGATAGCTTTGAAAGCCTTCCATTCTCTTCCATTTTCAAGAAATATCCATGTCTATCGATAGGATCCTAATCGTTTAAACCCCTTTCAGTCGATAGCTTTGTAAGCTAACTGTTAGTTAGAGCCTAAACTATCGATTTATACAGAGTTTATAGATTCTATAGCGAAAGTCTCTCCAGTATCCAGTTTCTTACAATATAGATCCTTCCATTCTCTTCCAAGAAATATCTTCAAAGGAATATCCAAGTCTATCGATAGAATCCTAATCGCTTAAACCCCTTTCAGTCGATAGCTTTGTAAGCTAACTGTTAGTTAGAGCCTAAACTATCGATTTATACAGAGTTTATAGATTCTATAGCGAAAGTCTCTCCATTATCCAGTTTCTTACAATATAGATCCTTCTATTATCTTCCAAGGAATATCTTCAAAGGAATATCCAAGTCTATCGATAGAATCCTAATCGTTTAAACCCCTTTTAATCGATAGCTTTGAAAGCTAACTATTAGTTAGAGCCTAAACTATCGATTTATACAGAGTTTATAGATTCTATAGCTAAAGTCTCTCCATTATCCAGTTTCTTACAATATAGATCCTTCCATTCTCTTCCAAGGAATATCATCAAAGGAATATCCAAGCCTATCGATAGAATCCTAATCGCTTAAACACCTTAGTTAGTACCTAAAATATCGATTTATATCGATTGCCCACCATCCTACAGCTATTAAGTGTTTAGAAACCCAAGAGTCACCATGAAAAGCCCCTGCTTCCTCAATCACACAATTCCCGAGGCAAAGATCAATAAAATGTTTAGGTAAAGCACCCGGCGGACCACAGACTGCAATCCGGCACACGGGAATGAATCAGAGGGCCATTTATAATTAGCCCGTATTTTCAATTACTTTCCAGCCAGAGGGCAGGGGCGGAGGAGGAAGAACAACTCTGGCCAAGTATCTTATCTGGTTGGTGGTTTCCTTTTCGGCCCGTTTGCCGACATTCCCCCCGAGACTTGTTATTCGATTCAGAGCACTGCCACTCCGGTAAATAGAACCCGGGTGTCGTCTGGGTGCAACACTATCATTTTTTTTATTTGGCAGCTTTGCAGTTGGAGAGGGAGAACCTGGCCTGGCCAAGAACCTGGCGCCCCCAGGTACCTGGTATTCGGAATACCTATAAGTGTTCAGGGAATATTACGACTGATACGGCCTATCAGCTATCACAGCCTTATCGAAAAAGTACTACATTCTATATAAAAAAAGAACCACCATGTTCAAGTTCACTTCGCAAAGGTGAGTCATGGTGGCCTCTGGAATTCTTCCGAATAGTTCTACTCGTAGGGTTGCCAGGTCCCTAAGATATTCAACCATATCATCACTATAATTACGGAATTATCTCTGCAATCGGAGTCTCTGCTACATGTCTGGGGGTATTATTTTCGTCTAAAATATTGCTCCCTTCAAGGCTTTGCCTAATGGAGCTTTTTGTTTTTTTTTTTGGTTAGATTAGATAGAGTCCATGATTTCATTAATTTTGTATTGTTTTTTGGTGGGAGCTGGCCTATTTCCATATTTTATGATCTTGGTATGGAAATTTATTCCAAAGGGGCTTGACAGAGGGCGGTATGAGGCTAGGAAACAGGCTCGATAACTATCGATAATGATATTGTAGGGGGTAATGGGTGTGTATCTTGAATATTTATATATTTTATGATCTTGGTATGGAAATTTATTCAAAAGGGGCTTGACAGAGGGGCGGTACAAGGCTTGGAAACGGGCTCGATAACTATCGATAATGATATTGTAGGGGGTAATGGGTGTGTATCTTGAATATTTATATATTTTATGATCTTGGTATGGAAATTTATTCAAAAGGGGCTTGACAGAGGGCGGTATAAGGCTTGGAAACAGGCTCGATAACTATCGATAATGATATTGTAGGGGGTAATGGGTGTGTATCTTGAATATTTATGTATTTTATGATCTTGGTATGGAAATTTATTCAAAAGGGGCTTGACAGAGGGCGGTATGAGGCTTGGAAACAGGCTCGATAATTATCGATAATGATATTGTAGGGGGTAATGGGTGTGTATCTTGAATATTTATATATTTTATGATCTTGGTATGGAAATTTATTCAAAAGGGGCTTGACAGAGGGCGGTATAAGGCTTGGAAACAGGCTCGATAACTATCGATAATGATATTGTAGGGGGTAATGGGTGTGTATCTTGAATATTTATGTATTTTATGATCTTGTTATGGAAATTTATTCAAAAGGGGCTTGACAGAGGGCGGTATAAGGCTTGGAAACAGGCTCGATAACTATCGATAATGATATTGTAGGGGGTAATGGGTGTGTATCTTGAATATTTATGTATTTTATGATCTTGTTATGGAAATTTATTCAAAAGGGGCTTGACAGAGGGCGGTATAAGGCTTGGAAACAGGCTCGATAACTATCGATAATGATATTGTAGGGGGTAATGGGTGTGTATCTTGAATATTTATGTATTTTATGATCTTGTTATGGAAATTTATTCAAAAGGGGCTTGACAGAGGGCGGTATAAGGCTTGGAAACGGACTCGATAACTATCGATAATGATATTGTAGGGGGTAATGGGTGTGTATCTTGAATATTTATGTATTTTATGATCTTGTTATGGAAATTTATTCAAAAGGGGCTTGACAGAGGGCGGTATAAGGCTTGGAAACGGACTCGATAACTATCGATAATGATATTGTAGGGGGTAATGGGTGTGTATCTTGAATATTTATATATTTTATGATCTTGGTATGGAAATTTATTCAAAAGGGGCTTGACAGAGGGCGGTATAAGGCTTGGAAACAGGCTCGATAACTATCGATAATGATATTGTAGGGGGTAATGGGTGTGTATCTTGAATATTTATATGTTTTATGATCTTGGTATGGAAATTTATTCAAAAGGGGCTTGACAGAGGGCGGTATAAGGCTTGGAAGCAGGCTCGATAACTATCGATAATGATATTAATGGGGGTAATGGGTGTGTATCTTGAATATTTATATATTTTATGATCTTGGTATGGAAATTTATGCAAAAGGGCTTGATAGAAGACGCTATAAAACACAGTTTCCTAATGGAAAACTTCTCTAATCGATAATTATCGATCATCAAGATCTAGGGAGTTCTATATAGGGGGTAATGGGTGTGATGTTATAACATTTTATGATCTTGCTATGGAAATTTATTAAAAAGACTTGACAAGAGGGGCAATAAAGCTTAGTTCCACAATGGAAAACTACTTTAATCGATAATTATCGATAATCGTTAAATAGGGGGCTAGGAAGGGAGTTCCATTTCAATATTTTATGACCTTTTAATGGAAGTTTATGCTAAAGGGCTTGACATAAGGCTCTTTAAAGCATGAAAACACAATGGAAAACTACTTTAATCGATAACTATCGATAATCAAGGTATGGGGAGCTATATATAGTGAGTTCAAAACACGAAACTTGAATATTTAAATATTTTATGGTCTTTTCATGAAAATTTGTTCAAAAAGCTTGTCAAAAGGCGCAGTTCCCTAGTAGAAAAACTCCTTAAATCGATAATTATCGATAACCCAGATATAGGGGGCCTGTATTTAAGAAGTGATGAGTGCGGAAGTTGAATATTTAAATACTTTATGATCTTGGTGTGGATATTTATCCAAGAAGCTTGTCCCCTCGCAGTTCCCTCGCAGAAAAACTAGATTAATCGATAACTATCGATAGCCCACACATCATACTCGATGCAAAATGATTTCACAAAACATTTCCGGCTAATGGGCCTTATCGAGCGACATTAAATGCGTTTGAAATCAGCCATATGGTAATTAGCGGGCCGACAGCCCCGCCCACCTCCACGACCACCGCCTTGACATTGATGAATGGCCGGAGTTGGGAATGGAACCAGCGCCGCTTGAAGCCACACTATATGGCAGTCCATAATACACCTGTTATGGGTGGAAAGAATGGAATGGAGTCGTTATCGGGGCAGATATTCCAGGACTGATAAGGCGCCGAAGCTTATCACTCAATAAGCCGAAAGTCAATAGAACCTTGACTTATATAGAGGAGCTGGCGGGCCATCCAGGTGTTGCAGTTGCAGTGCCATGCCAAGTTTTGTAACAAAACTTGGCCACAAATTGAAATTGGAGAGAAAGTGCAGAGACACGGCCCATTGTCTGGTTTGGTTTTGGATTTTGGATTTTGGATGAAAATAATAATGATGACACGCTTTTGCCAATGACACTTTGTCTTCCAAGCTTTCATTCAAATTTCCCAGCAGAGTTTCCAAGCCAACTGGCTGCAGAGATGCCACACTGCCACACATTGTGGGGAAAAATGTAAAGTAGCACAAATGGGTGGCAAGTCGAGCAAACAAAATGCCCGGCCCAGACATGCAATCGAAAGCGGCAGTCTAATAGATATTTGTGTTTTATTTTTGTTTGGAATTCGTTGCAAGTTGTAATCGTGTGGCATGTGGCAGAAGGCTTGCACCGAAAGAGAGAGTGAAGGTGGGAGCAATGGTGGGTTAAGGTTATTAAAATATTTTATCAATAATGAGGCCTTCTAAAAACCCAATAAAAATGCCAAGATGGTGCAGGGTCTTCCGAAGAAACTAATTACTCATGTTCCCTGTTCTCACACTCTGCTCTGCGGAAGAATTCTTCTGGTTCCTCCTCTTATCTCTCCCCGAAGAACATTTCAATCAAATTTCAATCAATCTTCAAGAAAAGAAAACCTCATCACCGATGACATCTAGCTGGATGATATGGCTTATTGGAGTTTCCCAAGAGCCTCTTCCCAAGTTCCTTCTTCCGAAGATTGCAGAAAAGCCTGCTTTCTAGAAGAAATCTCATCTCTGGCTCGTTCTTCTTCTCAGTCTCTGCCGAGGAACTCAACTTTCAAAACGATTTCCGCTCTTGGCTGCACACTCTGCTCACAACTTGCAACACTCGGGGGCACCTCTCCGCCACTCCGCCACTCTGCCACTCTTCGAAATCAATTTCGGAAAACACACTCGCCTATATAGTGCCAGCTGGGATAATCAGCGATCGTGGATCTGTAACTGGCTGCGAAATTGCAGCAATGACAACGAATCGATTCCACGGAGGTACACCATCAATCGGCTACTAATTGCAGGCACTGCGAGAAAATAGGGGGATGGTTAGGGGAGATTCTACTAAGGAATCATAGTACTAAGTACTATGAAGCATACTTATGAAAAATGCTACAGTATGTTCATAGGAAATGATAGAAGGTTTAGGGGGTTCTATTAAAAGATATTCTATAGATAGTATAGATATATAGATAGAAAGATAGATAGATATATAGATAGAAAGATAGATAGATAGATAGATAGATATATAGATAGAAAGATAGATAGATATATAGATAGAAAGATAGATAGATAGATAGATAGATAGATAGATAGATAGATAGATAGATAGATAGATAGATAGATAGATAGATAGATAGATAGATAGATAGATAGATAGATAGATAGATAGATAGATAGATAGATAGATAGATAGATAGATAGATAGATAGATAGATAGATAGATAGATAGATAGATAGATAGATAGATAGATAGATAGATAGATAGATAGATAGATAGATAGATAGATAGATAGATAGATAGATAGATAGATAGATAGATAGATAGATAGATAGATAGATAGATAGATAGATAGATAGATAGATAGATAGATAGATAGATAGATAGATAGATAGATAGATACCAACTATCTTATAACTATTATTGTTACTATTTTATATTATTATAAATAATAGTAACAATAGTAACTAAAACTCTTCTCAATATCTGCAATAAAACATGGTAGAGTGCATAGTTATAGTAATCTGTGGTATGGAACTAAAGGGTTTCCTACTCCATCTTATAGATAGAACCATAGAGGTTCTCTAAACTTTACACAGAACCTTATACTTTATACTCTGTTATCTATATCATATATGTATCTATTAGAAAGTTTCAAATCTTTTTCATTTAAAAAACTTAATGAACAAAAAGCTTTAAAAAAGAAACATTTTTAGAATAATAATTCATAAATAATACGTTTCAGGGTTGCCAGCATACTCTAGCTCATATTCAGTGCTGCCAACTTGCTTTAGTTCTCAAGATGCCTTAGAGAGGCTCTTAGGGATATAATATTTGTGTTTACTTGGCAGTTCTTCTATTATTCCTATCTTTTTTAAAGAGAAGTTTCTCAAGATCTACATAGATCTTTACTAAATAACTCTAATATCTTACTCTTGCTCTATAACTCTCCTTTTAATAATATTATTATATTAATTATATTATAAAGAATGCCAACTGATATACAAACCAAAGTAAACTTATAGTTCTTTTTTTATTAAGAATCTCTAATATCTTTCTCCAACTCTCTATAACTCTCCCCAAAATATAGGGGTTCTTAACTAAAATATTCAAAAATAAACTTATAGGTCTTTTTTTTAAGAATTTCTAATATGTCTAATATGTTCTAATATATATATATATCCCTAAACGTACATCCCCTATCCCTGCATCCCTATCTTTTCCCTGTAAATCTCCCTGATATATTAAGGATCCTAACTAAAATATTCAAAAATAAACTTGTAGTTCTTAAGGAATAGTTTTTAAAGAAACTATTATTTCTTTAAAATATATTTTTAGATATGATATAACATTTTTATATCATATATCGTTGTAGATAGTTCTATCTGATAACCTAACATCATATTATAGAATAGACTCTATAGAGATTCAAAGGCCTCAGATGATCCTAAACTTCACAAGAAATATAATATTATTTTGTCAAATTGTAAGTAATTATTGATTGAATATAAGTAATTATATGATTGATTATATTGATAATTATAATATGTTTAAGTTTAAGATAGATTTTAATATAATAATGTTAAAATATTATTATACTCTCCCACTTGTTAATTTTTTAAACCTTTTATTGATTTTCATACACAATTCCCTCTTTAAAAAAAGATCCTAACTTGTTTTAATAAATATTCTAAAAAAAACTATACTATTCCATATCTTTTCACAAACTTTATTATATAATTTATTATTATTATTTTATTATTTTATAAATAATCTCTTAAAAAAAAGTCTATTATTCAACAATTTTTTCTCTCCGTGCCATTATGTGTTATGATCCACTGCAATCGGGGTGAACCTCAATTTGTACCTCAATCTGTATCTGTATTTGTATTTGTATCTGTATCTGTGAGATAATAGCTGGCGATCGGCTATCGGCGATGACTTCTTTCACTTTGATTGACACGCTTTTTGGGTTATGGATTATGGGTTATTGGTTGTTGGCTGTCGGGTTATGGCAGAAAATTATAAAATCGAGTAATTATATCAGCCAGCCAACGGTAAACCGTAAACTATAAACTACAAGCTGCAAACTATAAAGCATAAGAGCTCTGCCCGCAATAGGATGAATTAAGAAACCCGGCGACTGCATCGTCCATCGTCCATCGAATAGTGGCAGATTCCGCATAAAATATAGTTCAAATAGCTTTCAAAAGATAGATACTATAATGGCATAAAAGATACATCCAGGGACTGCATTGTGTTGGGAGCTAACGGTCGCGCCATTCACTTTTCATTTTCAAACAAAAATAGAGCTCTGGTCTCTCATTTGAATTTCTAATCGAAAGATATTAAGACTTATTCCTATTATCATTCAGATACTTCGATTTCGTAATCCCCATTTTCGCTTTTTTTTCACTCTCCGGGTCTGGGTCTGGGTCTGGGTCTTTGCCTTTTGAGTTCATTGTCAGAACTCCGAAAATAATGATTCAAAAAATAATAAAAAACGAAAAAACTGAAACTGACTGATGACGATCTGCGTGTGCGAGTGGACCGGTTTCCTCGGGGCTTCGGTGTTTCGTTGTCGGTGAAATTTATGATGCATAATATTTGTTTTATTCACCATTGTTTGCGGTCATAGTTGCACTCCAGATGTCGAAACACCTTCCACCACATGCCACTGCCACTGCCACTGCCACATGCCACTGCCTCGAGAGGCACGAGATGCAACTGAAAGTTCCCAGAAAAGCGAAAAGGGAAAATGCCTTTTTCCCAGAAGGAAAGTTCAAAGATTTTTAATCAAGAGTTTACCAAGAAAATAAAATCATGGAGGGTCTATCTCATAAAAAAACTAAAGAGCCCAGGCAACCCTAGATGATATTTTATCAACTATAGCTTTGAAGATTTATCTTTTTTTAAGCTTTTACTTTATTAAATTTCTTTAAATCTTTTAGATTTGTCCTTTTTCTTAACAATAACCTCTTGGTAGACCCTCTCTGGACAACTAAAGAAAGGTGGCAACCCTATAAAGTATCATTTATGGTTTCTAATTCTAAACACCTATCTTTCTTCAAGCTTTTAGCTTTAAATTATATAGATTATCCTTTTTCTCCTAAAGAGAGTCTTGGAAAACACTCTCCAAAAGAATTGAAGCAAGTTGGCAGCACTTTTTAGCAACTTGGGTAACATGGCAGTCCTAAAACACACCATTTATCGACAATATCTTTGGGGATTTGTACTTTCTTTATAGTTTAGTTTGTAAAAGTTTTTCAAAAGATATAGGTAGTCATTGTTAGACCCTCCCTAAGAGAATTGAAGCAAGTTGGCAGCTCAAAAAAGCTACTAAATGAAGACGACAGCCCTAAATTTTGAAGATTCATCTTTTTTTTAACGTTTGACCTTTTTGTATTCCTTAAAACCTACCAAAAAGGTTTAATTTAAAACTTAAACAAGCTAAAAGTATCAGGGTAGACACTTTCTAGAAAAACAAAGCAAGTTGGCAGCTCTACAAAAACTATGTCTAACCTCAAGGGAGGATGAAACTCTAAAACTTGAGTGATTAATGGAAATAAATATTAAAAAAAGGTTAAAAACTCTTCTCTCTAGACTCTAGAAACTTTTTAGAAGAAGAAAAAACAAGTTGGCAGCCCTAAATAGAAACCAAATATAGTAGGAAACCCTAAAACCGTAGTTTCAAAGAACTATCTTCTTTTTAGAGATAAAATTTATTAAAGTCCTTCAAAGTGTCTTAAATTTAAGGGATTATTGTTAATAAATATTTATATTTAAAAATAAATAAAATTAAAAACTTTTCTCTCTAAAATCTAGACCCTGGACCCTCTAAAATAACCTAAATAGAGCAAAAAACCCTAAAAACTATTTAAATTCTTTAAAATCCATAACCTTTGATTTAATTTTACTTTCAGAATTTCTTTGACATTTTTTGAAAAGCTATTCCCTGCCAGATATTAATCTTCTCTAAAACGACCAAACACCATTAATTACTGGCCCCTTTTATTGATTCCAGGAGGGTCCAACTGATGGACACTAAAATGATTGATTTGAAATTTCTGTTGAAGCTCATCGATTCATTTTTT
Organism: Drosophila monieri; assembly: GCA_035047585.1. Taxonomy (NCBI): domain Eukaryota; kingdom Metazoa; phylum Arthropoda; class Insecta; order Diptera; family Drosophilidae; genus Drosophila; species Drosophila monieri. The sequence continues at coordinate 66,032 of JAWNPJ010000103.1, forward strand.
AGCACATTTTTGGCAATTTGTGATAAAAAAAAAGGGTTAAAAAAGGGGTTATAGAGGTTCTTTTAAGTTATAGTTTTAATCTTTTATAATTAACTCTTTTATAATTAATTATAATTACTTGTAAGCCATTAAGAAGCCCTGGACGAGGAGTTTTTCTCGCCAACTGCTCCAGTTTTTTGGGATAAGAAATCTCATCTTTCTTTCGCTTCGAGTGCCTCGATAATAACTGTTGTTTTTCGGCTTTTCTCCATTCGTATATCCATTTTTTTTCCACATTTTTTATTTTTCGTTTTTCACTTCATGAGAGGTCAGGGTTTGTTGACCCCAGACATTGACCCCCACCTTCTCCTCCCCTTGGGCGATCGACACACGACAAGTCGCGGGTTTTTTCTTTTTTTTTTTCATTATTTTCGGTTGTTTTTTTTTCATTTCTTTTTCTCCCACTCCCACTCCCACTCCTACTCTTTTTTAATTTTTTATCCCAAGTATTTATCTTATTTTTTGTGTAATTATATCCGAGTTCTTCTTAGACAGTTCTTCTTGTAATTATTTCTTAGTTTAGTCTCCTTTTCTCTCTTTTTTTTATGATTTTTTTTTTATAGTTTTTTATTAACTTTTTTGCCTTTTTTTTTAACTTTCAAGTAGCTGCCCCTAACTAGTCATTATCTTTTTATTTTTTTGACGATTTGGTAATTCCCATTTTCACAAAAAAAAAAAATATAAAGACATCTATTAGCGGGTGTCAGTGACAGGATAGCATCTTTTGGCCATTTTTTCCGCTCTTCCCTGACCGGTTTGGGCCATTTTTACTTTCGATTGCCAAACGAGTAAAGTCGATGTGAAAATTTAACTACCAATGTCTACCAATGCCTCCGCAAAAAACCACAAAAAAAAGCGAAATTTTAATAGTCCATCCCCCAAATGATGCATCGAATTCTAACCGGTTTTTGGCTGGAAAATTGGGAAAAGGCAAATTGGCTTTACGAGAGTTGATCCATAGACCATGAGGGCTATATAGCCTTTCATATCACTAGACTCTTGCCTCTCTCTTGCCTCTAATCGAATCAAAGTCTTCAAGATCTTCAAGATCTTCGGCCTGGCCTGAATCTCATCTGGCCGACCTGGCCGAGCTGGAGATCCTCAAGCCATGGCCAATCAGACAGCCATGACTGCACTTTAACAAAAAAATGTCTATTAGGGGGTTTTTTATTGAAATTAATGTAAAATATTTAATTTTTAGCATCACTTGGTGGTGGTTTTTAATTTATTTATTGAGTAATAATATTTAATATTAATATTAATTAATATTTAAGAGGTAGTAGTATTACTAAGATATTTTCTATACTTTTCCCTTTTTTATTTTTAAGATTTATTTATTTATTTTTCTATTTTTAAGATACTTTTATACTTTTTTCTAGGCTTTTGTAGTTTATTTTAAAGAAAGAATCTTAAATCTTAAATCTTAAGTTAAAAAACATTCAAAAATATAGTTTTTTTTAGTATATTGGTCTTAAAAACTATTAATTATTTGCAAAAAAAAAGGTTCTTGTCGGCGCTTAAATGTAATTTTATAAAGAAATAAACTCTAAATAAAAAAATATATAAAAAACAAAGATAATAGCCTGAAATAGAAACTTAATAAAGACCCTGGCAACCCTAAAAAGAAACTAAACAAAGATGGCAGCCCCAAAAGGAAACTAAGCAAGTCTGGTAGCCCTAAAAGGGAACTGAACATAGTTGGCAGCCCCAAAAGGAAAGATTTCCCTTAATTCCCCACCAAGAATGTCCTTCTAGCTTTGTTTTTAAAATGTTTTTAATGACAAAAAGCTAAAATAAGTCTTTATTATTCATTTAACTATGTTTTAGGCTTAAAATGTTATTATTTTAATAAAATATATAAAAAATGAAGGCAAAATGTCTTAGGAATGGCCTTGAAAGACACTTTTTCCCAAAGAAACCAGAGGCCAGACACTGACTGAAGTATTTTTTGCAGTGCCTCGCATTGGTCGTCTTAGCCCGGCTCTCAGCCTGGCTCTTGGCCTGGCCATGGCAGTTCTTGGGGCATTTTCGTTCGCTGCCATTTATTTGGGTCACGGACAGTCATCTCGCTCGCCGTCGTCGGCTATCCTTGTCTCGGAGTACAGGTTTTTCGACTTTTACTTGCAACTGGCATTGGACATTCCGTTTTTATTTTTTTTTCCCCCTCTGTTTTTGGTTCCGTGTTGCATCTTTATTATTTTTTTTTTCTTTTTTTTTAGAAATAATATAATTTTTCTTCTTTTTTTTGGGGACTTTTGGGCAATCTGTTGAGTAAGCTGAGAAGACAGCTGTTTCTTTCGTATTATTCTTGGTTCTTAATTCTTAATAGCCCGGGGGACTGTCACTTTTCTTAAACGTCTCCCAGAGAGCCCCAACAGAGAGAGAGAGAGAGAGAGAAAGGGGAGCCCTATGCGAGGATAAACATTGAGGAATAACAGTTCTTATAGTGATTCAAGATTTACGATTAAAACAGAACCGATAGTTTCTGGATTGTTTATCGATCTTGACAGTTGTGGCACACTTTTCGATTTAATGCCTGATCTTCCATGATTCTCCAAGATCTCTTTTTTTTGTAATTTTTTTTAGAGAAGGAGGAGGAGGACCAAGAGGTGGAGAGATAAAGAATCTTAGAAAGAAAAGGAGGGGGCCCGAGAGAGTAATAGCCAAACAATGGCCAAGAAAATTTCACAGCTCTTACCATGACTTTGGGTTTCGAACCCCAAGCCCCAAAAAAAAAATAGTACTATATATTGTACAAAAAAAAAAAAAATTAAAAATAAAGAAGTTGGCAACTGTGCAAATAAAATTAAAAAAAAGTAACCACCTGTGGAAGAAAGAGAACAAAACAAAAAAAAAAGGCAGAAAAAAAAGAAGTACAAGAAGAAGCACATGTAAAGTGAAAAACAAAACAAAACAAAACCATTTTACAATTGTGGCGCGATCTCATTGTTGTTGTTTTGTGTCTTTTTGTTGGTTTTGTTTTCTGTTACTTTGTTGTTGTTAGTGGTGGTACTAGTGGTGGAGGTGGTGCTGCTGCTGCTGCGGAAAGTCGGAAAAATCAGTCAATGGAACGTCACGGCAGAGGAGCAAGAACAGCAGCAGCGACGCCAACCGCAGCAGCAGCGCAGCTTTTGGGGGCGGGCTTGAGAGTTCAATGAAATGCTAGTAAAAAAAGGGGGGCGGGGGCAGTAGCAAAAAAAAATCAAAACAGGAATAGAGAACAAAGTAATGAGATCCATTTTTCAAACAATTATTAATATTTGATTTTAAAAATTAAAAAACTTTTTTTTCTTTAATTTTTTAGATCTATTTTCTAGAATCTAGAATAACTGTTTTTTTCAAAAACCATAATATTTATTTAGAAAAAAAAAATAGCATTTCTCCACTCACCTCTTCAACTTTCTGCTGCATTTTTGTTTGTAGTTTTAGAATTAGTGCTTCTGCTTAGTGATTTTTTTTTTTAAATTAAAACACTGAACAAAACAAAATTTGCAAAAAAAAAGAATATTATTACTTCCTCTTGTTGGACAGTAAAGTGTTTTGTTTTTCGACTTGTTTTCAATAAAAAAAACACTTGCACTTTTTTTTAGACAAACAGAACGTTCTACTGCGATGGCAGTCTTCCTCCTCCTTTGGTTGTCTTCTGCTTCCTTTTTCCTCTTGGTTGGTGGAAGAGAGCTCGTTAGAAGATTGCCGTTGCGCGCGCGCAAAAGGTGGGAGCAAAAAAAAAAGCGTAGTGACAACAGACGGTTAACGGGACACGAGCAAGCGTGGTGGAACGACCAGCGCGCAGAGACAGCTCAAACTCGAATGTAGAATGCATTGGCTCCACTTCAAGTTTTAGTCTCGCGGGAGCCCCTAGGAGCTTGCAAGATCCAGTGCTGCCAGATGGTCAAATCGAGAGCACTGGTTCTTCGGGAGAGTGAGTCCACAACTCTCTTGCCTGGCAAGGCGGGCTTATTGGCAAATAATAAAGACAGCCTAAAATAAAAATTAAATATTTATTAAACATGTATACTAAATTAATAATCAAAGATATGAAATAGAAAACTTAAACCACTGGCGCCAAATAATTAGAGTTGCCATACTTGGTGAAAGCTCTGATAACCATCGATATAAATATCGAAAGCTCGTACTAGTGCTCACCAGGGCTGAAAAACTGTTACTACCACCACTAGTTGTGGCGTTGCCATGGTAACGGATTTTCAAAAAACGAAACGAAGCAAGCTGAAAATAGTAAACAAAACAAAGAGATGTATTTCGAAAACTAGCAGGCCTTGAAAAATAAATAGCCAACAAGAAAGCATAAAATATGATGCACAAGGGCAAGGACATGAAGCGCACTGGAGTTTATCGAGTGAGTGGCAACATCGGAGACTTCCAACTGCTGCTGAAGCTGCGCCACATCAGCGAGTGGCTGCCGGTGCCGAAGTTCGAGTACAACGGCGCCCCAAACTCGGCCATGCATGGCGATCACTATCCGGAGACGGAGGAGGACCGCTGGTCGGACTGCTTCATCCTTGTGCCGCAGGACGAGGAAGTGTATGGCAGTGGCAAGAATCGCATTGGCTATTATGGCAGCTACTACAGCGTGCCCAGTGGACATGGCAGTGCCAGCAATCCCGTCACCTCCATAGTACGACGGCGCAAGAGTCCCAGACCCCCCAGAGCTTTGGAGGCGCCCCCTGAAGAGCAGGATCCTCAGGAAGAGGAGGCAGAGGCGGAGGCTCCCACGGAGGAGGACGAGGAGGAGGAGCAGGAGGAAGAGAAGAAGGAGCTGCCAGCCATCAAAGCAGCGGTGCCTCAGCAGGAAGAGTCACATGACTCGCAAGAGGCCATCTACCAGGATCCCCAGCGGAGTACATTCTCCGAAACTGGCGGCGATTTGTTCTACGAAAGGAACCGAGAACTCTGTAATGGAGCCATGGCCTCCATTCGCATATCCTGGCAGCAGAAATACTTCAGTCACACGGAACTCCAGCGCCATCTCACCGATCCGGGTGCCTGTGCCTCCAAGACCCAGAAACGCTACCACAACTGGGCCCTGGAGACGCTGGAGCTGCAGCAGCTGCATCTCCAGAAACTGGAGGCCCAGCGAGAACGCAACCACGAAAAGGAACAGGATCTGGAGCGAGTGCGGGTGCGTCGGAAGCCGCGGAAGACCCGAACGCTGAGGCCTCGTCCCGGCGTCACTGCCCTCTCCACGATGCTGGTCAGCAACGGGCTATCGTCGGCCAATATGTCGGATGTTTCGCTGGTGGATGACCCTTTCTTTGCGGCCAGGACCTGCCTGATTCACACCGTGGTGGATGGCGACTCGGAGGACCTGCTGCCCCGGGAAGCCCACGACCTGAAGGCCCAGGGATATCACCTAATGTATGTGTACGCCGATCTGCAGCAGGATACCCTGCTGGTGAGCATACGCTATGACCCTGTCCAGGGCCTGCTGTACGTCTATCCGGACTTCAGCTCGAGCGCCCAGGATCTGGACTACGTCGTGCACATTGAGAAGGACAACGATTGCCGGCAGCTGTATGCCTATGGCTTCGAAAACGCCACGCCCTTGGAGTCGCTCGAAGTGGCAGAGGACGCTGAGGAGGATGAGGAGGAGTCGGAGACGGATTCCGAGGCGGAGGACCTCCCAGCCGATGCCACGGCCTTGGACCTATTGGACTTCTATCAGCGTCAGAGGACGGCCGCCACTGAGCTGCGTTCCCTGCTCCACTTCGATATGCCGCCGAAGCGGATGCGCCGGATCTGCCTGCTCCTGGAGCTGCAGGAGGCCCAGTTCTTCGAGCATCCCAACATCCATGTACGGTACTATGTGCAGCCGCCGCACCACACCCTCTGGGAGTCGTCCTTGGGCTCCGCCTTGGAGGATCCCCTGAGAGGGTCGACTGCCACTTGCCGGGATGCGGGTGACTTCCGACTGGCCAACCTGGGTCACTGCTGGCAGCTGACCCTTCTCTGCGAGGAGCACCACCAGCCGGAGGAGCTGATGCACATCTACTTCGAGGTCATTTCCATTGATTTCTGGCAACGCGAACGCTGCGAGGGCTACGCCCATTATTCCTGCTCTCTGATCTCTCCAGTAACCACGGACACCGTCACGATGCAGTGCATCCGGCCACTGGGCAGCTGGTTGGATTCCCTGAAACGCTACTTCATCGGCGGCCGCCAGCTCTTTGACTTTGTCTCGTACTTCGATGCCCAGAATGTCCAGAAGGAGATGCACAATCGCTTGAATCTGGACACCGGCAAGGCCATGAGGAGCACTGGCCACCTGGTGCTCCATGTGCGGAAGTTGCAGCAGCGCCACATCGAAGCCTCTGTCGGGCAGCTGCAGCTGGACTTGAGCGACACTACCAGCGAGTCCAGTGGCTCCGACGAAGATGCCAAGTCCACCTCGGTGGCGGACCCCGCCAGGGCCACCACTCTCGACGAGGTGATGACCGCCTACGTGGAGGCTAGGGAGAGAATAGAGTCCCTCCTGGTGAAAGCCATCGAGGGTTAGGGGCAGGGGACTTTGAGAAACTACCAAAGCATACTTCCAGGCTTGAAAATTAAATGAAAAAAATAATTTTATAAAAAATTTAAACTAAATGGGTTTTAATGCCAATTTATAGGGAAAAGATATAGAAATCGTTTAAGGTATTCCTCTAGAAAATCTGACGAGAATGTGGAAAGATATAGACATATACGTCATATCCCATACGCCACTTACGAAGATGCCGGACTTTCAAGGGGTCATCGGGAAAATTTTGGAAAATATTTCAACTGAAATATGCTTTTGGATTTTGATGCAGGATGACGGGAAATCGATCCACAAATCGTTTAAGGTATTCTGTTCATGAATCGGATCAGAATTGGCCGAGATATAGCTATGGATATGGGCCAAGTACGAAAATCCAGCATTTTGAAGGGGATCCCCCACAAAAGTTTGAAAAATTTTGAAAAAATATTTCTCGCCAGGATTTTGATGCAGAATCGCTGGAAATCGATCCACAAATCGTTTAAGGTATTCCGTTTATAAATCGGATCAGAATTGGCCGAGATATAGCTATGGATATGGGCCAAGTACGAAAATCCAGCATTTTGAAGGGGATCCCCCACAAAAGTTTGAAAAATTTTGAAAAAATATTTCTTGACAGGATTTTGATGCAGAATGGCGGGAAACCGATCCAGGAATCGTTGGAGGCCTTTCTCTCGAAGATCGGTTGTGGATTCGCAAAGATATATACACTATATGGGGCCAAGAACGAAAATACCGGATTTTCCGAATCAGGAAATCTTGAAAGGTATGGAAAGGTAAGGGTTAAAGGGTAAAGTGCTCTTCAAGATCGGCTGAGGAGTCGCAAAGATGTAGACGAAGTCGCTTGCTTTTTTAAGAGCCTGCTTTTAGGCGTACAGGCTGGGGAGAAACCCGGAATATCTCGAAATAATAGACATCCCCCAGTGTGGCCCAAAGAACAGAGGAATATCTCGAAATAATAGACATCCCCCTAAAGAATAGTGGCCTAAAAAATAAAGGACCTCGTGGTTGATCGTTAGTTTAGCCATTTTTTTGCTTTTTTAAGAGCATGCTTTTAGGCGTACAGTCTTGGGAGGAACCCGGAATACTTCGAAATAATAGACATCCCCCAATGTGCCCTAAGGAATAAAGGTCCTCGTGGTTGATCGTTAGTTTAGCCATTTTTTTGCTTTTTTAAGAGCCTGCTTTTAGGCGTACAGGCTTGGGAGAAACCCGGAATACTTCGACATAATAGACATCCCCAATGTGCCCTAAGGATTAGAAGTCCTCGTGGTTGATCGTTAGTTTAGCCATTTTATTTACTACTAATATCACTCAGTGTATATACATAGATTCGTTTGTGTCCTTTGTCGGGTTTGTGTGTGTGTTTGTGTTTGTTTTTGTGGTTGTGCGTGGGTGTGTGTGCAGATACATATCATATATGCGTGTATATAAGGTATAATATCATATATAAAATTGTGCTCCGTGTATAACACTAAAAAATGATAAAAAAAAATTTCGCTAGCTCTGTGATTTTTCTTTTTTTTTTTTTTTGTAAAAATCTGGACTCCATCTGGTTCCATTTTTGCCTGTTGGGGGTTGCACTTAAAAAAAAAAAAAAAACTAAATACTTGCAGCTGGGAAATCGGGAGGGTTGTTGGGAAGGACGGGTAGGGAGTGGGGTAGGGGGCGGGTTGTCAGGTCACAGGTCACAAACTTATGCCACGGGCAGATATTGGCGGGAAGGCGTCACCAGAGGCGTCTTCGGGGCCTGGTAGTTGTAGCCGTTTCCGCTTCCGTAGTAATCATTGGCAGCTCCGGCTCCGGCTCCGGCACCGACTCCGGCACCGAATCCAGCACCGACTCCGCCGTAGGGAGCACCGAACAGCTGTCCGTTGACGCCTCCCTGCTGGGGCTGATAGCTGTAGTCGTCACCGCTCTGGCCGCTGCCCCTCAGGGGTCCCTGGTCGGAGTCGAGGGTCTGCTGCAGGAACTGGAAGCGGTTCTTGTTGCCCAGAAGGCTGCTGGGGTCCACAGTCTGGCGCTGTCCAGCAGAGGCCAAAGGCTGGGGCCTGCAAAGGATAATACGATTTAATATTTAATAATTCGAGACAACAGATCACAGGATAATGGGTCCTGGACTCTCACTGCATACTCACTCGGGGATGTCCAGATCCAGTTCGGTGATGGGGTGGTAGCCGAACTCATCGGCGGTGTAGCGGGTCTTGTAGCGCTTGCCATCGGCGCCGGTGAAGGAGTAGGAGCCGCTCACCACGAAGGTCTTGTCGTCCTTGAGCTTGCCCACGCTGCTGACCTCAATGCCGTTCTGGGTCTTCAGTCTGTTGGGGGGGGAAAAGGGATAATATTTTGTAAGTAAATTTTAGTATTTTTAGGGATTAAAATATAATAAAAAATTAAATAAAATAGATGGCTAAGCTTTCTTTTAATATTTAAAAGGAAAGACCTATAGAGATCTATAAAAATTTATTTAGAAATCCAAGTCCAGGATCTAAGAATTCATTTTCAAGCCTTCAAGTCTTAGTTTTTAGAAAATACAGTATTTTTTTAGTATGTAGCATTTAGAGGGTTTTCCAACACTGTTTTCAAGGAACTCCCTCATAAAGATAATGTTTAGAGATCCTTAGCTCTAAAAATTAGAAGAAAACTATTGAAAAAAGAAAGTTTTTTTATAAAACTAATGATTTTCTATACAATTATGGAATAAAATATAAAATATAAAGAGTCAAGACTATAATCTTTAGACTTTACAATCTAGACTATCCTTAAAAAAAAGGCTTCCAAGTAATATTTCTGAAACTTAAAAATGTTTTTAAAAAAAACCTTTTCCTAGTTATTTTTTAGCCAATAATTATGCTCCTACTTATCTTAGATCTCCTACTTATATTTTACTACTTTTATATATTTTTTTTTATATATCTTATAAATGTCCTTTATGATCTACCATCCTAGATACCCAATCCTTTAAAAACAAAAAAATACTCACTGCAGCTTGAACTTCTTGCCGGAGTTGTAGTTGGTGAGCTCCTCGGTTTTGGCCTTCATGACATCGCCACTGAAGTGGACGGCGGGCTTGTCGTCGTCGATGTCCTCGGGCAGGGTATAGATGTCGCTAGGATTGTACTTGAACAGGTCCAGATTGCGGTCTGTCAGATGCTTGACGTCGGCGGCCGCCAGAGCCACGAAACCCAAAAGAATCAGCTGAGGGTGAAGAAATTTCAATAAAAAATCAATAAGAATTAAAATATTATCTCCAAGCTAATAGTAAAATAAAAAATTCATTCAAAAGATGCAAGCATTAAAAAAAAAAAAGACAAAGCCATTAACAGACGCTCCACTTGTATTTCGTTTCAAAAAGAATGTTTTTCAAATAAATCACTGACAGCGGGCCGGGTGCCTTAAATGTTCAACGTTTCAATTTCGATTGGGTTCAAATTCAAAATATATATGTGTTTTTTTGGATTTATATATGCTTTTTTGTGATTAATATGCAGGTAAAAAATGTGTGCATTAGCGGGCCATTAATCAAAGTCGCGCGCGATTCGCTGGCGTTTCTGGTCGCTGTCGCCGTCGTCGTCGCCGTGTCTCGCGACGCGTTTCAGCCGTGATTTCTGATTTATTTGATTTGGTTTCGGGCCGAGGCACTAATCATTGTCATTCGTCTCTTTTGACGTCTGATCTTCATTCCGGCAAGGTGACTGTTTATTTTTTAAAATATATTTATTTTTTACGAGACACTTTTCGGCGTTTAAGTTCAACAACAAGGATAGACACTTTCACTTTGAATCCTTTCACAAAAAAAAATATACATTATCGTTCATTTTTTTATTTTTCTATTTTTTTCAGGCACTTACAAAACTCTTCATTTTTGTTTTTGTGTTTTTTTGGTTTTTCGGCGAGGGGTGGCGATAAAAAAATTCGAAATGCGAGGATATCTGCTGATAGGGACTACTACTGCTCCTCGATCGGCCTGTTCCGATGCTCTAAGATTCTAGCAAATAAATACAAACGATGCGACTTCTTGTTTCCTTATATATGATCTTGGTCAAGCGGCTCTGCTGCGGCGACGCCGGCAGAACTAGGAACCGGACAACGAACTGCGTCTCTGCCAGCGTCTCAGTCGGCGTTGCACAGTGGGGCCGAATCCCTGAATGGTAAATGGTTTTTGGCTAAGACTTGGTTTATGGTTTTTGGACAAACTTCAGAAAGAGAAACGTTTTCTTTGAAAAAAAACTTAAATAAAATAAGAGATAATTTTTAAAAATTAAAACAATTAAATAGTATTCTTGCTTAACGTTTTTGTAGGAAGTTATATCTGGAACTCAAACATTTTTGTTTTAAAAAACATATTAAACATATTATTATGCATTAAACGATTATTATTAAGAATTCTTTCAATAAATAATAAGAAAGAACTATCTAAAAACTTATTTATTTATTAATTAGTAATTTATTTAATAAATTTATGTTCTTATAGGTTAAATAAGCAAAAAACTATACATATTTTTTTGTTTTACACAAAAAACTCTTCTAAAAAGCTTAAACTCCAGTGACGAATTCACGTGAATTCCTATTTTAATAATTATTGTAAAGAAACACTAACCACACTTTTGTTAAAAAAATCACTTAATATGTATTTATCTAAAAACGAAATAGCTCTTCCTATATCCCCAGTTTTTTGGTAAAATAAGCCCATAGTTACCCCACGGTGGGACCCAGGCACTTAACAAAGAATGAGAATAAAAAGCCAAAGTTTGTCAACTGTCCGGCCGAAAAAAAAAAAAATGAAAGACTAGTGGGAAGAGGTGGGGGACTAGCCCCATAGAGGGCCCACAGTATCATCCATCTCCGCAGATCGGAGCTGAACCAGCGCAGATGTAACTATTTAGGGCCTTTGGATATCTGGGATTAGGCGACTGGGTGGATTGATACTCGAAGTCGGCTCTCGGGGCTTTTGTTGCTGACGGAGACTGATCGCAGCATAGAAATCTGGTTTCTGGGCAACAAAATTAGAAAACCGCCATCATCAAATTAGCATACACGTTTAATGATTATTTTTTTTTGTCATTTTTTCTTAAGTTTTTTTTATACTTTTCTGTAGATGTGCATGTGCGTAAATTTAAATCGGTGTTAATTTTTTATAAAGCATGGAATATATATAAGTATATTGAGAAAAAGAGATATATACTGACTGGCGGTTGATAAAATATGCGTTAGATTGACGATTAACGCGACCAGTTTGTGGATTGAATCCGTAAGATACATTCTGCTGAATGAAACCAATCTTGTGGATGGCAAAGACACTGATGGCGATACTTTTGATAAGCGCTCGAGAGGCAGATCTCTCACAGCCAGAGACCCATGGCATATGTTAATGCATCAGGTCTCGTTCAGCCTTCGTTTAATTAGTCGTTCCGTTTCGATTTGGTCTTATCGAATTTATCAATTCTTTTTTTCTATTTTTTTCCTTTCGTTCTTCTCAGTTCTTTATTTCAAATATATTTTTTATCATTTTTTTCCGAGCTGGCGGATCAGTGTCTGTGGGGGATTTGAAGATCGTACAGGGTCATCGGAGCTGATGGGTTTTCGATTTTCGGTAGCTTTTCATCGTTTTGTATTTTCCTCATTAGCATTCTTATTAGGGGTCACCCTAATGGCTCTATTTACGAAAATGATTTATTTTTTGGAGTGTCTCAGGCTCAGTGGCCTTCTATCTATATATCTATCTATCTATCTATATATAATTATTAATTTAAATACTATTTAAGACTTAAGAACCTTTCTTAAATCTTTTAAAAACGCATTTAATGCTAATCTTTAATCAAAAACAACCCATTTTAAACCCAAAAAGCTAAAAACACAAACTTATTTTTAGTAACTTCCTTATCAAATTTTATGGCTTTATCATGGAAAAAAATAATAAAAATTAAGATACTGGATTTCTTTTAATATATCCAGACCAGAATCAAGAAAAAGAAGTCTTACTTTCTTACTCTTAATAGAAAAAAGGTAAATAAATAAACTTGGGAAAAAAAGACAAGATTGAAATCAAACCGGACCGGACACGGAGCTCTAATGATAATCGCTAATGGTGCCTCTAATTTAAGTTTTATGCTTAATAACTTAAACGAATGCCGCACGGCATTCATTTTTCATCGCCGGAGATGGTGATTCTTCTTCTGGTCTGGCCTGGCCTGGCCTGGCCTGGTCTGGTCTTCTCTCCGAAGACTCGACCTAATGGAAACGCTTCAACGGCTTGTCCACGACAGCCTTGGAAAAATAACTGAAATCCGATTCTGATTCGGATTCAGATTTGATTTTTTTTGCAGACTTGATGCACACACGCCCTGACTTTGATGTCTCACTTCATCGAGGGAGTGGCTCCACCCTGAGTCATAGCTCTTTTGTCTTTTTTTTTAATGGAATTAAAGCAAATCGAATTAAATTAATTATCGGAGATGGGATTCCAGGTAAAAGCCTTTCAGCCGCCGCATTAATATTCATTCTCTTGGCTTGTTTTTCATTTGAAATTTGCATAGCGAAAAGAAAGTGTTTCATTTGCCCGTGTCTCGTCTCCGGATTTTATTGCCGTCTATATCTATATCTATATCTATATATCTTCATATATATATGAGCCTCTGTATATATCTTTGATTTCTTTGGCAAATTAACAGATGGAACAACTTGTTACGCGGGCCGCTTTGAAATTTTGCCGAATTTAAGATGCGAATTGGATTTATTTAGTGGGTACTTTAACTTTTAAAAAGGGTTTAAAAAAAAAAAATATAATAAAAATGTTTAATAAAAAAGCATTTAACTAAGATTTTTAAGGATTTTTTTTAAAGAGTTTCTCAATGAATTAGAAACTAAACTAGAAACTAGCAACTCTCTTAGGAAACTTTTTGTGGTCATATTCCTTAAGAGTTAAACAGTAATTCCTTTAAATTCCATTAAAATATTAAATAAAATTTAATATTTAGTAAAACTATTTACAAAAAATAGGAAATACATTTTTTATTGTATTTTTAGAGCATTCAAAAGCCTAAAATCTTTTATTAATTCGTTTCTCTGTTTATTTCTCCCCGTCAACGCTTAACCAAAACAATAAAGAAAGAGCTGAGCAAAAAATAAAAAAGAGTATCAAATAAATAAATAAATTAGCAATTATAAGGAGACAGAAACGAGATTTCCAAGAAACCAAAACATTCAGTTCTATTCCCCTTCTTTTTTTTCCCATTTTTCCCCCAAATACTCATCTTTTTGCCCTTGAGCTTCGAGCCGGGATGATGTAAAAATTATGTAAAATGTGAGATGGATCGGGAAAACGTATAGACATCATGAAATCAGGCCCTAAATTTGACCAGCATGACGGCGAACGAATCATTAAATGGGACTTTGATTGAAGACGATGATTTAAGGCAATGGGGGGTCTGTCTCCGGTAGCCCCCAGACTTCCTCTAAACCGAAAAGATTCTTTTGAACTGAAAGGGGCTTTCAGAAACAAGTCCTTGGTCGATATTGGCGGAAGCTTTTGGTGGGTCTTTAAGGTCGATTTTATTCGATTTTAGAAGATTTGAATACAAAAACTATTAAACTGTTAAATAAACGTTAATTTTAATAATTAAAAGCATAAATTAGAGCTTATACTTTCACTATTACATCATATGTGCCATAGAAACCTCTCCAAAAACCGATTCCTCCCATGATCTAATTTCCGATTAATTCCTATAAATATTATGAGCCAGCTGTATCATAATTTCCAACTCTTTAGGCTTCATTTGTGCCGGCTATTAGCTAAATTAAGGCAATATCTTTCAGTGCATCGATCAGTCCATTCATATGCAGATCGATCTGCGGGCCCATCCTTGTACATCTCGGCCATAAATCTGGATCACCCATTCACACTTTGGTCTCGATCTATATTTTTAATTCAAAACTGGTTCATAATGCTCTGGAACTGATTTGCATCGGGGCACATGCCACCCACTGGCCCCCTCCCGGAATTATATCACATATCGATATCATTATTTAAATGAATTCTTGTAGGTGGAGATGGCAACGCCCCTCCCGATTCGATTTCTTGATTGCGATTTTGGCAGATCGGGTTCTCCGATAGGTGGCCGATTGAATCTGAATGGAATATTAAAAGTCAGTTATGGCTGCACGCTCTGAATCAGTTCTGGATCCAGTTGCTGCCCATAAACAATATCTGGCTAAATCATATTTTATGGCCAACTTAAGGAAATACTCGCCTCGTCGTACGCTGGCCCGGCTACAGTAACCAAATATTGATTCTAAAATTCTAGCTCTCGAGTCTAGAACCTAAAGAACATACATATATATATTAAAAAAAAAGAACAGCCCATCCAAAACCAACTAAATCGAGTTGCGATCAGGTTCTCTGTGGTCTTTGACCGGTTATGCATATTCCTAAAAAAATATAAGAAACGCTCCTTTTTATGGCTGTTTTCTACAGTTTATTTTATTTTTTTCACCTGTTTTTTTTTTTGTTTTAGGTAAGGATGGAGGGTGAGAGGGGATTTTATTTTTCTTTTTTTTGTTAGCCATAGAAATAAATAATCAATGCGAATTTGCATAGTTTAAATAGAAAGCTAAACACGTTTTGCTTTTACCCCAAAACGTAAAGTTATCTGTCCGTCTGCCTGACTCTTTGTAGTTTCTGGCGAATTTGTATAATTAAGACCAGTTTTTTTTCCCTCCCCGATTTAGGGGAGTATTAAGTTCCTTTCAATGTCCACAGAATCAGAGGGACAGTGCGGACAGTATATATAAATTATATTCAAACAGAGATTATTCAAGTGCGTCAGGAGTGCGTTGGAAAGTGGATTCGGAATTAATAATTTATGAAATTTATGGGTCGTTGGGATGGGAATACTAATTTAGATTTAATTTAATTTAATAATATATTTAAATCGTGTTCTAAAACTCTTAGTGATACCCGTTTTAAAAACTTGTTTAACCATTAACTTAAATAGGTGTTTTGTTCGAAATTTAATTTGACATCATTTTTTTATTCTCTTTTTATTTTTGGCTTAAAAGCCTCATTGTTTGGCTTTTTGATATTCAAGTTATTTTATTGCAGGCCTTACAGCCACGAAACTGTCTGTATCGGATATGAGAGATCTAGACAGGGCGTGACAACAAGTGCAGAACCGATGGCCAGAGTCCAGAAACCGATATAATCGAGAATGGGAAATCGAAAAGCCAAATCGCATAAAAGTGTCACCATTTGAGGCCATTGTCATTCAATTAACTCTGCCTCACTAATTCCATTAGAATTTTATTGGGATTATAAATCTTTAAATCGAATCGATATTCGAAAACTTCAATAAAACATTGAAAGCCGATAACCGAAAGCCGAAAAGAAACTTTATTCTTTGTTGGGCCATCCAATTAATAGTTCGTAATCGTAGTACGACTTTATGACTTGTTTATTTAATAATTTATTTGAGTTTTCCGCAACGCACGGATCCGGTCAACGAAGCGAAACCAAAAAATCCAGTTTTCTAAGACGATTTTTCAACTTTATTGGCTTGTTAGCATTTTGTGCGCACACTTCTCTAAAAATAGCATCGAAAAAACCCCGAAAAAAATCTGAAAAAAATAAGAATAATTAATTTTGAAATTGGAAAACGGTTTTGGGTGGCACTGGTCCACTCTAAACCCCCATCAAGGGCACGAATTTTGATTGGGAACTATGTCAATCATCATGTCAGGAGGTCACTATGATATTTTAAATACTAAACTCTTTAAATAAGAGAAAACCTGTTCATATGTAGTACCCACTATTCTAATAGAACCATAAACTTTTATGTCGAAATACTTTTGTTCATTCTAAGCTCATCCTGTTTCGATTGCATCGCTTCGATTGTGTTGTTTATTTTTCAAATCAATCATTTATTGCCTCTAACTCAAAATCAACAAGTTCTTAAATTGCTTAATGATCCACCGACTGCCCAAGCTTTCAATTAACTTGAAAGACAAATCAATCATTCGACTTCCCAGATTCGCATAAATCAGCTCTAGAGAGAGTGCCGGGTTCTATTCCCCCCAAAAAAACAAATAATTTACATATTTTTTATTGGCAAAAATGATCGGATCATTATATTGTTGCCATGATGCCGTTAAATGGGCTTTTTTCCGCCCCAATAGACACCCCGTGGAGTGAGAAAATTCGATTCAAAACACTTGCTCTACTTCCAAACGCTTACAGCGCAGACAGCGCGACTCCAAAGAACACACACAGATGAGGATACGGTCACACATACCGATACATAACGATATATCAGTGATGGCAAAAGATCGGAGCCAAAAAAGCTCTGCTTTGAGGTTACAAAAATAATTTCCAAAAATAGTCATTTATACTACAATCCTTTTTAAAATAAATATAAGATCTTTGTAAATTTAAATTAAATCAAAAATTTATTAAAAAGAATATAAAATATTATTTATGTTTTATTAAAAATTAAAGAAAAGCTAAAGCCCTCCCAGCACCATAACTTAAATCCAAAAAATTGAATGAACGAGATCGATATGTAATCAAGCAGGGGGACTGACAGCAGGTGCGAGTGGGATGCGGCGAGACGTGAGAGCCGAAGCGCGTGCGCGTCTGTCATGACAGCTAATTATAAACGATGCCGCTCTCTGTGGTACAGTTAGACACACATGCGCCAATATTACGTATACGTACGAGTGGACGATACGATCGCTGGCGTATAGCTGTGTGTGTGACGCGTGCGGCGCATGCGCAGCTTTTTAGTCGATTGTTGTTTATTGTTGTTATTGCTTAATCAACCGATTTTTATCTACAGCGACGCGACTTTTTGTATCTTATTTATTATTTTTGTATTTCTGTTTTTGCCTTACACATGTCTCATTTAATATTTAATGGCCCACGGTAACAGTCCCTGCGACTGCTTCTTCTTCTTCTTCTTAAATCTTTATCCCCCTTCTTCTCGTGCTTCCCCTATCTCGTTCCCCTTTGTCCAAATCTTCTGCTTATTTAGCTTAGTCGCCTCTTTATTTTTTGTCCATAAATTATTATTGTTTTTGTTGCCTTTATTGGTTGTTTTTGGGTCTCATCATAATTTGCACCTGCACGAGAATCGCACTCGCAAATTAGGTGCGTTTCCAGGGGCTCCCTGGAGGGGAGGGATGCTGTCCGGGGGGGCGATTCTTCCAAGAAGAGGAGGTTAGATCACAGTGATTGCAAAAAGTTAGCATTTATGATTAGAACAAGAATTTATTATTGCTTTACCCATGGATATTGTAACGATAGTTATCGATAATTTCCTGCTGGAATTAGTGAAGGACCTTAAGAGTATTGCGTCCTATTTATCAAACAACATTAATATTAGAGATAATCCTCCACAGACTTTCCGTTATCAGTGTTCTTTAGGTGTCAAGCCATAATATACACAAGCCCATAGAGAAGAAAACACGTTTGACCATTAACGACCACTGACTTTCATTAGATAGATGGCCAAAATCCAGTTCCCCTTCTCCATTTCTGAGTGGGTGCCTTTGTTGGGCAGCATCACCCATCGCTATAGCCACAGACAGAGTGGTGGGCATCATTCGAAACCCAAGTCATGGATCTATTTCCATAGACATTTCCGCTTACTTAGGCGCAACAATTTAAAAATTGACAGCTCCGCGGTTGCCAATTAATCTTCTATTGGAATCGGAATGGCCGAAAGCCATAAACCAAATCCAGATAAATTGCTATAAATGTCTTTCCTAGTCGAGTTCATAAATTAAATCAACTCTAAATTGATAAAAATAAAAACAAAAATAGTGAGAAGAACCAAACCCCAATACTGGTTCCTTTAAAAAGAATAAAAAGCTAAAACCGTGTGACGTGGGAGAATTGTGGGTTGATTATTAGTTTTTGTTTTGAAAAATCGTTGACCCTACAAGAATTATATATAAAATATTGTTTCCTTATATTTTCAAGTATTTTTATCCACGAAAGCTAACTCAAGCTGTGCATATCGCTTTGACTATTCTTTATAGAGTATCAAAAGTTTCAAAATGCTAATCATGGCAAATTGTTAATTTTATTATGCAGTTGCGTCATGGGATTAATTAACTAGCAACGATTTCGATTTCTACGGATATGTATTGCCTAATTGAATAGATCATCGCCAACGGTGAGGTGAAAGGTTCTTCAACAGTTCCTCCTTTTGTTATGGCTGAATATTGATTTGATTTTGTCGAATGCGGAAGCATTAAGCGATTTGTTTGCCTTAAACAATTGCAATCAATTATCCATCGATCGGATGGACTAAAAGCATTCATCAATCAGATAGTTTTTGCTAGCTGCTCCCACACACAATATATTTATTTATTTGTATATATTTGTGAATCATTTGTTCAGCCTATAAGTCGAACATTAATTTCTTGCCCTGAAAAATATGCTAAAGAAAAGTTTTTTGTTTTCTTGGGATTTATTTTTCTTATTTTTACTTTTTAATCATTTATTTTTAGCTTAAAAACTTTATCTCTTATATAAATTATATCTTTAAATATTTTTTGAAGTGGTAAACACTAAACAAGAAACCTTAACAATTTAAAATTACTATTTAAAAAACCCGTTACAATCCGATTAGAGAGGAACCATATTTTGGCATCCCTCGATAAATCTATCGATAGCTCTCATACTCTACCATTACTAGCTGTTAACTGCCATCCCTAAAGGAAATTAAAGTTTTGTTTACCCGGAATACCCGGAATGCAATAGAAGCCAAGATAGAATGGCCAACGCAGTGGTGGTGCTTGACAACGGGGCGCACACGGCCAAAGTGGGTCTGGCCAACCAGGATGAGCCTCAGGTGGTGCCAAACTGTATAATGAAGGCTAAGAGCGAGCGGCGGCGGGCGTTTGTCGGAAACCAAATTGAGGAATGTCGGGACACATCTGCGCTGTTTTACATCCTGGCCTTCCAGCGCGGATACCTTCTCAACTGGGACACGCAGAAGACCGTTTGGGATTATATATTCAGCAAGGAAGGCATCGGTTGTACTCTGGAAAACCGGCAAATCGTGATCACGGAGCCGCAGATGAACTTCCACAGCGTCCAGGAGGCGATGCTGGAGATGCTCTTTGAGGAGTACCGCGTCTCCGGAATGTACAAGACCACAGCCGCCGATCTGGCCGCTTTCAACTACGTGGCAGATAGCGAGGAGCGCACTACGATGCAGTCCCTCAACTGCATCATCATAGATGTCGGCTACAGCTTCACGCACATCGTTCCCTTCGTCCTGGGCCGGCGTGTCCTCGAAGGCATTCGACGCATCGATATGGGCGGCAAGGCTCTGACAAACCACCTCAAGGTATGTACCTAAAATGTGAATCTACTTGTCTAATTATTGTCTCGTTCCAGGAACTGATCTCCTACCGCCACATAAACGTTATGGACGAAAGCCACGTTGTGAACCAAATCAAGGAGGATGTGTGCTTTGTGGCCGAGGACTTTAAGGAGGCGATGCGTGTGCACACGAGCGAAGAGAAGAGGCGCGAGGTGTCCCTCGACTACGTGCTCCCAGACTTCACCACCGTCAAGCGGGGATACGTGCGGATACCAGGAAAGCCGCGCGAGGACGAGGACCAGCAGCAGATGGTGCCGCTGTGCAACGAGCGCTTCACCATACCAGAACTCCTCTTCAATCCCTCGGACATAGGCGTTCCCCAGGTTGGCATACCCGAGGCGGTGGCCGATTGTTTGAAGGCATGTCCCTGGCAGGCGCACCGTGATCTGTTGCTCAACATTCTGATTGTGGGCGGCTGTGCCCAGTTTCCCGGCTTTCTGCCGCGCTTAAAACGTGACTTGCGCGCTTTAGTTCCCGACGATCTGGAGGTGTCCTTGATCTGCCCCGAGGACCCGGTGCGGTATGCCTGGTATGGCGGCAAGGAGATTGCCACGAGTCCCAACTTCGATGACTTTGTTTACACGCGGGAGGACTACGACGAGTACGGGGTGCACGGCATCAATCAGCGGTGAAGGATATGAGAGCGATGTAACCTTAAGTACCTCTAACTATTAAAACAGTATCTCGTGTCTAGAACATTTCTTGTCTATTTATATTCTCGGCTAGGTTGCAGGTTGCAGGTTACAGGCTGGTGGCTGGTGGCTGCCTAGCACTAAGCTTTGTACAACTAAAATTTAACTACAGAACACAACTTAAACATTTAGAATTCGCTTTTGGAGTAAAATTTACACGGTTCTTTGCCAACAGAAATGAGATACTAAGCTGCTATCTGATCTCCATTTATGTATATATATAACTGGGGGTTTTGGTTAACGTTAGGGGTCTGCGAGGCGGGTGCCGGCGAGCCGGGCGGGCAGGCGGATCTCCTCCGTCTCCGTCTCCGTCGCCGTCGTCGGTGCTTACATGCTGAACGATTCGCCGCATCCGCAGGTGCCCTTGATGTTCGGATTGTTGAAGACGAACTCGCTGGACAGCTTCGATTCCACAAAGTCCATCTCGGTGCCTGGAACATTTTTGGTTACATAATGCCTATGGCCTTGAAAGGTTACTTTACTCTCACCTAGAAGCGAAAGTTGAGCCTTCTTGTCGATGAACACCTTGACTCCGTCCTGGACCACCTCCTCGTCCAGCTTATCTGCTGGCGGATGCGAATGAAATAAAGGGGAAACCTAAGTTCTCGGATACTTTGGCCTCCAAAACCGTTTGGCTTACCTTTTTGGCTGGCATAGTCCAGTGTGTAGGAGAGTCCATTGCATCCCCGTTGTCGCACACCCACTTTTAGGCCAACCTGCCGGAGAGAGAGGGACTTGGATTAGATGGACGAGGGACAGAGTAGACTACCGTACCATGTCGGGCTTGTCCTGGAGCAGGGTCTTGATGCGCTGCACCGCCGCGGGAGTCTGGAAGACGGTGGAAACACAAACGTAAACAACATGGGGTAAATATCAATAGAAACATCTGATTGGGACTGAAGGGACTGTTACTTCATCAACACGCGCCCATTTCACCACAAACCGTATCCATTCGCGATTCTTACCAGGGTCAATGCTGCACGTGTCGGGATCAGTTTGCGCCCCTTGACGGCGCGCACCGTCGCCGTTGCCACCACTCGAGTCGCCATCGCCCCTTTCGATCGCTTTATATAATTTGTTTTGCTCAACAATTTCCCACGACTCACAATTCGAAAATATGAACCTGCAATGGTGCTGGCACCGCTGCCGATAGATCACGTGCACCGTGAACTCTTAACTATCGGTTCGTCACCGTGGACTGCTACTCAAGAATATCCCGAATTTCCGTTTATCTTGGCTCTTAAGTTTTCCAAAATAAAGGGCAGGAAGCTAGTTTCCTTTTAACTCTATAATTTGTAGGTTCTGTGGCAAAAAAATCCAAAGTAAACTGTAAAAAAGTACTCGAATAGTTGGCTGTGAATTTTCACGATTGTCAGTCACTGGGTGTCGCTAGAGAGAAAACTTGCATCACTAATCAAAATCGAATTTCACACAGATGACCGGAATTCTGTAATATTTTAGGAACTTAACAAAATGAGCAATCTTAAGCAAATTTACAAAATCCTCCCTGGCCTGGGCAGACAGGCAATAAGCACAGGGACGTTAAGAACACAAATCCAGCAACTGAAGCTGCCGCAACTGCAGCGCCAAGTGTACCATTCGGTGACCACCAAAACAAACTCAGCTGTTTCTACGTGCATGTGCAGAAGTATCCACTGTACCCCGAAAGTAGTAAGTCTTTGAAAGCCTTGATTTGAATGGATTATGTAATTGAAAATGGCAAACATTTAGGATACTGCGGAGAACACGGCCACGAGCAGCATACCGCTGGCGGAGCTGCACACCAAGCTGACGTTGATCTACACGTGTAAGGTGTGCGAGACAAGGAACTTGAAGACCATTTCCAAGGTGGCGTACCAGAAAGGCGTCGTCATTGTTACCTGTGAGGGCTGCTCCAACCACCATCTTATAGCAGACAACCTGAAGTGGTTCACAGATCTCGATGGGAAGCGCAACATCGAGGAGATCCTGGCGGAGAAGGGCGAGAAGGTGGTCCGCATAAGCGACGATAACTGCGAGTTCCTTCCCAAAGCCGAATCATAAAATATAGTACAATCTAGTTTTAACTGTAAACAAATGCGGCTTTACTGAGCAACTGCATCATTTGGCGGGTGGTGGCTGGCGGAAGGGTGGTAACTAGGTGCTGGTGGAACTTGTAGCGGCAGGGCGACCGGTTTCCCAGCATCAGATGCGTCACAAACGTGGCATCGTCAATGGGAAACTTTGTGTCGGTGGCAGGACCGTTGGCATCCATATCCATTTCCTCCACGTCCAAATGGGGCAAGTACAGCTTCCAATAGCTGGTGAGGAATGTAATCAGGCACCCGGCCAGGCGTACATGGTCCAGACAGGCAAAGAATCGTATTTCGTTGGCGGGCTTTGCGACAAAATCGAAGATGTGGTGCATGAAGCTGGAGCATACAGGGGATTTTCCCTCCACCAGGATGTCAGAGATCATGTGGCTCAACAGAAGGCAGTCCGAATGTAGACTACTATCCCGAGGCTCTTGGTAAAGGTGCAGCCATACCTAGAATTATCATGAAGGTATAATTATGTCTACTTCCTAATGAAAACCCCTTTTAACTTAACCAACCGGAAATCCAACGAGCTCCATGGACCGCTGGAGAGCTGTTTGGATGCTCTCCAGACTAGATAGCCGGCAGATTCGCTTCACCAGGCAGCGCATCTGCTGCAGATCGGGATGAACAATATCCGCCAAGGATACAGCGTCCGATTGCCGAATCTTGGACCAATCCAGCTCTCGAACGGCTCCCCAATCGGGCTGAACCTCCGACAGGGGTTTCTGTATAAAATAGAGTAGCGGAGCCAGCAGTTCCCCCTTTCGGGTGTTCACTATACCCGTGCAGAGATCCCGAATGTACTGTCTCCGTCCTTCCGAAGTGGAGCATTGTTCGAAAAACAAGTGGGAATCAACCCGATCCGCCAGTGGCACTCCAAAGCGCTCATAGCACTCGAACAGGTACACCAACGCCTTTAGCATAGTCTCGATCAGTGGTTGGGTGAGCCGGAGGCGTCGGTTCTGTGACCGCATCTCCTCCTGACATGATCGTAGCCAGGTCAGAAGCTTGAGGCAGTGTGGAGCCACATCCTCCAAGTCCGTGGAGCTGTTCAACGTCAGCTCCTTTCGGATAAACAAATCCATCTTAGCTCAAAAAAAAAAACAAAGAACCAAAACAAACATCAGTAGGCTGCCAAGTGGTTTTCATATCAAAAATAGGTACTGCCAATTTTCGAAAATAATAATCGATCAAAGATCGAATAATATTTTTTTGAATTAGAAGTATTTATGAGACTTCGATAATGCTAGATGTCTGTCAACTTTGCGAAATTTACATTCAAGCAAAAATATTCACATAATCCATAAAAATAAGTAGTTTTTAAATCAGGACTATAGTATTTAAAATTTGAAAAATATCGATATCAAGTCACGGTTTAGGGCTTAGCTGAAGATCGACCTAGACTGCAAAAATAAGACTTTAAAGGCATTCCGCTTTAAAATCGGATAGACATTGGCAGAGATATAGTCTTAGGAGTTGTTAAAATACGTATATCCAACTTTTTCAAGGGATTCTATCAGAAAATTATGAAAATTTTGAAATCAAAATTCAAAATCAAAAAACAATATGACTTTAAAGGCATCCCACTCAAAAATCGGATGAAAATTGGCAAAGGTATAGTTATAGGAGTGGTCCAGATACAAATATATAGCAGTTTGCAAGGGAATCAATCAGAAAAAAACGATAAGCATCGATATTCAGTCACGGCTTAGGGTTTTGATGTAGATCGATTAGGAATGAAAAAGCATAACTTAAAAGGATTTCCGATCAAGAATTGGATGAAAATTTCCAAAGATATAGTCATAGGAGTGCTCCGAATTCGATAATCCAGCGATTTGCAAGAAAGCCCAACGGAAAAATAAGAAAAATATCGATATCAAGTCACTGTTAGGGATATCGTTCCGATCGATGTAGAATGCAAAAATTAGTCTTAAAACTTTAAAGGCATCCCGCTTCAGAATCAGATGGAAATTGGAAGAGATATAGTCCTAGGAGGTGTAGAAATACATATATCTTTAGTAAGGGATTCTATTAGACAAATGTCAACAGTTTTTACATCAAAATTCCGGTTGAAAGTTTGGATTCACATAGATGAAAATTGGAAAAAAAGTCTTAAAAGCATTTCGTTCGAGAATCGGATGAAATTTGGCAGAGAGGTCATAAAAACTCTCCAAATAAAAAATATTTGGCGTTTGGTGAGAGAAATCGGGAATCGGATTACAAATAGAGATAGGTAGATAGATAAATAGAGATATTCCTTCTTATAGTTGGGTCAGTATATGCAAAGAGATGTAATAATCTGAGGTCCTAAATTGGCAGAGATATAGTCTCAAGAGTTGTACAAATATGTACAGCTTTTGCAAGGGAGCTTATCAGAAAAAAGATCTCCAAATGCATCCGCTCTCATCAGAAAACAGATGAAAAATATCGATATAAAGTCACTGTTTAGGTTTGTGAAACTAATCGATAAGTCTGCATTATATCGATTCATATTTGAAATATATTCCAAAAAGTGCTGCCAATCTTGAAGAATATTTAATTTTAAACTAATTTCCCTTTAAAAGAGGAGAATGAAGAACATGCGTTGTATCTTCCAACACAAAGAATTTAAGAATTTCAGAATGGTTCTATATACATTCAATGAAATATATGGAATTCTTTCTATTTTTTTTAAATATTGGGTTTAGAATTTTTCGAATAATCCTTGCAGTCCCAGTCTTTCATGAAAAAGAATAAAAACGATTTTTCGAAAATTTTATTGTGATAAATGAGCTTACTCTTACTTTATTCCACACATACACTCTCTTTAAGCTACATCCGCGGCTCATTAGTCAAAAAGGTAAACATAAAATGAATAACATAGGACTTATATTCTCGCTTACATCGAAATACTATAATCCTCACGGATCAGCTCCATTCTATCCGAGCGCCCATCGTCTATCCGTCAATCGATAGTCGATAATCGATCGATTAATCGATCTGCCCGGCCGTACTATCTTCGGTTCGGTTTCGTTCGGTTCGGTTAAGTTACTTAAGTAAACAAGAAACCAAAGCTTAAATCTGTGTGCTTATATGCATTGCCTTATACAATCTATATTTAATCCTTTTGCTATGCTTTTTGCGGTTTCTTTTATAATATATCGTATGTTTTCTTAACTTTTCTTTTTATATTATTTATTTATTTATTTTTTTTATTTATTTTTTTTTTTTTGTAAATAAAAGTAAGTCGAATCGTGTTTTTATTTATTTATAAATCCTTTTTCTTTGTTTAAATGGAAAATGTGCAAATCGACAGTGGTAGGTAGAGGCATTCCGAAAAGAAATCAATACAATAGGATGACTTTCTTAATCGCCGATACTAATATTTAGATAGAATATGCATTTTTTCGCGTTATCAGTTTTTTTTCTTTTCATCTTTTTTTTTAATTTTCGTTTTTTTTAGTTTAATTTTCTCTTGTTTTTGTATTTTAAATTTAGGTATCATTTCTGTTGAAATTTTTGTGTTTTGAAAATTTAAGAAAATATATATTGTATATATATAGGCGCGAAAATTAAGAATTAATTCAACATTTTTATATATACTATGTAACTAATGTATGTTTTTTTTTTGTTGATGGATGCTACATATGCATCATCGCTCATTTGCAGTGGCTGTTCTATTCTTCTGTTCAAATCAATCGAATATCCATTAAAGATTTGCTTTTTTTGCTTTTTAGGAATTTTTTAGTGATTTCTCTTTTTTGTTTCTTTTTTCATTTTTTGTATCCTAGGAGGAGGGGGGCGGGCTCCTCCTGCACCATCTCCTCCTGACTCGTACTCGTGCTCATGCTGGTGCTCCTTTAGGCAAAGCCGAAGCCCTCGGAGCACTCGTGTATGGCCTTGAGGAGGCAGCTGCGCAGCTTGTCGTACGACTTGTACATGGGCAGATCCAGTTGATTAAAGCTGGAAGGGATAACAGGTTATGACAGTTATACAAAAAATATTTCTTAAAAATATATTATTAAGTATGTACCAGGTGTGGGCACAGGGCAGGCGATCCGTGGACCGATCGTCTCGATGTATTTGGAACTTTTGGATTCCGTTCATGCCCTCCAGGGAGCCGAAGCCCTGCAGCGGCACCTTCGAGGTGCCAGTCACGAACTGCAGGAACTTGGCGCGGTCCGCCTGGTCGAAGCTGCGCAGAGCTCGCCAGAACCATTGTATCTGAAAGAAGGCCAAGCGCCATCGATTAGAAAGAGAAGGCCATAGAGAGGAGGATGCATGTCCAACCTGTGCCGATTTGGAGGTGTACTTGTGGTACTCAGTGTTCGCCTTCAGATCTTCTATGTCGATATCCGGCAGACCGGATATGAGAAGCTCCAGTTCCTGTTCGTTGAATATCGATATTAAATGCTTTGGAATAATGTCGTAGAAGCCCTCAAGGAAAGCATCCAACCTGGAACAGGGATTAGGGAATTCATTGAGAATCGAATGGAGTGCAAGAGCCAACAATGAGTGTCCTTACTGCTGCCGGATGGAGCCGCTCATCTTCAGCTGACAGACGAGCTGGACATATTCGAACTTGTTCTCCTCGGTGACGGCGATGTCGCGTCCGTTTGGCTTGAGATCACGGATCTGGGTGACGCCGAACTCCTGCACCTCGGTGGAGAAGGTCAGTTCGTAGCCCAGCGTGGAGATGTCGTTCTTCATGAGGTAGTCGAGGCCCTTGTAGAACTCGTAGTCCTGCGACTCCATGTCCGTGTGCTTCACCTGCTTGCCGAGGATGTGCTTGTAGAAGGAGCGGGTGAAGTAGCACTCCAATAGCTTGTTATCATGCACGGCCTTGGCTGTATGGTGGAAGAAGGGAGAGAGATTAGTATGAGCGTGTCCTGGATGTCCTTAATATCCTTCACTTCCTTACCAATTACACGGCCGACAAACTTAAAGTAGCTGAGGTGATTGGGGTTGGCATGGCTGGAGGGATTGATCATGTAGGTGACCCGATCCCCCGGCGACACGCAGAACAGGGCGTACATCGGATTGAAGATCTCCCGCGAGATGATCACATACCACTCCCGGAGCAGTCCGCCAGCGTCCTGGCCCTCCTCGTCTGCAAAAGGATGCGGGATTAGTAGGATTCAAGGATAATTGCTGTCTCGCCCTCGACTCACCCTCGAAGACGATGTAGAAGCGATTCTTCCACTCCTCCGGGCCCAGGCGGTAGAGGACGCGGAACGAGTCCTCGAACACCGTGACACGCCGCACACTGACCGTGTGCTCCTCGCGCCGGATGCCCTCGTCCAGGCGCTCCAGCTCCGTCTGGAAGTACTTGCGCTTGACGTCAAAGTCGAGGATGCGCGTGTGGTCCACCAGGACGGCGAAGGGGCCGTCGGAGAGGTGGGTGAGGGACTGGCGCAGGATCTGGTTGAGGACGGTGCGGTGCTTCTCGGCGAACTGCAGGAACTTCTGCCGATCCTGACGCAGTTGCGCCTCGTGGGCACTCACTGTGGCACCTCCCGAGTTGTTCGGCGTGTTGGTGGCCGCGTCCTGCATCCTTGGCTCGTCTGGAGGAGGAAAGTTAGGATTAGTTGGCGGATAGAGATCCCCGGAGAAGATCATACCTTCGAAGCTGGCCGAGCTGAGGGTGTTGCCGCTACTGGACTCGTCGATGAGGGGACTGTGCTGCTGGACGGAGGACGGGGGGTTGCTGACCATGCCGGCCCGGCCGCCGCCCAGGGCCCGCAGGGTGGCCGCCACGCCCAATATGCCGCTGCCGCGTCCCGACTTCTTGGCGGCGACGCGGTGCGAGGCGTGGATGAGGAAGAAGGCCTCCACGGTGGGCTGCAGCACCAGGACGGCGAACTCGTCCTTGGACTCCTCCAGCGCCACCAGGCACTCGCTCAGCGTGTGCCACAGGACATCCAGGCAGAGGATCTGGCTCAGAGTGGGCTTCGACGGGTTCCCAGCCGTGAAGGACACTCCGCCCGCTGCCGCTGCAGCCGCCGCGGCAGCTGCTCGTCTCCTGGCCGGCAGACTCCTTGGGTCTTCCGGAACGAGAATGTCAATTTCCTCCTCGTCGTCATCGTCTTCGTCGTCGTCGTCGTCGTCGTCCAGAGTGTCGTGGCTGCTCTGGTTGGTCTCCATGGACGTGGGCGCCGGTGTGGCTGTGACGTCGGAGCTACTGCCTCCGGACGCTCCGCCATCGCCCTCGATGTCGATGATGTCGTCGTCCATGTCGCCGCTGGCCATGCCACCAGGAATACCACCGCCGCCTCCGCTGCCGGCGCCACTGCTGCTACTACTGCCCGGTCCAGTGCCCGCTCCTGCTGCTCCGCCGGCGAGTCCCGCATTCTGGGCCTCGTACATGTCCCGGACCTGCATGAAGATCTTGAGGGTGCGCAGGAAGTAGGGCTGGGCGGAGGAGTTGGACATGAGCTTCTTCATTGACGGCAGCTGCAGCTCGCAGGTGGGCTTGGCGTTCTTCGGCGCCGAGATCACCACGTGCTCGGCGGTGAACCGATCCTGCATGATGCCCTCGTGGACGGTGAGGTTGGTGAGGAGCGAGGCTCCAGTCGATCCGCTTGTGGAGCTTCCACTTGCGCTGGCAGCACTCGGAGCTCTTGGAGCACCCGAGACCGCCGACGACGCCGACGACGCCGCCGCTGCCGCCTTGGACGTGGAGGCCGCTCCGCCCTGGACATTGCTGTTGTACGCCCGAATCTCCTCCAGGAGCGTCTGGATGGCCTGGCGCACCTCCTCGGCCAGGCCCAGGATGGCGGCGGTCAGATACTGGATGAATATCGCGTTGGAGGCCTGCGAGCACTGGGTGAGGTTCACGATCAGCTTGGCGACGTTGTCCAGGCCCTCGGTGGTGCCGCACTGGTGGGTCAGCACCTCGATCACCAGCTGCAGCTGGGAGAAGTTCTTGGCGTAGATCTTCCGGCGCGACTTCATCGGCGCCACTGGCAGCGCCACGCTCAGCGTGGGCAGCTGTGGCGGCTTCGTTGGCGGCGCCGTCGCACTGGCACTGTCTCCCGATCCGGGATTACCGCCAGCCGGTCCATTTGGTCCTCCACTTCCCGCCGCCAGGCTATCTCCGCTCTCCGAGCCGGAGGCGGCATTGGCCGCCGCCACCGCTGCTGCCGCGGCACTCAGTGCTCCGACAGCTCCGCCGGGCGGCGGTGCTCCGGTGGCCTGGCCGATGGGTATCAGCGTTGGCATCTGGTCCATGAAGGGCAGCTGCTCCTCCTCCTTGGGCAGCTCGGTGCTGAGCGAGGCCAGCAGCTTGACGAGCATGTCGGTGAGGTGGGGCGACCGGCAGATCACCTTGTAGGGCAGCATCTCGAGGAGCTGGCCGAACGGGGAGTCGCTGAAGGAGAGGAACTCGGTGTTGTTGGGCTGCCACTCCCACGCCGGCTGCGAGGTCAGCGGGAAGTCGGCCACGTGCGCCAGCCGCACCTCCGTCTGCCGGTCGATGTTCATCACCACGTCCCAGAAGTTCTTGGCGTTGGTCTGGTAGGGAATGGAGCCACTGCCTCCACTGGCACTGTGGCTGCCCCCCGGCACCTTGCCGCCCGCCGTGGCAGCCGCCTTGGCCGCCGCCGCCTTCGATGTGGACGGGGATTCGTCCAAAGGTGTCGACTTGACCGGCGGAGGATCGTCGAGCATGCCGCGCAACCGATTCGCCACCTGGTAGCGACAGAAGCGGGAGCGGAAGTCCAGGGTGCCGCCCGGAGGCACTGGGTCACTGTTGGAGTAGAGGGAGCTCATGAAGCGGCGCGCCTTCACCGTCTCACGGTTGAAGGGCACAAAGCTGGCCGGATAGTGCTTGGCCAGGACGAAGAGCATGTCCAGGCAGTTGCGGACGATCATCTGGGCGGCCTGGGGATTGATACTGATGCCACTGCTGGTGCTGGTGCTGGTGGTTCCCTCGTGGTGCCTGTTGATCAGAAAGATGTTGCTCTTGTAGCCAAAGGCGGCGTCCACCCGGAGCTTCAGCCACTCCGGCTTGCTGCCGGCCTTGCCGGCTCCAAAGTGGCCGTTCTCCTCGTTGGTCTTCTGGACGATGCTGATCAGGGCACTGATCACCCAGTCGCGGGTGGGCTCGTGGTGGCACAGGTTCCGGATGACGCGGTGCAGCCGCATGCTGTTCATCTTCTGGTCCTCGACGAACAGGAAGAGCAGCAGGGTGGCCAGCGAGTCGGGATCGAGGAGGATGTTCTCGTCCTCCATCATCAGCAGGGCCAGGGGCTTGCCCACGTTGGGGGCGTGGTGGGAGTGGGCCTGGTGGTGGACGATGGTCGTGTGCTGGTGGTGCTGCGGCTGGGGATTCCCGGTGGCGTCGTACCAGATGGCACTGTGCCAGCGGGCCTCGTCCAGGCCCTGCAGCGTCGACTGGAAGCGGGCTGGAAGGGAGGAGAGGGTTGAGATTGGTTTGAGAACCGGACCGGTCGGTGGCCGGAGGACACACTTACAGAGGGCGTTGCTGGGGGGATGGGCGTCCATGCGGGCGCCGTTGCGCGACTCCCAGTCGCGGCGCAGGAACTGTGCCTCGGCGGCCAGCTCCGGCGGCAGGCTGGCGATCTGTGACTCCTCCATGTCGGTGAGAATCTGGAAAGGATCGGGGATTAGTAAGACAAACTCCTCAAGGAGTACGCCGAGGATAACCCACCGCTTGCCGAAGATTCTCGGGCAGGTTCTGGAAGAAGGCTGCCGTGTCCACGGGATCCTCCGGATTGGCACTCTGCGCCGCCTGGCGCTGCTGCTCGATCCGCTGCTGCATCAGCACCTCCGACTGGATGTTCAGCGGGAGGGCCGCCAGGAACTCCGGGTTCACCTCCACCAGCGAGTCGTGGGCGATCTGGATGGCGTTCTGCTGCGCCCGCTGCCGGATGCGCTGCATCCGCAGGTGCTCCTGAATCACCTCCTCGCGCATCTCGCTCGGCAGGGCCGCCAGGAAGGAGGGATCCACGCCCTCCGGCACTTCCAGATCCCCGAGAGCGGCCCGCACCTCGGGACTCATGTCGGCAATGGTGCTGGCCGCGGCCGAGCCACCACTAGCACCTCCGGCCTCCCCGGCTTCTCCACTAGATGGTGCTGCTCCGCCCTCGGCTCCGCTGGCCGCCGCTGCCGCCACCTCCGTGGCAGTTGTGGCGGCTGCCGCTGCCCCTGATCCTGTAGAGGATTCGGTTGGGGCTGCAGTATCGCCAGTGGCGGCCGGGGATGCTCGTCCAGATCGCGGCAGCTGCGACAGGATCAACTCCACCTCCTCGGGCGTCCGAGCAGGAATGAATGGGGCTCTGGGCGTGCTGCCGGGACTCTCCTCGCCGGCTCCGTCTGGCTCCGGTGTGGTCGCCTCGGCGTCGGCCGGGCCGGACAGGGGATCCGTGGCGTTCTCGCTGACTGGCGGCGGGGTCACCTGCTGCTGCTGCTCGTGCTCCTCGTGCAGCGGCAGGTCCAGGATGCCGGTCAGCGCATCCACGTCGAGCTCCAGGGACGGCGACAGGATGAACGGGGGGTTCCTCTCCGCCGCATGGACATGCAACTGCTCCAGCTGCTCCCGGGTGATGGGTGTGGGCGCCGGCGTGGATGGTGGATTGGCAGATCCTGATCCCGACGAGGAGAGGGCTCCCAAGCCGGAGCGGGTAGAGCCGGATCCGGAACCGGATCCGGAGCCGTGGGCCTGGACGAGGCGTTGCAGGCGGGCGGGCAGGTCGCGCATGGGACGGGCGTTGATCAGCGGGGAGCCGCCGGAGCGAGAGTTGGGAGCCGGGCGGCTGCGGGCGGAGGTCTGGCGGTCGGCCAGCTGCATCAGCAGCAGCTCCGCGTCATCCAGCCGGGAGTGGGGGCGCGAGGGCCGCCCGTTGCTGGGCAGATGGGGCACTGGCGGGTGCCGGCTCTGGTTCTGGGAGTTCTGCTGCTCGGCTGCGTCGCCAGTGGCTCCGCCCGAGGTTGAGCCCTGGCTGTCCTGCTCGTTGGTCAGGTCGATCTCCGCGTAGATGTTGAAGTTCACCTGGCTCTGCTGGCGCAGCCCTCGGAGCTGGCGCTGGCTGCGCAGCCCACCTGGTTGATCCAGGGAGCCACTGCCTCCGGCGGTGGACGCAGCTGGAAGACAAAGTTCTAGAATCTCGGAAGAAATGCATCTCCTCCAGGATACTTACAGGTCAGGGGTATGTAGGGGGTCGACCCTCCGTCGCCCGAGGTGCTGGCTGCAGCTCCGGTGGAGCCGCCCGCGCCGCCGCCGCCGGCTCCAAAGCTCGAGGGGATCAGTACGGGTATCGAGCTGCGGCGAGTGCCGCCAGTGGCCGAGGCAGCCACCGGAGGGATCACCAGGATGCTGCTGTTGCTGTTGGCCGCGCTGCTGCTGGCCGGCTGCGAGGAGGACGTGGCCGCGGAGGAGGCACTGCCCGCCGCGGCAGTTGTACTGCCGGCAGTGGCACCTCCTCCTCCCCCAGCTCCCGATCCTGCTGCCGATCCCGCTCCAGGTCCCGCAGTGGCAGCTGCAGCTACGGCGGCGGCTATGGATGCGGTGGTGCGGGCCGCCTCCTCCTGCTTGCGCTGGTGGTGGGCGCTCTTGATGCCCCGAATGAGGTGCGGGACGAGGAAGTGGGCGGCGTACAGGCAGGCGTCCGTCTGGCTCTCCATGTCCAGGGCCTTGGCCTCCTCCAGCCACCAGTGCAGAGCTGCGGAAAGGGGATTGGATCAGAAAAGGATTCGACGGAGAAGCCATCTCACTCACCGTCCTGGGTAAAGGTCTCCATCTGGGTCTCCTCCGTGGGGTTCTGGTGCGTCGGCATGCAGACGCAGTACTGCTGGTCCAGGTAGAGCAGCCGCCGGCGCACTCCGGTGGTGCAGAGCGTGGAGTTCGGGTGCTGGGTGGCCGTGCTCCCGGCCCCCGTCCCGCCTCCACCCACGCTGTTGGAGCCACCAGCTCCTCCCGACGCCGAGCCGCCTCCGCCGCCACCCGGATTGCCGCTCGGGTGCTCGTCCAGCAGGTTGCTCATCCCGGTTCCGGAGTGTCCTCCGTTGCGCTCCAGCTGCGAGAGGGTGGCCGAGTGGAAGGCGTTGGCATCGCCTCCGTTCGAGGCTCCTCCGGCGCCCGATCCTCCTCCGACGCCGCCGGCCGACCCACCTCCTGGTCCGCCGCCCACTCCGCCAATGAAGCTAAAGTCCGGCGTCATCCAGGAACCGGACGAGGTGCGCAGGGCGGACGATGCCGAGGCAGTGGGTCCAATGGTCGCGGCATTCGAAGTGGAGCCGCCGGCACTCTGTCCCGCCCCAGAACCGCCACCGGAGCCGCCTCCGCCGCCGCCCGGCCCACCGTTCACATCGATGTCCAGGGGCTGGGCAATGGAGCTGTTCATCCGCACCCGGAAGCTGGCCGGGGGTGTGGGCATCAGGTGGGGACTGTCGCCGCCCAGCCGCTCGTACAAGTAGGCCTCGGCCCGATCGGCGGCCGCGTCAAGATCCACGTCGGCGTCGTCGTCATCGTCGTCGTCGTCCTCCTCCTCCTCCTCGGCGGTGGGCTGGCGGTTGGCCGACGAGTCGCCGCCGGAGCCGGTGGCGATGACGGCTGCACTGCGTCGTGGCCGGTTGTTGGAGGAGGCGAGGGCCAGGGCGATGTCGATCTGGTTCTCCAGCTCCTGGTCGATGGCGCCGCGGCTCTCGTTGCGATCCTCGTCGTCGGGACCATCCTCGTCGTCGTCCTCATCCTCGTCCACGTCGTCCTCATCCTCGTCATCGTCATCGTCCGCGTCCACATCGGCGTCGTTGGACGCCGTCTCCGAGGACTCCGGTTCGTAGATGTGATCGAAGACCTCGATGAACTGGCGGGCCGGCTGCTCCTCGTCCACGTCCGTTTCGCTGTGCTCGTCCACGTCCTCGTCGGGGGCGTCCTCGTCCTCCTCATCCTCCTCGTCCTCGTTCCGCTCGTCGTTCTCCGTCGAGCCGTCCGAGTCCGAGTCCGAGGTGCTAACGTCGCCCAGTATCGAGGCGTTCATCTCGCGGGCGCCGCTCGGCGCTCCGGTGTCCGAGGACGTGGAGGCGCCATCACTGCCACCTCCGCCGCCGATTCCATTGTCGTTCACCACGCTGGGATTGTGGCTGCTGCCACTGCCGCTGCCGCTACCGCTGCCACCGCCGCCACCTGCACTGCCGCCCTCCGCGTCGGTGTTGGAGCGCAGGCGGGGATCTCCTGAAGCGGCTGTGCCGGACGCACTTCCGGACGCAGTTCCTCCGCCTCCCGAGCTGCCGCCGTTCTGCTGGCCACTCTGCCCCGAGGATCCGGTTCCGGTGGCCGCTCCGGCGCCGCCGCTGCTTCGGGACGCCAGGCGCAGGCCCTCGCTCTGGAGGAAGTCGTCCCACAGCTGGTCAAAGTTAAGTACTGGCCGGACCGGTCCGCTGCCGTTGCCCGAGGAGCCGGATGCGTTGTTCGCCGATCCGGAGCCGGAGGGCAGGCCGACGGGGTCGTTGGTGTCGCCGCCGTTGCTGCGCTCCTCCACCACGTCGATGACTGCCGCTGTGCCGCCGCCGCCAGAGGATCCGCCACCCAGGCCGGAGCCAGAGCCAGAGCCGGAGCCACCGCCTCCTCCTCCTCCTCCCGAGGCGGGAGCGTCCTCAGAGTCGACGGCCATCTCGTGCGAGTCGAAGATGAACTCGAAGGCGTGCCGCCGGTCGGACAGCACGTTGCGGATGATGTCGCGGAGGACGTGCTCGCCCCCGATGGCATTGGAGCGCTCCACCGCCGCCGAGACGGCCGTGCGGGCCGCCAGCCGCGGATAGAGTCGTCTGTTGATGATCGTTCCGTAGGTGTTGCCCGGCCCGGAGACCGAGTTGATGCCTCCAGACAGGACAGAGGGGTTGCCGGGGCCGTTTGCCCCGCCGCCAGTGCCAAAGAGGATCCTCTTGGAGCCCAGGGTGGTGGTGGAGACACTGAAGCGCAGCAGGATCTCCATGGGACGCAGGATGGCGGCCAGGGTGCTGAGGGTGTTGTGGTTGGAGAGGTCCTTGTACTGGGCGATCTTGGTCAGGTACGTCATGACGCCCTGGCGCAGGAGGACGCGGTACATGTTGTTCCGGTGCATGTGCACCTTGTCGTAGAGCATCGGGGACTCGATCAGGTTGGGGAAGAGGCTCATCAGCACCTGCAGGCGGGTGTGCTTCTCCGCCGAGTCCGGCTGGGCCAGGGCCCGGGCGACGGCGGCGTGCAGCTCCTCGGCTACCTGCACCTGGACGCCCGGCTGCTGGTAGCAGTCCGACAGGGAGCAGATCAGCACCCGGGACATGGTGCTCACCTCGGGGACGTGGTGGCGCTGGGTGAGCGGCAGGAAGCGGTCGAGCAGGACGCCGAGGAAGGTCTGTTGGGGCGCCTGGATCAGGGGGCTGTCCGCCGGATGGTAGATGTGGGAGAGCAGGACCCGCGGCACCAGCGACTGGTAGGCCCGGGTGGCGTCCGCCAGCAGCTTGAGGAGCGTGGCCCGCGACAGGGTCGGCTTGGCGTGGCTGTGGGCGCTGGTGGGGATGTGCCAGGTGCAGCAGCAGGGCTCGAACTTGTCCGACTGCTGTCCGGCGGCGGAGCCGGAGCTCTGTTTCTTGCTGGGAGCGGGTGTGTTGTTGTCCTGGGAAGAGGATGACATAAGCGTGTGATTCTTGCTGGGACGAGCCGAGCTCCCTACCTCGTCCGGTTCGATTCCGGGTGGCTGGTCCGGCTGGTAGAGCTCCGCCGCTGCCAGTGGTCCCCGATCCGTGGACGCAATGCCTCCGTAGTGGCAGCAGGGCTGCACCAAAGCCAGCAGAAGCTCCTTCAGCACCTCCACCGACGACTGCACCAGGACATCATCCTTCAGGTCCACTTTGGAGCCGGTGGTCGGCGAGGTGGCGTCCTGGCCGCCGTTCTGCGACTGGTTGGGATTCCCGGCGGCGGCCGTCGGCTGCTGCCCGAACTTGGACTTGACCATGATGCGGGCGTCGTCGGTGAGGGGGAGGAGGAGCCGGCGTTCATCAGGTAGTCGCCCTTGAGCATCTCCTTGGCGGCGGCCACAAAGATCTTGGGATTGCGGGACACCGCCGTCGACACCTGGGTGAGGACGTAGATGAGGTCCCGGTGGCCGATGGGCACGATGCCAGCCGCCCGCATGCCCAGCACCCGCTCCATGGCCTCCTGGAGGACGGGCGGCGCCTCGAGGACGTGCCGCAGGATGATGATCGCGTAGGTGGGGAAGCCCATGAAGCTGCACGATTGCTGCAGCTGGAGCAGCATCCGCACTCCGCCCCGCCGGATGAAGACCTGGGCGTTCTCGTAGTTGCGGGTCAGGCGGGCGCACAGCCGGAGCAGCGAGAGCTTCGTCTCGTGGTGGAGGAGGTGGGCCGGCTGGAGCAGCGCCACGATGCTGCCGATGATCCGGCCGCAGTCGAACTTGCTCAGGCCCACGTGCTCCTCGTTCAGGATGATCTTCTGCGTCCGTTTGGGCAGCGGCGGTGATCCCGACCCACCACTACCTCCTCCCGATCCACCCGACTTCCCTCCCGAGTGGGATGACGCCTTCACCTTGGCCGCAGCTGCGGCGGCGGCGGCGTTCTTCTGCCGGGACTTGCTTCGGGTCGTCATGGCGGCGGCTGCTGCTCCTCCGGATGCTGGCTGGGATGTGGCGCTCTCCTCGCCGGCCGCCTCCTCGCTCGCCTTGGCGGGGGGCTCCTCGTTGAGGTTCACCAGCTGCCGGACAGAGATCAGGTCGTCGGTGTTGACTGTTCCAGAGCCATCGGCAGAGGTGCTGACCACCCGGTTGAGGATGTGCTCCACCTTGTGGAGGCTGGTGACCGGGCTGTTCAGGTTGACGATGGCCTCGCTGAGCTTGAGGGCCGGGAAGACGGGCCGGTGGGTGCCGGAGGCCTCGCTCACCTGCGTCATGCAGTTGAGGCTGACGGTGCACCGCTGCCTCCCGATGTTGATGTGGAGCCACCGCTCGCCGGCGGCGTACGCGTTCCGGATCAGCTCGTTGTTGGCGTCCGAGTAGGCGTTCCACTTGCCCGTGGAGGCGTCGTACCACCGCCACACGTCGCTGCTCACCGCCCGCATGTTGCTCTTCCGTTGCAGGATGTGGCTGATGCTGTCGATGGCGTCAATGAGGTCCACCAGGTTCTGCACCCACCGCGGCACCGCCGTCCTCGGCGCCTGCTCGCCGGTGGCCACCACCCCCTGCTCCAGTATCCAGGTGCTCATGCAGTCGAGCAGCTTCACCAGCGACACCATCGCATCCTGGGCAGTGATCGCCTCCACCAGCGGCCGGTGCAGGTCGCTGTAGTTCTCCTCCAGCAGCAGAGTGGAGGTCTTCAGGCGGACGAACAGCCGGGTGGCCGTCATCCCGGTGAGGCACTCCTCCAGCCGGGTGGCCATCGACCCGCCCGACTTGCTCGGCTCGAACAGCTGCAGGGTGAAGTCCACCCACTGGATGATGTTGCGGACGAAGTTGGTGACGAAGACCTGCTTGTTGAGGTGGTTGTGGCGTCGGTATAGCACGGCGATGAGATCAGCGGCACTGTTAACCGTGTCCGGGATGGCCTCCATGAACTCGAAGGCCCGGGAGATCGCCTCGTCGCAGAATCTGTCGAAGATCAGCTGCGGCATCAGCTTCAGATGCTTGTAATCGTAAGTCGATGTGGCGGCGGAGGACGAAGTGGAGGCCGAGCCCGAGGAGGAGCCAGCCGGCTTGGCATGACCCTCCGATGACGACTCCATGTCCACGTCCATGTGGCCGGCGGAGGAGAGCGGTGGCGGCGGAGGCGGTGGTGGTGGCGGTGGCGGAGGCGGAGCTGCTCCGGCCGCCTGACTCGACAGGGCACTGGCCTCCGGATTGTTAAGCAGATAGTCGGTGGCCTCCTCCAGGGAGGCGTTGCTGCGCAGGGCCTCGATCACGTGGTAGTGCATGAAGCCCATGTCCGTCAACGTCTTGATGTGGTCGGCGTTGAGGCCGTCGTCGGTGCTCCGGATGTAGAGGTTCTCGAACTT
Organism: Drosophila monieri; assembly: GCA_035047585.1. Taxonomy (NCBI): domain Eukaryota; kingdom Metazoa; phylum Arthropoda; class Insecta; order Diptera; family Drosophilidae; genus Drosophila; species Drosophila monieri. The sequence goes on from JAWNPJ010000103.1 coordinate 104,743, forward strand.
GATCTCCTTCATCCGGGTGTGGTAGCGGTCGAGGAGGGTCTGGTGCGACTTGATCAGGTGCTTCAGGATGAGGATCATCGTCTCGAACATGCTCGGGCCGTAGTTGGGGATGGGGCGGCGGGACCAGATCCGGCGCAGCGCCTGCATGGCCAGCTGGTGGATGTGGATCAGGTAGAAGACCGGCTCGAACGGCACCGAGTCCGGCAGGTAGTTCAGTCGCGGACTCATCGTGTATGGGGAGTCGAGCATGGCCCGGGGATTCACCATCTTCTCGAGGAGCTGCAGCCAGGCATCGAGGAACTCCCCCGTCCCCTCCGGACAGTCGCGCTTGTCGCCCTCGTGCGACTGCATCAGATCCTCCATGGACGCCCACTGATCGAACTTGAACTTCTGGGACACGTTGTCGAGGGACAGGGCCCAGTAGAACATCTCGAAGAAGGCCTTCAGGCCGTTCTCGGCGCAGAACTGTGAGATCATCAGGTGGAAGGCGCTCCGCTTGTCGTCGAACAGCATCGGCCCGGTGAAGCCCACCGAGCAGATGAGGAAGGTCAGCTTCAGCTTGGGCACCGGCTTGGGCAGGATGCTCTCGTGACTGAATCCGTTAACCAGGATCGAGCTCAGGATGCGGGCTATCTCGCGCGCCTCCGGCGTAGGAACTTTGTTGATGTTGCTGATCAGGTCGTTGATGCGACGCTGGCGGGTCTGGGGCGAGCCCACCGATAGCTTCACCAGCGTACCGAGCAGCTCGGCCAGTGCCCGTCCCAGTCGCGAGCTGGCCGCCAGCAGGGACTTGATGTACCGGAACTGCTCCTCCGGTGTATACTTGGTGCGGAACTCCGCGGCCCGTTCCAGCTTCCGGGAGAGCTCCGCCTCGGTGAGGGGATCGGCGGTGCCGGCAGCGGCGGACATCTGGGCGGCGATTTCGTCCCAAATGAGATCCGGATGCTGGGTGGGCTCGTCGGAGCAGAGATTCAGCAGGATGGTGCTCTCCCACACCAGCGAGATGTAGAGCTGGACGAGCTGCTGGAGCAGCTGGACGCCGGTCTCCCGGTTGACGCCCCAGCGCTTGAGGAGAATGGCGCGCATGTCGGTGGAGGCGTTGCGGCAGAGATGCACCAGCATCACCACATACCCGTGCACGAAGCTCATGTTGTGCAGGATGGGGGTGTACTCGGCGTTGGCGAATCCGTCCTCCAGCTTCTGGCAGCAGACCAGCTCCGCGAGCAGGACACTGCCCCCGGGGAAGGTGAAGTGCTTGATGAGCGGCTTCAGTTGGGCAACAATGTCCGCCAGCTGCTTGAGGGCCACGTCCAGCACCTTCGTCTCCTGGGCCTGGCTGAGGATCGCCTTGCAGACGTTGGCCACCGCCTGTGAGGTGGTGGAGACGGGCGAGTCCACCGGCAGGTTGGGCAGCGACAGTAGCTGCAGGATCGGCTTAAGTCCACCGTGCAGGACGAACTCCCGGCAGTGGTCGCCGTTGGGGCTGTTGCTGAATATGGCCTCGATGAACTTCATCACGTTGAGAATGTAGTCGATCAGCGGTATGGCCTCCCGTTCCGGCGGCACAGAGGGCGCCACCACCTTCACCGCCTGCGACGGAGCGGCCGATGATGACGATGTTCCTCCTCCTCCTCCTCCCGATGACTGGGGAATCCGGGGCGTGCCCCCCACTCCCTGCTGTTGCTGTTGCTGCTGCTGCTGTTGCTGGGAGGCGGAGCTCATCTCGTCGTCATCATCGTCGTCGTCGCCGCTGCTGTCGTTGGTGTCGGCGGCGCTCTGGAGGACCGAGGCGGCGCCACCCGGCCCGCTGACCGGCGAGGGCGCCGAGGCGGCATGATGATGGCCGCCGCCGTGACTGCCCGATCCGGAGCCTGAGCCGCTGCTCTCCTTGTTGGCCCGCCAGCAGATGAAACTGGGATCGGAGCCGAGGCGCACCAGCTCGTTCAGCAGCCGGACAATGGCCTCGGTGGCATCGGCCCGCAAGTACGGATGGTGCTTGATGAGGTCGTCCATGGCGTTGCCGAGATTGGTGGCGGTGTCGCCCAGAGGATCGGAGGAGCGGCGGCGGCGCATGGCCACCAGATAGTCCGGCGACAGGAGTACTTTCAGCACCTTGTCGAAGGGTTCGTAGGAGAGGAACTCGAACAGGCCGCGCTCGTTCAGGCAGAGGGCCGAGAAGACATTGGGCAGCGATCCGAGGACCTCCCGGGTGGCCGGCACATCCTTCTGAAGGAGCGCCTTCAGCATCACACTGGTGATGCCCAGGTCCTGGAGCGACGAGAGCAGCGATGGCTCGTTGAATACGTAGACGGTGACCACGTCGGTGGCCAGGAGGAAGAGCGAGGGGCCGTAGTACTCCGCATTGGCGATGATGTGGCGCAGCGACTGGGTCAGGCTGGTCTCCATGATGTTGCGCATGTTGCTGAAGTGGGCGTGGTCCTGGATGCTCTTCTTCAGGAAGTTCAGCATCGACTTGAGCAGAGCCGCCCGCTGGGTGACGCAAGATGGCTTCTTCGGCTGCAGGCTGCTCGGCAGCTGGGCCGACAGCTCCGCCTTGCGCTCCGACAGTGGCCGGGCGTAGTAGCTGTTCGCCGGATACATGAGGGTAATCGGCCTAGCGGCGGCTCCATCTCGCTGTATGCCCTGATCCTGACCAGAAGCTCCTCCTCCTCCTGCTCGGATGTCCAGGAGTCCTGCTCCTAAAGCAGCCGCTCCCGATCCCGATGATCCGCCCTGCTCCTGGTAGGCTCTGTAGGCCCGGCTGGTATTGGTGTCGCTGGAGTTGTAGCGACGCGGCGATCCACTACCGCTGGCCACCGAGGCGTTCTCCGTGGCGGCATCTGGAAATGGGGGGATTGGGATTAGGATCATACTATCCAAAAGGCCACTAAGACTCACCCTCCACATCCTCGTCGACCTGGTCGAGCGAGGTGTCCAGCTTGTGGTCATCCCGCAGGGTGGACTCCTTCAGGGTGATCCCGATATCGGCCAGGGCCTTGCAGCAGCTCTTGATCTCCTTCTCCAGGCGATCGATGAAGACGTTGAGGCCGTTGTTCTGATGGAACCGGGCGATGTCTATGTTGGTGATCAGGTCGATCACCCGCACCGCCCGCGTCACAAAGGTGATGTGCTCGAGATCTACCCCTGGCCAGCTGATGACGCACAAGAGCGACTGCATCATGCCGCTCTTGACCAGCGCCGAGCCGCCCATCTCATAGCTGGCCAGGTGGTACAGCAGCGAGAAGAGGGACGTGGCCAGGATGAGGGGATACCGTTCGGTGAGTCCATGTGTGGTCAGATTATCGATGCAGTCGCGGACCAGAAGCGGCAGTGTCCCGCCCTGCCGTTCGGCACCCGTATAGTGCACGATCTTCATCAGACGCGATCCGGCTCTGCTGCACGATTACGAAACGAAACTCATGAGAATCCTCTCGAGGAACAGTGGGGGGAAGGAGCTAACTCACCTTGGCACATTCGGATTGCGATCAAAGTGGAGCATCGAGGTGAGTGTGCGCAGCACAGCGGCCCGAATCTCCACCAGATGGACGTCCTCCTTGTCGATCAGTTCGCACAGCTCCTCGCCGAAGCCGGCGTACAGGACCTTGTCCGTGTTGTCCTGCAGGGCGTTGGAGTAAATCAGTATGGAGACGGCTTGCAGGCGTGCCTGGACGAACTGCAGCCGCAGCTTGTAGTTGTTGAACCCTGAGATCAGGCGCACCCGATGAGCGATGCGCATCTGAAGGACACAAGAGAGGATGGATTAGGAGGAGATCCAAGAGGATAACTGGGCATAGACCCACCTTGATGGCCTCGCTGGGCTTTGAGATCTGGCCGGCAATCGTCTTGATCACCTCGGGAGCCGCTGCCGTGTGACAGAGGTCCATCATGTCCGGGATTTCCAGCTGGGCGGCATGACCGTGCTCGTCCACATAGTCGATGCACAGCTGGTAGAGGAACTCCAGCTTTGGCTCGCCGATGCAGCAGTCCTTGAGCGACAGACCATAGTTGGGATCACCCCAGCGCTGCAATCACATCAAGGATACGGGATTAGTTGTCAAAGGAACGAAGGATTAATCCCCAAAACACCCACCTCAGCTATGTTGAAGAGTTTAACGATCAGGAGCTCCTTCTTCTCGAAGGGCAGGCGGGGGATGAAGTTGCTGCGCTTCGAGAACATGTAGAGCAGATTGAGGACGGCCAGGACGATGTCCATGTTCTGGGAGGAGAGCAGCTGCGTCAGGTGCTCGATCGAGTTGTAGAGGTGGCGCGAGAACGAGTGCTCTATCAGCAGGGTGGTGAAGTTCAGCACGTGCAGCAGCAGAGTGACGTCCTGGGGAAGGATAATGGAAAGTTAGAAAGCGAAACAGTGAAGAAAACAGGTCTAGACATGTTCCTGCAGGTCCTTTCTTGTCTAAAACGGGTAAGAACAAGAGGAAGCAAGTCTAGACATCTTCCTGCAAGTCCAAGTTGTCAGAAACCAATGGATATCAGTTGAAAACAAGTCTAGACATGTTCCTGCAAGTCTTTTCTTGTCCAAAACGAGTCATAACAGGAGGAAACAAGTCTAGACATGTCCTTGCAGGTCCTTTCTTGTCTAAAACGAGTAATAACAGAAGGAAACAGGTCTAGACATGTTCCTGCAAGTCCTTTCTTGTCTAAAACGAGTAATAACAAGAGGAAGCAAGTCTAGACATGTTCCTGCAAGTCTTTTCTGGTCTAAATCGAGTAATTTCAGGAGGAAACAAGTCTAGACATGTCTCTGCAAGTCCATTCTTGCCAGAAACCAACAATAACAAGAAGAAACAAGTCTAGACATGTCCCTGCAAGTCCATTCTTGTCGGAAACCAATAATAACAAGAGTAATCAGGTCCAGACATGTCTCTGCAAGTCCATTCTTGTCTAAAACTAACAACAACAAGAGGGATCAAGTCTAGACATGTCCCTGCAAGTTCATTCTTGTCAGAAACTTTCAATAACAAGAAGAAACAAGTCTAGACATGTCCCTGCAAGTCCATTCTTGCCAGAAACCCTTTCTTAAGCACAAAAATCTACGCGTTTCAGCAATCTTGGCTTGTTTACTGGACTTTAACCTTCGGAACCGATCAATGGAAGCGGAAACCCAATTGTGGATCGAGTTTCTGGCTTATATTAGGTTTCTGATATCTTAGGAAGCAATTGGACCTGCGAATGGCAGGGTTTTCGGTAAGGAGAAGGCCTCTCTTCGCTCAGCATTCCTGAGAAATGGTTTGTTGTTGGAGTTACAAGTGGAAGAACATGCACAGACATGTCCATGCAGGTCCATACTTGTCCGCAACTGCAAGCCATAACCTAAAATACTGATTGCTCATGATTTGTGGTTGCTACTTTCTCGACAAATCCTGGATATGATTAAGATATTGGAGGTATCACTCACCTGATCCTGGAAATTGGTGTCACACTGCAGGACAAACTCATTGGCGTTGACGTGGCGGGCCGCCTCCTCGAGTATCTTATCGAAGCGATCGAGTATCTCGATCCAATGATAGAGCTCACACTTGCCATATATCCAGACGTGCACCGTGTCGAGGAACTCTAACAGCTCCGGACGGCTGCGCCGTTTGGTTAGCTCATCGATCAGCTCCCGGCACTCGGCCGTTAGCTCCGAGGAGCCCTTCTTCAGCTTCACCGTGTCCACCTTCATTGCGATCGGATTGCGAGCCGGAGGGATGGCAGCCGGTGCAGTGCGTCCGCTTCCGGGTCCGGTTCCGACTCCGGCTCCGATGCTGGTGGCGTCGTCAGCGGAGTCGTCAGCAGCAGCAGCGGCGTTTGTGGCGGCTCCTCCGACTGGATTCAGTTGGCAGCCACTCCTGGCTGCTTATTATTTCCTGGTATCCAAGGGGGGTGGGGGAGGGAGGTTGTATCCTCCTTGATGGGGGGGTGGGGGGTGGAAAGGGTAAAATGGTTCACTCCTCCTCCGTCGTCGTCGTCGTCGGTCGTTCCAATCAGGGAGGGATGGTGTGTGGGGTGACGGAAGGAGGACTCTGGAGGTGTGGTGTTGCAACGGCGGCGGCAGTCGGTCGGGCGTCGGACGTCGGTCGTCGGATTTGTTTATTGGTTAAGCATCAAATTGCGGCTTAGATGTATACGTCGGCGTGTTCAATTAACTGCAGGATCGGAATAATAACAAGTGTGAGTAGTATACGATGTTCTACGAGTTATAAAGGTATCAAAAAATCTGCCAACTGCCATTTACACAACAAAATTACAAAAATTATCACCAAAAATAATGCCTATTTTTGCATTTTCTTTCGAAAAATGTGTCGAATGAGTGTGTGGTTTCGGGGGATTCAGGATCTGACGGGAATATCCCAGATAACGGCACTCGTCAGCTGAGATTACCAATTGGAGAAGATACTTTCCATTAGAGATGGAAAAAACTATAGAGTCGAAAAGGGGAATAAGGAAAAGTAACAGTAAAAGCAAAACAGAGAGCGCGCGCGCATCAACAAGAACTCTGAGTTTTCGGGGAATATATTCGATACTTGGATACTCGGTAAGGAAAATGAGGTGTACGACTTGGATTTCCGATTCAATTCTATATTTTTTTTTTTTTTTGTTTTCTTCTTACACACACACACAAGCACACTGGCAAGCAGAAAGTATCAGCAGCGTTCACCAATACAAACACAAATCAAACGCAACATGTTTGAGGCAAAATGTCAAATGAGCGCCAATCGGGGCAACGGGGATGTAGGGAAGTAGGGAAGTAAGCAAGAGTGGGAAAGGGCGATATACAGTGCGGAATAGTGCGTAAGTCAAGGTTGACTCGACAGGAGTCTTTTTTTTTTGCAAAAAAAAAAATAAAACAATATCTGAAAACTTTTTCCCCCCCTCACACACACACACACACACACACACACAAAATGATATGCAACACCGCATGTGTATGTGCAATGTCTCAGGTTGCAGAAAAATGCAAAAAGCAAAAAAAAAAAAAAAAAACACTTTTCCTTCCTCAAAAATTTTGGTCCGCGTTTTCTTTTCTTCCTTCAAGGGAACTATTTTTTTTTTTACAATTCACAATAACAATTGAAAATGGCCACACTCACACCAACAAACGCACACACAGACACACATCGTGTGCATGTCTGGGCCTGTTTCACCGAATTTTCATTATTGCAGCCACAGCAACAGCAACAACAACACACAACTCTCACCTCCCTACTGCATTTCACGAGACATTTTCTTTTCAACTCCACCAGAGAACAAATGCCAATGAAATCCGCACACTTTACATTTTCGCACGCGTCCAAAATACAGAGATAGGGACAGAAAAAACACACGAAAAAAAAAACCAACTCTGATGAAGAAAAAGTACCGTAGAAATGTGTAAAAAAAAAAAGCGAAAAAAAAGAACAGAAACAATGCAATAGAATCGCAGTTGTGGTTGTGCCGTTTTATTGGTGTGCGTGCGTCTTTTCGGTTTTTTTTTTATAGCCTAGATGTGCTCATCACAAAAAATTGGTTGATTAAACGGTACTCACTAGTATATTTAATATCAGCATATTGCTGCTATAAAGTTAGATGTTTGATCAAAAAATTATAATTTGGTGTTGGCTTAACAATCTCCGTTCGGTTTAGTGAAAAGGCAAACAATAGAGGTGGAACAACGGGACGTCGAAAATATTTATTTTTATCGAACTATCGATATTTGTCCCCAACAATTTATTCCCCATGTCTGGCAACTACGTCCTAGAACGCCCTGGGACGGCGCTGCCGGAAAACAAACGTCGATATTTTTTTGTTTATCGAAATATGGAAAAAACTTTAAATTTAAATTAAAACTTTTTAGTATTTAATACCAAGCATAGATAATAAAAATATAAAAAAAAAGATAAATTCAATAAAAAAAAAAAATAATTTGTATTTTCTTGGCGGGAAAAATTAAGATTTGAAAAACTTTTTATCAGGTCTAAAATGATACATTTATTTTTTAACACATATTTACACTGTTAATAAATTAAACTTATGCTGGGAATAAGATTACTGCACATTTATATTGCGTTTAACAGCAAATTAACTAAATGCATTGATAAAAAAAACTTTAAAAAAAGGGTCCATCATCCCTTTCCAGTTCGGACATCCGAACTACGGTCTATAGACTAAATGGATTCATTTTAACTGTACGGATTAGAAGGTATGCTGCAGCTGCGGGGGACTGGTGGCATCCACGTTCTGGAAGTGACCCGTCTCCGCCTCGAAGAGCACCTGCTGGATGCGCAGCTTGGCCACAGACCTCGAGTAGGAGTCGGTGATGTTGCGCAGCTGGGAGGCTATGCTCTGGCCGAAGATCATCAACTCATCGTCGCTGGCCGCCTCGCATCCGGCTGGGTTGTACTTCATTTTTCGTTGTGCTGGCGGGCCGGGTTGGTGGTGGGAGGGATGTTGCACAAACGAGGGGGGATTCAGGTGCTGCGGCTGCCGGTGCTGGTGATGTGGCTCCTCCACCATGCACAGCGGAGAATCGTCAATGACGAGCTCCGCTTTGCCCCGGGCTCTTTCACTGGCCACGCTTATGAGGCAGTTGCTCTCGCCAGCCTTTTCCTGGGTGTCCTGTTCATGGTGCTCTGGTTCTTCTGTTGCAGCCGTTGCTGAATCCTCCTCCTCCTCCTCCTCTAGGCCATCTTCGCTCATGCTGATGTCGGCAGTGGGATTGAAAAGCATCTTCACAGAAGGCACCATGGCTTCCGACTTGATAGGCGTCAGTGGAGCACTTCCATTCTTGTTTTTGGCCTGGAAAAGAACCGATTTACACGAAGAAGAGCAAGGAATGTCATTGATAACCCACCTTTTTGCTGTGGGAAAGAGATACGGAGCGCAGGAAGGAGTCCGCCAGCTTGAACCAAAACAACTTGGGCTCGTAGCTCCGGCCCAGCTCCTTCTCCCGCATCCATATGCGCAGCTCCTTGGAGTATACGGTGCGGACGCTCTTTATCTTCAGCTTAATGTCCACCACGGTCAGTTGGGGAATCTTCAAGGCACGGATTATCGCCCCGTAGGCCTCCTCCCGGGACTCTCGGTTCTTGTACGTGTCCAGCAGTGAGTTGTAGAGGCACGGCTGACGGCGGTAGGCCTCCAGAAAGTCCGTAATCGGAATCTTGGTGTCGTTAAGCTTCGACATGGCCAAGTCCGGTCTGGTATCAGAATTCAGCCCCAAAAACAAATCCGCTTTGATAAACAACACAATTTTTGTTTACCCTGGATTAGTGAGGCAGTTCGTCAGTGATGATCTCAAAACACCATAACGCCTTTTAACGATATTTTTATAGAAATACATTTTCTTGTTTTTAAAATATATTTTTAACAAACAATTGTGTTTCAACAACTGATTTTATTCATAATAATTGAAAATAACAATTATAATTTAAACAAAAATATACGAAATAAAAAATTTGTAGACGGTCACATTTTTATCAAAGCGATCGTAGTTTTAATTTTTGATAAATATTTTGAATTAAATTTTAAATTTGTTTTAAAACTAAATTAATTGTAACTTTTATGATAATATAAAATACTAGGTAAAGATTTAAAGTAAAAAAATTTAATATAATAAAAATTCTTTTAATGCCTGGTCACACTTCAAAATTCAAATACCATTTGTTTCTAAATTAACGTATGCAAGTATTTGGAGTTTTTGACAAATGTAATTTGATTGTTAGACATTTTGTTTTAAAACTTCATTAGAACCACAAACTATTGAAATGTAATATTTAAAATATGAACCGGCGCCGGAGGCCAGTGTGACCGTTTTGTTGAACATAAAAATGCTAGATTTGACGGGAAATGGCTAAGCTGGCAACACTAGCAACAGCAGCAGGCACTTTTCAGCAGCTACTCCGTGCACGTGTGAGATCCGAGATCCGATCCGATTCCGTTCCGTTCCCCTCCGAGCCGTTGGTTGCACTTAAATCCGCGATTGCGATTCCTGAGCGCAACACCTTTTTATTTATTTATTATTAACACCCAATTGCAGGTGAGTTTCCGTTGTTCGCCCACTCCGTGGAAAATTCAATAATGTGCGCAGCACAATACACATGCAGTTTCGCGTTTCTCCGACACAGTGTCTGTGTGTGTGTGTGTGTAGTTCTTTGTCTGTGTGTGCTGTAACGTGGAGACGCGTGCGAGAGGCCGAAAGAGAGGGAAGATCTCTACGATCGGCACTTTATTCTATCACTTTTTCTATCTTTTTTTTTTGCAATTTCACCGCATTTCTTCTGCTCTCCATCCCCCCCTCCCGAGGCAATGCAGCTCCTTCGCCGAGAGGGTATCCAAAAGTGAATCATCCATTCATGCATCCCGAACTAGTCCGCACGGCAACAGTGCGTGAAACGGGAGAGAGTGAGAAAGAGAGACAGAGAGAGAGAGAGAGCGGTGGAGGAAGGGTGATGGCAGTGGCGGGGGCGCCTGAAAGGGGGCTGGCACAGTGGAGAGCGCAGGCAGTACAGTGGAAATTTTTTACTTTTTGCTGACGCTATCTAATTTTAAAATTGAGTTCAAAAACTATTGTTGAAACAGTTGTGTCTGCAGCAGCAGCTGTCTTACACACAGTGTGTGTGTGTGTGTGTGTGTGTGTGAGAACATCTGGTCCGGCTCGGAGAGAGAGCGCCTAAAAGCACGCACTGCCTGGGCAGTCAGGTGGTGGCCTTGATCCTCGACCAGTGCTGCCCATCAACTATTTTACCGCCAAAAAGTGCCCTCAAAAAGGCCACATATTCTGTATAAGGATTAAGGATTAAGATATTTTTTCTTTAAAAAAAAAATGAAATAATAAAATAATGATTAGTTGTTTTAATTTTAGAGATTTTAGTAATAATTAAGGTTTTAAAAAAAGAAAGATGTAGTAATAAGAGGGTTTTAATTAAGAAATACAATGTTTTTCCCCAAAAAAAGATCCTAAAAACAAGATAGTTCTTTGTTTTAATATTTAAAATAAATAATACAATTTTTTATAAAAAAAAAGGGTCTTAAAATAGGACTTTTATTCTAAAAAATGTCTCTATAAGGATATTAATCTGTAACCTATAATCTATCTGTAAAGATTTTAAGGGTTTAAATGTATAAAGTTATATCTTCCTTTTTTAAATCGAAAAGATAAAAAATTATAATTGGATTAACCAAAAAATGATATTTTTTTTAAAAAAAAGGGTCTTAAAAAGTCTATCTTCTACATATTCTATATAAGAAACGGATATTTAAGGGATTAAAATCTTACAGATAAGATTATGATTAATGGTTCACCCTAGAAATACAATTTTTTTCCACAAAAGATTCTTCAAAATGCTTATATTCTCTATAAAGAAAGGATCTGTTAATATTTTAAGGTTTTAAACTTTTTAAAAAAGTATATTTATTTTTTTTTAATCTTCAGGATTAATAATAATAATGGTTCACCCTAGAAATAACATATTTTTTTTTTTCCAAAAAAAGGGTGTTAGAAAGTCTTATACTTTATATAAGGAAGAGACATTTAATTATTAAAATCTTAAAGAAAAGCACTGATTAATGGTTCACCCTAGAAATACAATTTTTATCCAAAAAGGATTAGAATCTTATAAAGATCTATAAATTAATGTTTAGTTCTTATTTTAATCTTTGAGATAAAGTAATAATTAATGGTTCACCCTAAAAATAAATTATTTTTTAACCCTTTGTAGAGATCTTTAAGGATTAAAATCTATTAAAAGCAAGCATAGTTCTTTGTTTTAATCTTAAAGATAAGATAAGCATTACCATTAAGGTTCACCCTAGAAATAAATTATTTTTTAACCCTTTGTAGAGATCTTTAAGGATTAAAATCTATTAAAAGCAAGCATAGTTCTTTGTTTTAATCTTAAAGATAAGATAAGCATTACCATTAAGGTTCACCCTAGAAATAAATTATTTTTTAACCCTTTGTAGAGATCTTTAAGGATTAAAATCTATTAAAAGCAAGCACAGTTATTTGTTTTAATCTTAAAGATAAGATAAGCATTACCACTAAGGTTCACCCTAAAAATAAATTATTTTTTAACCCTTTGGTGAGATCTTTAAGGATTAAAATCTATTAAAAGCAAGCACAGTTATTTGTTTTAATCTTAAAGATAAGATAAGCATTACCACTAAGGTTCACCCTAAAAATAAATTATTTTTTAACCCTTTGTAGGGATCTTAAGGATTAAAATCTATTAAGAGCAAGCATAGTTCTTTGTTTTAATCTTAAAGATAAGATAAGCATTACCATTAAGGTTCACCCTAAAAATAAATTATTTTTTAACCCTTTGGTGAGATCTTTAAGGATTAAAATCTATTAAAAGCAAGCACAGTTATTTGTTTTAATCTTAAAGATAAGATAAGCATTACCACTAAGGTTCACCCTAAAAATAAATTATTTTTTAACCCTTTGTAGGGATCTTAAGGATTAAAATCTATTAAGAGCAAGCATAGTTCTTTGTTTTAATCTTAAAGATAAGATAAGCATTACCATTAAGGTTCACCCTAAAAATAAATTATTTTTTAACCCTTTGGTGAGATCTTTAAGGATTAAAATCTATTAAAAGCAAGCACAGTTATTTGTTTTAATCTTAAAGATAAGATAAGCATTACCACTAAGGTTCACCCTAAAAATAAATTATTTTTTAACCCTTTGTAGGGATCTTAAGGATTAAAATCTATTAAGAGCAAGCATAGTTCTTTGTTTTAATCTTAAAGATAAGATAAGCATTACCATTAAGGTTCACCCTAAAAATAAATTATTTTTTAACCCTTTGGTGAGATCTTTAAGGATTAAAATCTATTAAAAGCAAGCACAGTTATTTGTTTTAATCTTAAAGATAAGATAAGCATTACCACTAAGGTTCACCCTAAAAATAAATTATTTTTTAACCCTTTGTAGGGATCTTAAGGATTAAAATCTATTAAGAGCAAGCATAGTTCTTTGTTTTAATCTTAAAGATAAGATAAGCATTACCATTAAGGTTCACCCTAAAAATAAATTATTTTTTAACCCTTTGGTGAGATCTTTAAGGATTAAAATCTATTAAAAGCAAGCACAGTTATTTGTTTTAATCTTAAAGATAAGATAAGCATTACCACTAAGGTTCACCCTAAAAATAAATTATTTTTTAACCCTTTGTAGGGATCTTAAGGATTAAAATCTATTAAGAGCAAGCATAGTTCTTTGTTTTAATCTTAAAGATAAGATAAGCATATCCACTAAGGTTCACCCTAGAAATAAAATATTTTTTTTCCTCGAAAGATAAGGGAAGTTCTTGGCGATTTTTGTTAAAAAAAAATTTAAAAAATATTGAAAGTTTGAAATGAAAATGGAAAGCGAAGCTGCATAGTTGGCGGTTCCAATGTCCTCCACCTGGCGGCCGGTGGGTGTCAGTTTTGGGGGGAGGCAGGGCCCAGTACACCGGAACCCTTTGGCACAGCAATATTGAAACAAAACAAAAAACAAAACAAAAAACAAAAGAAGACAGAAGAAAATAGGAGTAGACCCAACACAGGCAGACACATCATCTTATCCGATCCGATCCGTTCCGTTTCGTCCACAGCCGGAAGAATGCCATCCGATGCCAAGAAGCGCGATGCGCAGCGCAAGAAGGATGCCCGCAACAAGAAGATCCAACAGATACCATCGACGAAGAAGGCCACCAACGGCACCGCCAACGGCCAGCCCCTGGACCGTGAAATGACCGAGGAGGAGAAGCTGTGCGCCAAGCTGGAGGAGGAGGCCAGGATCAGTGCGGAGGCAAGATCCTGTACCGGTTCCCTGGCGGTTCATCCCCGCTCCCGTGACGTTAAGATCGCCAACTTTTCGATCACGTTCTTTGGCTCGGAACTGCTGCAGGACACGATGCTGGAGCTGAACTGTGGCCGGCGTTACGGTCTGATCGGACTGAACGGATGCGGGAAATCGTCCCTGCTGGCGGTGCTCGGCGGGCGGGAGGTGCCCATCCCGCCGCACATCGACATCTTCCACTTGACGCGCGAGATACCGGCCAGCTCGAAGAGCGCCCTCCAGTGCGTCATGGAGGTGGACGAGGAGCGGATCAAGCTGGAGAAACTGGCCGAGGAGCTGGCGATGAGCGACGAGGATGATGCCCAGGAGCAGCTAATCGATATCTATGAGCGATTGGACGACATGTCCGCCGACCAGGCGGAGGCCAAGGCGGCCCGCATCCTCCACGGTCTCGGCTTCGACAAGGCCATGCAACAGAAACAGGCCAAGGACTTTTCCGGTTAGTATACCTTGCTCCTTACTCCTCCCAGATTGTAGTCTCTCTAATGTGGAATCTAATGTGTCACCACCAGGTGGTTGGCGAATGAGAATCGCCCTCGCCCGTGCCCTGTTCGTGAAGCCGCACCTGCTGCTCCTGGACGAACCGACCAACCACTTGGACCTGGACGCCTGCGTCTGGCTGGAGGAGGAGCTGAAGACATACAAGCGCATCCTAGTGCTCATCTCCCACTCGCAGGACTTCCTCAACGGCGTCTGCACAAACATCATCCACCTGACCAGCAAACGACTCAAATACTACACCGGCAACTACGAGGCGTTCGTCCGCACCCGCATGGAGCTGCTGGAGAACCAGATGAAGCAGTACAACTGGGAGCAGGACCAGATCGCTCACATGAAGAACTATATAGCGCGGTTCGGTCACGGCTCCGCCAAGCTGGCCCGGCAGGCGCAGTCCAAGGAGAAGACCCTCGCCAAAATGGTGGCCCAGGGACTCACCGAAAAGGTCACCGACGACAAGATCCTCAACTTCTACTTCCCTTCCTGCGGCAAAGTGCCGCCGCCCGTTATCATGGTGCAGGTAGAGTGCTTCTCCTAGTTGGACACTAGGGACACTATGGACTCCACTAATCCCCCTCCTCCTTCTCCTTACCTTCTAGAACGTCAACTTCCGGTACAACGATGAAACGCCTTGGATCTACAAGAATCTGGAGTTCGGCATTGATCTGGACACACGCCTGGCCCTGGTGGGGCCGAACGGTGCCGGCAAGTCGACGCTACTGAAGCTGCTGTACGGGGATTTGGTGCCCACGTCCGGTATGATCCGCAAGAACTCGCATCTGCGCATCGCCCGCTACCATCAGCACTTGCACGAGCTGCTCGATCTGGACGCCAGCCCGCTGGAGTACATGATGCGCGCCTTCCCCGACGTCAAGGAGAAGGAGGAGATGCGCAAGATCATCGGCCGGTATGGGCTGACGGGTCGGCAGCAGGTCTGCCCCATTCGCCAGCTGTCGGACGGGCAGCGGTGTCGCGTCGTCTTCGCCTGGCTGGCCTGGCAGGTGCCCCATCTCCTACTGCTCGACGAACCCACCAATCACTTGGACATGGAGACCATCGATGCCCTGGCGGATGCGATCAACGACTTTGATGGCGGCATGGTACTAGTTAGCCACGATTTCCGTTTAATAAATCAGGTAAGAGGATGGAGGATTGGGTTTCATTCGAGGATTGGCATTAAAATTCTATGCATACTAGGTGGCTGAGGAGATCTGGGTGTGCGAGAAGGAGACGGTGACCAAGTGGAAGGGCGGCATTCTCACCTACAAGGATCATCTGAAGAGCAAGATCGTCTCCGAGAATGAGAAGAAGGCCAAGGCGGCAAAGTAGGCAGAGAGAAGCTTGGAATGTTTAGTTATGTCGTAGATACACCCCACACACACACACACACAAACACACACCCAACACCCAACACCCTACATCCTAGATTCAGGCATTCAAGAAGCAATAGAAAGTGGGTGGAGGACATGTCGTCATGTCGTCATGTCGTCCTCCGCCCACCCAGGAACTGTGCGAAATTAGTGTTGAGTTAAATGTGCTCCAAGAGTCCTGTGGTCGGTTAAGGATGAAGGATGCAGGATCAAGGACCTCACTCCTCTCCATACAACAACAAACAACAACAACAACAACAAATACAAGAATACACAAATTTTAGCTGAATTTTTTTCTTTTATGTGTCGAATTAAATAAAATAAAAATTATAAGTATATATATATATATATATATAGTTATCGAAAATGGAATATAAATACTAAAAAAAAAAATATCAATTTATATATAAAAAAAAAACAACAAACAACAACAACTACAAACTGCTTGTGATCTTGCGCTTATGTAATTTCGTTAAATTCTTCGCTAGGTTTCATAAAAAAAAGCAACAACAAAAAACATATATATACTATATTAAAAAAAAATAGATTATTTTTTTTGTAATTTATTTACGCCTTAACTATACACTATAAATTAATGAAAAATATACATATTTAACGATATAAACCAACAATTATGTAATTTAAACCAAAATATATAGGTATTACTGCCCTACCAGATCCGATCCGTGATTATCATTTTATTTAAAACAATTATTCTTTTTTTTATTAAAGTTTTTAATTTTTTTTTGTGACATTCAAGCCACGGATTAGAAAGAAACAGAGGAAGAGAGAGAGAGAAAGAGAGGCCAAGAATAATGGGTATTACGAATAAAAAATTTTTACAAAATACAAGATATTAGGTTATTAAATAATTAATGAATTAATTAATTAAATAATTAATTGTGTGTGTAAAGCGAATTTTTTTTTGAAAAGCAACCGAAACAGAAACCTAATTTAAATTAAAAAATAAAACACAAAACTAAAAATATATACAAGTAACGATGTTAAATTAGGCAATTTTAAGCTGATTACCCCCTTGCAGCCACCCCCTTAATTGAGAATTTGCTAAAAAAAAATTAAGAGTTGCTTGAAAAGGTAAATAAACGAATTAACAACCAAAATCACAGAATAATATTTAATGAATTATTCAATTTATATTTTTTAGCTTTCGATTTTTTTTATTGTACATTTTTCAAATCTGTGTGTGCTTAGATGCGTTTTTATTTTAAATATTTCCGTAGACCGTAGATTTCTTTTTTCCGTGTAGGCACGTTGAAAGGTTAGTGGTAGACTTGGTGGCTCTTAAGCCGAGCTAGTAGCTCTTGGAGAGATCCGAGTGCATCACCTTCAGCAGCTGCCGCTCCGCCGGGCTGAGGGCCCCGAACTCGGCGCCAAAGTCGCGCAGCAAATGCTTCAGGTCGTACATCTTGCGCTCCACCCAGGCGCCGGCAATCTCCGCCAGCGCGTACTGCTGCTGCTCGGGCACAAAGGCGCCCGGCCGCTGCCCAGACCCGTCGTCCGCCAGGGACGAACTGGGCCGCGCCCCCAACTCGAACACGGCCAGACCGTAGTAGTGCTCGATGAGCTTTATGTGGGCGGGCGACTGGCGGGCGGGCGGTAGATTCAGATGCACCAGCAACAGCAGCCGGAGCACCTCCACGCGACGCAGCAGATCCCCGTACATCCGGGCACCCCGCCGCTCGTAAATATTGTCCACAATGTCGTCGTAGTGCTGCAGGGCGCTGCGGAAGTCGCCCCGCTGGCTGCTCGACTCGGCGCTCGTCTCCAGGTCGTGGATCTGGTGGGCCGGCGAGGCGAGACTGCTGTTGGCCTCCACTTGCGGCTCCAACTGGCGCAGCTCCCGCAGTATGGCCGCCTTGAAGACGCCGCCGTCGAGAGCCTTTTCGGTCGCCCGCTGGTAGCAGTGGAGTGCGCCCTCGCGGAAGCCCGAGTGCCAGGTGCGCAGGTTCAGGCGTCCGCTTTCGTTGTGCGCCCGCTGGAAGGAGCGGGCTGCCCGCAGGAATGCCTCCGCCTCTCGTTGCGCGGAGCCGCCGTAGGATTCGCACTTGGCGTAGCCGATGTGACACATCGCGGCGTACTGATGGATGCCCGACTCCTCGAAGCTGTACGCCAGCCGCTGAAAGTCCGCCTGCACATCCCCGGCACTGGGTGCGAAGCGTCTGCAATAAGATCCCAATGATATCCGG
Source organism: Drosophila monieri (assembly GCA_035047585.1). NCBI lineage: Eukaryota > Metazoa > Arthropoda > Insecta > Diptera > Drosophilidae > Drosophila > Drosophila monieri. The sequence goes on from JAWNPJ010000103.1 coordinate 122,640, forward strand.
TTCTAGAGCTCGCCACCTGGCTATGATTCATTCGCTACTCACTTGAAGAAGCCGGCGCGTTCGAATTTCTTGATTTTACTGGAGGCCCTTAGATACTGCTCTATCAGATTCTTTGGATACTGTTCGAGCTGCTGGCTGGCGGCTGTCGAGTGCGGAGTCTGGTGCGGATTGGGCGACTCCTTGCCAGTCGACGATGACGCCGAGGAGGCGGTGAAGGAGCCGATACCAGCCAGACTGCTGCTGCTGCGGAGCTTGTCCATCCCATCCGGCTATAGGATTAGCAGCTATATCTTTGTTGCAATCGGTCTATGTATGCATATTTATTCGCTTTTGTTGTGGAACTCGTCATGGGGCAAAAACAAAAACAGATTTTCTTGCTGCAACAGGGCTGCAAAATACACTAGTGTTGTAAAGGGTGGGAAAAAGTTAGTAATTTTTTTTATAATTTTAAATATAAATAAAAGTTTCTTTTTTTTAACTATGTAAATTAGATTAGTTAATATAGAAGCACATAATTTAATAAAAACTATATATTTTAGTACCAGATTTAGTGTTGATTAAAAGTGTTGATTAATGGCGTTGATTTAAAGATTTCTATGACTAATCCCGACTGGCCACACTAAACAGCACAGATACAGCGCAAAAACATCGCAAATTTCGGACGCAGCGCATTTAAGCCACAAATCGCCGCTTAAAACCCGGAAAAAAACAGGAATAAAACGCCGACACCTAGCTGAGACATTAGCCAGCAATACAACAATGGCAATTGCCGAGCATGACAACGTATTCATCTTTGTGCCCAATTTAATTGGTGAGTGGCTTGTGTTATTTTGTGTTTTTGCTGAAATATTGTTGTTCTTATCACGTAAACAAATCGAAAATGTTGCCGTTTATGAAACATACAGTAGTGGCTGTCTGGGCTAATTGGATTAGCGGCGATGGCAACCTGTGAAATGCGAAGGTGCAACGTAGAAGTTCAGGGGCACGTCACCTTGCCACCTTGTTCCCTTCAATGTCAGCGGCCCCTCTTGCCTACACTGCTTGTTAGTGGCGGAGCCAAGGGGGATTTAGGAGGATTAAAATACCCTAGCTTTATTTTTACTTTAATAATGTTTATATATTTAAAAACTACATGTTTTAGTTGTAAGCTTAATCTTAGTTATTAAAATTAAAAAAATAAAAATATATTCTATCGGAAAATAAGTTAGTTCCACTCTATATGGATATATATTTATATATTTTATATCCTTCTAAAAATGTTCATCCTATTCTTAGTTTAAATCCCTCATAATTTCCCTCTAAAAACCCCTTTTAACATATTTTCTGACTACGCCTCTCCTGCCACCGTATTGATGTTCCATTGCTTTTCCAGGCTATGCACGCATCGTTCTGGCCCTGATCGCCTTCTGGTTCATGTCCACCAACTATGTGATCTCCGGCTGGTGTTACGTAACCTCTGCATTGCTGGACGCCGTCGATGGCCACGCCGCCCGGGCTTTCAACCAAAGTGAGTGCTCCTCCGCCCCCCCCCCCAACACCTCTCCAAAAGCCGAAAAACAAACGATGAGCCGGCCAATCCAATCAAATCAGTGCCTGTCAGTGTTTGTCATTGAATTAAGGGCCGAACTTTGCCCACTTCGCCGTAGAGAGGCACCTGGCGCTCGTTATCTGCCCGATACTTGGCCGATGACACGCCCAGAGACCCCAATACGGTCATGGCTGGATAGCCGAAGCAATAATGATATTCGAATTCTAAAAATAGGACAACCAAACATGGAGTTACTTTGAATTTCAATTCCTTTCCTTCCAGGCACTCGCTTTGGGGCCATGCTGGATCAGTTGACCGATCGCTGCGGCACCACCGGACTCCTGGTGACCCTGGCCTACTTCTACCCCAAGTACATGTTCTGGTTCCAGCTGTCCATCGCCATTGATGTCGCCTGTCACTGGCTCTTCATGCAGACGCAAGTTTTAGCCCCGAACTCTCAAGGATTGTCACTCATTTAATAACTTTTGCCTTTGCAGGAGTGTGGTGGTGGGACGCAGCTCGCACAAGGTGAACGAGAACTTTGTAATGCGCCTGTACTATCAGAAGGACATCCTCACCTTCATGTGCTGCGTCAACGAGTTGTTCTACGTGTGCCTGTACCTTCTGCATTTCACCTACGGACCGCTGAGTGAGTAGTCCCTGGGATGTTGATGGAAATTCCATATAACTGACTGCATCCTCTTGTAGTATTCGGCGCCTCGCTGTTCAAGATTCTCGCCTTCCTCACGGGCCCCTTCGCCGTGCTCAAGGCCCTGATCTCGGTGATGCACGCCTATGTGGCGGGCATCGATCTGGCTGCCGTGGATGTGCGCGAGCGCCAGGAGAAGCGCCAGAAATCGGAGAATCCGGTGGCTGGCAAGAAATTGGAGTAAACTCAGATCTTCCAGCACCAGCTCCTTTAGCTTACTGAAGCGAAACAAATCTTGATTCCAACAAAAAATTTAAAAAAAGGAACAGAAAACCAAACACGAAAACGAGAAGCGATCAGAACCGTAGTAGAATTTTAATTAATTGTATGCGCTATTGCAACATTGTTGACTTTATTTTGTATTTTTTAGTTAGACGGGGCTCCTCAGCCCCAGAAATTGTATTTAATAATATTTCTTTTTGAATTTAAAATTGAAATTCAAGCGTAGTCGTAGCTGTTGCATATTTATTTGCCTTTAGTTAAACGTAATTTACAAACATTTGTGACGCTTACACCAATATATTATACATACATACGTGACTGTATATGTTTTAGATATATACGGGCCGATTTCCAGGAGTTATCTCATTTTGTATGTCTTTGGTTCGATTAAATATTAAAGATTAACGACCTCCCAGCACTTTTCTCAGTGTAACTAATGTATTTTTAACCGTAAGTCTAAGAAATGTAATTGGAGACCTGCAAAAAATATATACGAACATGGATGTTAGATGATTTAAGAACAAAAATTAAGAGAAATATATATTATTATATTCTAATCAAGTCAGAGTAGATCTGGCGATCGTAGTCAAAATTACCGATGAAAAGTTGGAATAAATAAACGTGGTTTTATGTGCTAAATTTATAGTTTTTCCCTTTATTTCTTTACTGAAGTTCACTCTTTTTGTTAAAATATTATCTTAGGGTGCCATTCCATTATAGCTTGCACTTTCTTTTCCATTCAAATTTCGCGCTTAACGGTCTTTTTCAATTTTTTGGTATTTTTTGGTTGTTGTTCGGTAGCCCTGGTTTTCGATCAGCTGACGCTGTCGCGCAACCCTACACCTCAACTTTTACACAACATAAACATTCGTCAAAGAAAACAGAAAAGAGAAGCAAAGCGAGCGGCTGGAGATGATCTGACCCCGGCCGGATGTGGACCAGACATAGCCATCGAAGCCACCAACACCACGATGAAGGTCCTTAGGCGCCTGGGCACCCTCATGCGCTACACCGTCGCCTATGCGGCAATAACCCACTGCACCTTCGAGTACATAGGCGATTTTGTCCTGGTTAGCGGTTCCCAGACACTACAGATAGTACTTTAACCATTACAACTTTCCGTTTCAGTGCAAGGGACCCTCAATGGAGCCCACACTCTTCTCCGACAACGTTCTGGTCACCGAGCGGCTATCGAAACACTGGCGCGGCTACCACTCCGGCGATATTGTGATCGCCATTTCGCCCATCAACGCCAGCCAGTACATTTGCAAGCGCATCGTGGCCGTCGCCGGCGACCAGGTCCTCACCCAGAGGCCACATCCCATCGAGACCGAGTACAATGTGGACTCGAACAAACCGAAGCCGATCATGATCAAGGACTATGTGCCGCGTGGCTGCGTCTGGATCGAAGGCGACAACAAGGCGAACAGCTCCGACTCGCGTTACTACGGACCCATTCCGGTTGGCCTCATCCGGAGCCGGGTTGTCTGCCGGATATGGCCGCTAACCGAACTTTCCAACCTCTAGCGGCGCTCCTCATTCGGAAAACATAAACTGCCTTTAGTGGATGCAACGCTTCGCCAAGGACTCGCTAAAGTGTGTCCTGGTCCTGGATATTTTTTTTTTGTTAGGCAACTGTGAAGGTCTGCTTTTTTATAGATTCATTTGTTCCGATGTTTATGGCCGATGTTTCGGCTGTAACTGCATTAAAAAATTATGAAATCGTGTCAGCTGCGTTATTGCCAATAAATATTTATTTTAAACGAGAATAAAAACCTTTTTAGGGTCAAAATAATTAGATTTCTCATGAATTCCCATTTATAAACAATCTGGAACTGAAGAAATCTGAGCTGTTCTTGAAGGGTGTTTAAAAAAAATCACTTTATGCTGTTTCAGCTTAAATTACTTTACTCTGAAGAGAAAAAGGATTATGTATGTATATATAATTTTTAATTGTGAAATTTATTTAGCGCTAGTTTGTTTTTAAAATGTGATCAATAAATTTAAATTTTTTAATGATATGTTCAAACAATATGATTTTTAGGTTTTTTTTATATGTTAAATTATTTATAAATAATACAAAATATATAATTTTAATTCAAAATATCAAAATCAACTTTTTTAGTAGAAAATGCATGCATGATGTTGCATAAAATGACGTTGTGCTTTTTTCCAACACTATTTTGCTTGCAGTCCTAGAATATAAAAAAAAAAAGTATATTTTTTAAGTTAATTATTTAAATAAAAAAGGTAATATTAAGCTTTATTGGTAATATATCTTTCAACCTATCTTTAATGAGTAAAAATAAAGCCAAACTACAAAGGTAATGTAACTTTTAGACGTTATACAGCACTGTTCTTTAAGCGCGCTTGCAGCCCTGCTTTTGAAATATTGAAAGGAAAGCCATTTCTGAGCCATCCTGTAAACAATGAGCCACAATCTACAACTTTTGGGAAATGAGACCGCCACGGTTTACCGCGCGTGCTTTCGTTGGATGTGGCAGCACAAGGCCTGGACCGTATTCGGGGCGGGGACTGTCCTAGCTTTCGGCTCGGAGGCAGTCTGGTGGCTCTGGAAGGAGATCCGGTACCTTTTGACGCCCAAACCGCCTCAATACGATGTCGTCTTCTTCAACGAGCTGGGCGAGCATTGTTCGGTTGTGCACTACCATTTTATACGCCTGAAAGTGCCGAAGGAGAAGCGGGAATGCGGCAATCCCCACTGCAGCGAGCGCAACGTCCAAAAGCTAGTCCACCAGATCGATACGGCGGTGTACTCCGTGGATGCAGCCATTTTTTCGTTCAATTCGTTGGTCATGTCGCAGGCCTTCGAACGGGCCCGGAGCCGAAACGTACGTGTCCGTATAATCACCGACCGCCAGTCGGCCGGCAACTCTGTCTTCCCAAGGCTCCGCATGCTGGGGGTGACTGTGCGCAAACCTAAGCTTATGGGTGCCCGGAAAGCCCTCATGCACCACAAGTTCTTTGTGGTGGACACCATATCGCGGGTGCTGGACATTCAAAAGAGCCGGGGACTCCGCTACCATCGTCCTATAGACACCAGGTTCGCTACCGGCTCCATCAACTGGACGATGCACGGCTTTGGCGGGAACTGGGAGAACTACGTCATCAGCCACGATGCCAGCATGGCCGAGGTGCTGCAGGAGGAGTTCAATCGCCTCTGGGATGTATCCGTAAACACGGCTCCAATCAAGCGAAGAGAATACGAAGAGCTGTGGTAGAGGACTTGCTGCCAAAAGGGATTCCTACAACTCGAATAGCAAGAATCTCTATAAAAAATTAAATAAATCTTTAAAAATAAAAACTTAAATGCAACTTTAAAGCCAATCGTTTGCAATGATGGTACATTTTACGTTCTTTATACTTACTTTTTGTAAATATATTGACTTTCTTTATAAAAACAATTTTTTAAAATATATTTTTAGTAAAAAAATACAAATTTATTTGTAAAATGTTTTATTTATGTACAAATCATTAATTTTTTATGGATTTCTGGGCAATCTCCTGAGCGTAAAATGGCGGCAATCATGGCTTATTTTATTTTTTTTCTAAGGCTACCACATTTTCTTGGAATCTCATTCGATGATGCTCCTCAAACGACATACAAAAGTACATTTTATTAGACAGAGTTGTGCAGTTGCAGATGATCCTGCAGGATGGGGGTTAAAAAAAAAAAAGAACAGACTATCATAGAAATTGCACTAAGAATTTGATTACTGATCCTGGCAGTCACCGTTCAGGAGCTCTTCGACTGCTCCCGCTCCACGAAGTACAGGTTGTACTTCTTCTTCAGCACCTGGTGCACTTCGTCGCGAACGGTTATGGTCAGGTCGCGCTTCTTGTAGTCCAGATACGTGCACAGAAACTGACGATTCGTCTCGTGCACCTGCGGATGATTCAGGTACTCCTCAATGGGCATCCATTGGACCCGGGCGATCTCACGCTCGCACCGCTTAAAGTCCAGATTGAGTGGCTTCAGGGCCACCACGATGTACACATCGGAGCAGCCGAAGTTGCCGTAGTGCGAGTGCCGCAGGGAGACCAACGATTTGAACTCCGATTGAATTCCCGTTTCCTCGGCCACCTCGCGGATAACCGCGTCTACAAAGTTCTCTCGCGGCTCCACATAGCCACCGGGCAGCTTCCAGCTATTCGGGATCATAGCGAATCTGTCGGTGACCACCAGGACCTCGTCCTTCTCGTTGATCACCAATCCGCCCACGCCCATCAGCGTGTGCGCGTAGTTGGGCAGGTTGCTGCTCTCGTCCTTGGGCAGCCACTGGAACATGACCACCACTCCGGTGCGAGCGTGGTGGAAATCGAAGCCGTTCTCGGCCAGTATCGGCACCCAATCCGCCTGCTCCTTGTACACGCGGATCCATATCGCCCGGTTCTTGTTTGTCCTCCAAAAGTCCAGAGATTCTGCAAGATTTTAAATAGGATTTTAATTCAATTTATAGATTCTTAGACTCCCTACTCTTTAATTTCTCCCGGAAGCCAGAGATGTCCACGTGCTCCTCACGTCCGTCCACTGTGACGCCGGCGAAGCGGTCGACTATTCCACGAAAAACCCCCTGTGGCGACTCCATGCTCTTAGTTCTGCCACAGGATGAATAAAAAATGAAATCTTTATTATTTTATCCTTAAAAAAATATAGAAACCTACCTGGAGTAGTTGCGGATGAGGGGCTTTTGGAGTTGAGACGTTGGGTACGGGTGCCTGGTTGGGATTCTCAGTGCCGCTGTCTGGGAGCGGGGTCTAGTGGTTCGGGTAAGTGTCCTCCATAAATTGAACGTCGACAGGTTTAGACAGTTTCTGCGACCCAGGAGACTCGTAGCCAACATTAAATAATTGCGCAATATCACGACTACGGCCAATCACGTTGACAGATCGGATGGGAGAACAGGAGAGACGAGGAAGTCGGGACGGAGGCAGCTCAGTGTTTCCAGAGTTCGAGGCGTAACCAATCCCCCAGCATGCTGTTCACGGAAAAGAAACAGAAGTGATGTAAGTATGGACCTTTGAAATACGTAATAAGCTTGAATTAAATTTGAAAGCCTTCGTGATTGAGGAAGGGTCTCTTTTTATTAAAAAACCTTAACAGCGTAGACCCAAAAATTCCACTGAATCCCGTTGATGAACAGATACTAGGTGTAGAGGGTGGTAGCTTCTATCTTTCAGCGGCTAAAGATAAGGGATATAAACGAAACTGTTTTTGACATTTCGAACTTGGCGCTCAGACCCATTGTAATAAACGTGACTCAGAGATGAGCAAGTGAAGGGAATATTGGGATTTCAAATAAAATATATTCTAAAAATAATTTTTAAAAATAATTGTTTCAAAACAAGACTAAACAACTTATCGTTTAAAGTTATTTTTATATTTTATTATAAATTTATATTAAATATTTTTTATTATTTCTATATTCTACGATCACTAATCTAAAATTATTATTTTAAAAATTCTATTTTTTATAAATCATTTATTTAAACATGTTTATAATGATTTTAAGCAGCTATTTTGTTTTTGAAGTCACTGTTTCCGATAAACCGTGACTGAATATCGGTCATCTCTAGCGCGCAACCTTGAATGACAATCCAAGGTGCGTGTGGGCGGGTGGCGGTGTTGTTTGTGTTTCCGCATGAGATGAGGTTTGTGTATGTTTATCAGCTGGCTGGCTGCCTGTTGTTATCAATTTGGACATTGGCGAAATTTATATAACAAACAACGCCAAACACTGGCTAAGCTATTTGAACAGACTTGGCGATTGGTTTGTCGTGAAGCCACCATTAAACTCACTAGGTTAATGCTTGAGTGATGAGCCGGAGCGATCAGTTTAATAGTGGACCACTAAATAGAACACCGACCATGGACTTTGGCATATACGAGTGGAAGTAAACAGCGCGCGCTTTCAATTTGTCGTTTGACAAGCATGTTAAGTTCTAGGGATGGCAAGCCAACAATCAGCTGATGCCTAGTGATGGCATTTTGGCTTTATTTTTCATTTTCATTTCTGCCACTCTAGTTTTTTTACCATCCCTACACTTTTCGATTAATTTCTTGGAAATAATCGATTAAATTCGTTTTTTGTTGATCGTTATTCAAGATGGCCAGCGCTAAGCTTTTTGGTAATTCGAGTTGTTTTATTTCCCATTATAGTGCATTAATAAATACTGCAGGCGCTTTACTTTATTTGAATTTGAAATGTCAACCTACATCGGCCTGCTTAATTACATTTACAGATGGACACTTATATGGAGGTGATGCGATCTTTAAAGTATATTTCCCGTGGATTTTCCCCCGTGGGGGGCCGGGCGACGCCAAGACTGTCTTGCGTAGAAAATTACGACTCTTGCGTACCCATGTCGCCGTTGAATGTTCCCGGATCTGATTTAGAGTATCGTGGAGTTCCTCCACACCCGCCACCACCAATGCCTTTTGCCCCGCCAGCTGCCATACGTTCGTTATGATTGTGATTGTGATCATTACCTCGATCCCGTTCGCGCTCTCGATCTCTATCCCTATCCCGCTCTCGCTCTCGTTCCCGATCACGATCCCGCTGCTCCCTGTCCCTATCCCCATCCCTGTCACCGTCCCGATCCTCTCGCTCATCACCCTCCACACGCAACCAACTGTGGAGCATGGCGTCCAAGGCGGAGACCCTGCGGCGCGGATCGGTCTGAAGCATCGGCTCCAAAAAGGCCACAAACTCCATGGCGTCCTTGCGCGCCCAGCCATAGTGGTTCATCAGGACATTGGCCAGAGGACGCGACTGCAGGTTGTTGATGTTCCTCAGCTGGCCGTTCGGCTTGAAGATGTCCGACGAGTAGTCCCCATGATCGATCAGCTCCCGGGGTATCGGACCACAGGTCTCGATGATATTGGCGATGTGCGCCTCGTCCTGGCTGGCCTTGCCGCGGTCCACCTGCGGATCGAACAGATAGTCGCCGGTGGCCAGTTCCCAAAACAGACAGGCTGCGCTCCAGATGTCCGCCGTTTCGTTGTAGCCGGCTCCCAGGATCACCTCCACGGCCCGGTACTCCCGCGTCTGGATGTCGTCGGTGAAATGATGATGGAACCAACACCCATTCCCCATGTCGGCTATCTTCACGCTAACCTTGCACTGTTGGGTCGCCGGATCGTTGCGGGAGTTGATGTCCAGGTTGGGCAAGGATCTAAACTGCTTCTTGGCCTGGAGAAGACTTGGATTGAGGGCTTGAGGCAAGCGGAGGAAGGGAGCAACATACCTGAACACATCCACCGGACACGTTGGCACTGCAGCAGGATCCCCCCGTTCCACAGGGGCTCTTCTTCTTGGAGCCTTGTTTGGTCTTCTTGACGGTCCCGCTCCGCTGTTTCCTGGCCACCGGTTGGCGCGCCTGGGCCGCCCTATCCGACTCGGTCACCTTCTTCTGCACATATCGCATGAACTTCTCCGGGCTGTTGATGAGCAGCTTTAGGGCCATGGAGTCCAGATGCTTGCAGATGTGCTGTTTCTGGGCGAGATTCAACTTGGCATTGCCATTGCCACTCCTGGGCGAGTTCTCCGCCTGCCGGCGACGTTTGGAGAGCTTCGGAGAGCCCGGATTCCCGCCCTTGATGGGCGAGTCAAGGGTTCGCTTGTGGGAGGCTGTATTCATGTCGCCCACCCGCTCGATCAGGGCCACCCGCTCCAGTTGGTCGATGTCCGACTCGTCGAGGATCACCAGGCCGTCAAAGGAGAAGGGCATGAACGGCAGCTTCCCGGTAACGCCCATGGCCGCAGTGGTCGAGGTGAGCAGACCTCGTTCCGCCAGTCCCAGAAGATCCTCGATGGCCCGCTGGCGCAGCCACTGACGGTGCTGCTGGAAGAAGGTGACACTGCGCTTGGCGCGCGCCCTCATCCGTCTCTTGGCCGTCTTCGTCAGCTTGGCGTCATTGGGTGACTGGTTCTGGTTCGAGCCGTGGACTAGTGGTACTGGACTTGGACCGGATGTACATGGGATCTTGCCCTGGGATAGGGGCGACTGGTCTGGATGGGGGACTGGAGTGAGGGACGCCTGACCGCAGCGATCACCGCCCACCTCCTCCTGCGATGGGGGGCAGGTGGACCGGAGCGCTGTAGACAAGCCGCTGATGCTACTGTTTGCGCCACTCCTGGAAAGTAAAAGGGATTAATGCCATTACCTTCTTTCAGATATCCTTCGACGTGGAGAGAGTCTACCTGGAGAGATGGGAATGAGCCTGCAGAAAGGCACTAGCCACTTGATTGGCCTGAGCCCGGATCGCCACATCGTCCGCCACCAGCAGCACATTCTCCGGCTTCAGATCGGTGTGTATGATCCGGCACTGAGTGTGCAGGAAGCAGAGACCCTCCAGCACCTGCAGCGCTATCTGCTTGACGTTGGACAGGGGCAGTCCCTGGTAGCGGGATCGCTGGATCAGGGTCAGCAGATTATCGCCCAGAACCTCGAACACCAGACACAGATGGGTGCCGTTCAGGCCGCTCATGTAGAAGTAGTCCCGGAAGCCGACCAATCGATTGCGCAACGGATGCCACTCGGACTCCGCCACCGTCCGGAGCAGCCGGATCTCGTCGCGAGCCGTCTCGGTGTAGTGCTCCGCCGACTTGACCAGCTTGATGGCGCAATACTGCTCCGTCCGACTGTCATAGCAAAGCCACACCGTCGAGAAGTGGCCCCAGCCAAGCTTATGGATGGCATAGTACCGATTCTGAAAGATATCGCCGACGGCCACTGGATGATAGCCCCCCACCCGGTACTCCGCCAGGCTCTCCTCCATGCCGTTGTTCTGCCCATATTCTGGATCGATGTGATCGGAGCCCGAGGCGGAGCCAGAGTTCAAGCTACTCGACTCATCGTCGTCGTCGTCATCGTCGTCCTCGTCGTCGTCATCGTCCTCATCTTCATCATCGTCCTCATCCTCCTCGTCCTCGTCGACGGCGAGGCGTGGCGAAATCGAAACGTTCTCCACAGAGTCCTTCGGCAGTGGCTTCCTCAGGCTTCTGATAGTCTCTAGCTTTTGTTTCGAGCTCATCGGCTCCTCGGAGTTCTCCACACCGTACTTCTTGTTGCCGTTCAGATGGTAGACACTCTGGAACTTCTGCTGAAGCTCGACCAGGTGCTGGTCCACCGTCTGGCAGAGCTGCTTCATTTCGGAGACGCTCGGCGAATTCTCCACGTACGTGACGGACGCGGAATCGGGCGAAGGACCACAAACCGACTTAATCTCGGGAGATGATGGGGCATCCCTATACGCAGCGGCATCCCTAACACTATTCAGATCCTGGTCTTCCATACGTTTGATGGTGGGATACTTGCGATTCTTTTCATCCTCATCCGCGTCCTCCAGCTCGTCGTCAACATATTCTATTTCATCCGACATTGAACTACCTCGGATGGTATCGTCCTGGGGTTAGACCGTCCTACGGTTAATAAGGCCGACACTGGGATCCAAAGTGGCAATGCACGGAGTCGTATGCGATGATGGAGGAGCTCTATGCGGATCACTGTCCGGTTCGAAGTGGAGCGAAGCAAATAAAGGGAGGAAGTACTGCGGAAAGGAGTGCAAGACTTGGAATGACACTTCAGAATTTAGGACTAGGGATGCGGACTAGTAAGGTGTAAGTAAGGTGTAGTAAGGTGTAGTATTGGTAAAGTCTAATATTCCTAATGAAAGTGAAAGTGAAAGAAAGTTAATCGTTTTCCAAAACTTATTTTTAATCAGAAGTTTTAAGAACTTTCCAGAACTTGTTTTCTTATTAGAATTAGAATTAGCATTTGGATGGATATGAATATATTTAAAATCTTTAAAATTTAGTCCTTTTCAGTATACTTACGCTGTTTTGTTCATCGGTTTTACAATTATTACTAATTATTATTATTTTCTGTACAAAATATATATATATATCTATACATATGCACCATCCAAACGTCTCGACGGAAGTGGCAAATGTCTTTGTCCTTCTTTTGTAAATATATAATATATAATATATATTTTTCTATTTTTTGTTTTGGGAATTTTTGGGAGCTGTTCGAATGTTGCCGTCAAAATATTTTCTGGCCAAATGTGTCAACGAAAAAGTGAGCCCCCCTAAAAAGATATTCTCCAGGCCATCTACGTTTTTATTTTCAAATTATTTTTGTAAATTTAAATAAGTAATATTAAGTAAAAGTTTATAATAAACAAGATTTTATACAAAAGTAGACTATGATACTCGGAAGGATACGTTGGAAGGATGTAAGTTTGTAGAAAAACATGGCATACTTTCAGGCTCTTCAATGATTTGTGTAATACATGCTCTTAAAAATTTATTAAATTTATAAAAAATATATATCCTAATTTTTTATTTAAGTCCAAAACTAAACAGACTGTCCTTTTTTTTAGTTTTATTTTTTTTTAGCTCGGAAATTGCGCAATTGAGGGCGAATCCTTTGTGCCAGATCAGTGACTTGGAAAATACTGTTTGGGACAACAAAGGACAATAACCAGTTGAAGGTTTATAAAAAGGGATTATAAAGGATCCGTAATTTGTTGCAAAATGCTCACTGGCCAAAGTCAGCATGGCAATAAATTTATTTCTCTTTCCGTTTAAGGGGTGAGTACTATAATTTCCCATAAATGTCCTTGTTCCAGATACTCAGGTGCTTCAGCAGGACAACAAAGGCTTCTCTTTGTATTTTGATTGCCAGCTTAACAATTTTTTGAGAATCAAATTTTTTTTTTGGGGGACTAAAATACACCCGATTTTTCGGGAAATAAAAAATCTATAGAGAAGTTACCCCTTCAGAAATATTACATATATGTATTTGCTCAGTTGTTTAAACAAATTTTCCGCTTAGGGTTGCATTTCCACCGCCTGTTTGCACACAATGGATTTTCCGTGGAGGCTTAAGTGAAAATTCCATGTCAAATATTTATTAAAAAATCGAATTCCGAATATTCGGTGGGGGGGACGTGGGACATTTCCTAAGCTGCAACTTGATCGCAAATAGAATAAAAAAAAAAATAACCAAAGAACTTTGGATAAAAATTGTAATTCCCAGGCGCTTCTTCAACCCCTTTTGATTTCCGTGGAAAATCTTGTTTGTAATTAGGGAGTTTTCCTTATCATTTTCCCCCGAATGCCTTACGGCATTGTTTCCTTCACCAATTAAACGTAATTTCAAGTGTCCCGATCGTGTATATATTTACTCAAAATACAACAAAAAGTATTTCTGACTTGGTGTTTTGGGTTTCATAATTCATAACTGGTTGGCTCCTCTAATGAACTGTTTATAAGGACACAATAGCGGGAAATTGAATTAAATGAAGGCTTACACTTCCGGGTAGTTGGAAAGCCAATCTTGGGTGGGTGTTGGGCTAGGGATTTACCTAAGGGATATATTTTTTTTTGTTCATTTTTTTTAAAACATTTTTTTTATGATTTTAAGTTGAAAAGGAAAAGGTCCAAGCAGCTGTCTATGATTTTTTTTAGAATTTATAGAGATCAGGCTTGACTTAAAAACAAATGATTATATTAGAAAATATTTAAAATATATTAAAATGTATATTTTATTAAGGTCAACCTTTTTAAAAACTAAGAAAATATAACCAAGAAACAATTTTTCTTTGCCTCTTAACTTTATTTTTTGCCTTTAAAACCCTTAAAAAAAATAAGAAAACAATAACACCAATTATTTCCTTTAAAAAAATCTCTTAAAATTAGTTTCCTTTAAAAACCCTTCAATAAAAGGACCATTTTATGGGCAATCCTTGAAGAAAATGGCAAAATTAACCCATTATTTCCCCTAAATCTAATTGAAGCTCTCCAGTTTGCCAGCTAAGGTCCTTTTTCCTCATCCTTTTTCAAGTTAGATAATGAGCAGCGTAATTGGCGCAGTTTTCTGGATTTTTTTGGAAGCTGGAAGATATTTTTTTTTTGGGAACAAAAGGACTTGGCAGCTGCCTTCGAAATTGGCACACAATGGAGCGGCACATGCCACACACACACACACACACACACACACTGGCAAAAAAGGGAGTCCTGAATAGAAGAAGTTGACAAAAAAAAATAGAAGAAAAAAAGCAGAACACGACTTCAAGGAGCTGGCGCAATAACTGTGCACATTGACAAAAAGGAAGCGGCAGGATCTCAACAATGGAAAAGTGAAAAATCGACGAAGGAGGCAACACCCAAAGGACAGCTGTCTGCGTCTCCGTTTGTTCCAGTTCCTGGCAAGGATCTGCCAAGGACTCGATCCGAACGAAGGTGAGTCAGTGTAAGTGCGAGAATATTTAAAAATAATTAATATTTTATAGAGATTGTGGATGCATTACCTGGATTTTTGGATTCAAAATGAAAGTATACTCTTCCTGAAAAGTAGGTATATTTTTTTTTAAGTTCCTAAATAAAAAATGTATTTAATTAAAATACTTTTTTTGAAACACTAGCAATGGGAAAGGAAACATTACGCGCGACTACGCGGTCAATTGGTAATTGGATTATGGCATTTATTTATTCAACCCTTTTTTTTTTTATTCCACAACCAAGAACCCAATAGGCATCCCGGCAACCCAGCATCCAGGGCGATCAACTGTTGACCCTTTGACCCGACGGCGACCCCTGCCTACTTTTCAATCGAAAGATGTGCCTTTGGCTGCTGATGATCCGGCTTTTTAGGGAAACGCGAGTTCCGAGATCCGAGACCAAGAAAAACATGGAAAATTAATTAAGAAAACAGAAAACCCGCCCCGCGGACATCCAGTGTCCCATGGCGGATTTTTATTACTTGTAAGTCATTTATGCACACATCGGTGAACAGGATACGGACTATATATCGGTTATATATGGCAGGATATTATGTGTAATAAGTATTATATTTTATTGGACGGGTTATGGGCTTTACAATGCAACTAACAGATGTTTCAGAGGTGGTTCTTGAAGACTATAGCTTCCAGAAAGTATAATTTATAATTTAGATATGATTTTGAAAAGGATATGAAGAGATTTTAAGCTTGAATGGCATAGAGAACCAAAAAAAAGCCTTCTTTCCTAAAAACCAAACTTTAAAGATAGTCTATCTTACTTCTTAAATTTAAATAAAATATTCCTTAAATATTAAGACCATAAAAAACCATAAAAAACAATAAAATGTAGTCCCCTTACAAGAAAGTAAGTTTTAAAAATATTTTAAACAAAAGATGTCCTTTAGGACTTCGCATCATTAGACCTCCGGTGGGAAAACTGGTGGGATGATTGTCCTTGGGAATCATTTACTTTCATTTATCACGCCATGCAGTGACAGGATATGCGACAGGATATGACATTGCATAAACCAGTGCGTCGATCAAAAACCAAAAACCGCATCCTGCCGCAGATCCGGGGCGGCAAACAGAACGCTTTTGTATCCGACGAGGCTGCTCCAAAAAAAAAGAAAAATAAGAATGCATCAAACGTGTCTAATGCAGGGCAAGATCATCAATGCCCCGGAGGTCCTGCCTGTTGTCTACGTCCTGGACAACAAGAAGAAAAGGATAAAACCATGTGCAGCTGTCCTGAAGGAAGTCAGCATGCTTCCGATGACCGCAAAGTTCGCGCCCATGTCGCGGCCACTGTAATCCTTTAGCTGTAATCACGAAACCAAAACAAACAACACCCCGGATACGGGTTCACGGGGCCAGGACAACGGCCAGGCGGTCCACGAAGTGAACCTACGAGTGACCTCTTCATTACACGGCGACGCGACAATCTTGGCGGGGTCGCGAAAGGACATTCCGGGTGGTTCAGTGGCTTGGAAAATTCATGCCACGGTCGAATTCTCGATTTTTGTTAAATCCTTATTCTCAAGCTTCAGGACCGAGTGACCTTCCCCAGCTCCTGCTCCTGTTTTCATTATTTTTATTGCCCTGTGTTGGACAATTGATTTTGTGACATAAATTTGGTGTAAACAGCTTTGGTCAGTCGTGTCCTGTCGCGTCCTTCCCTGTCCTGCAATCGCCACCACCACCACCACCACCGCCGTGATGCCTACCTGGGAAGGAATCGGAATGAAGTTGTCAATGGAAATAAATCAGTTCCACGTCGCCAAATGTCCTGCTTGATATATAGCCCGTAAATAATCCTAATCCATAATAATTACATCCATCTTTGTGTTTATAGAGCGTTTGAGTGCCTTCCCTGCCATTTCCCAAAGGAATTTATTTGTTTTGCTTTAAAACTCAACTAAATGGGAGTGAGTTTTCGAACTAAATGGGTTTGGTCCGAAAGGTTTTATGGTTTGAAGTAGTTTTTGAGATTTATTTCAATATTCTAGACCTAATAGCTATGAAAACTTTCAAGGAAATATCTTTTGTTTCATAGATTTTTAGAAGAAATTAAGTCCCTGAATGAAATCTTAGTTCTAAAAATGGTTTGAAATAGAAATTTGGGAAACGGCAAGAAATTTGTTTTTTAAAACTTTATTTTTGAAATTTTAGAGTTATTCTTAGAGGAATTATATAAGAGTTAAATAGTTTTGAAGAATAAGAATAAGATTAAGTCTATTTATGTATAAAAGTTCGTAAAAAATACTTTTAAAAAACAGTTTTTTCCAAAGTAAAGGCTTTTTGTTCGAGTTTTTACTTATAATTATTACATAGTAGAGTTTTATATTAAGGATTATATAATGTTTCTAAAAAATACAATAAAAGATTCGAGATTAGAGCTCTTTATTAGAGATTTAAAAAAAAAAGTTTATTTCTTTAAGATTAATTGCTTAAAAATAATGGATATGATATTTTTAAAATAAAAACAAACTTTCGAAACTTATTTACTTTAATCTTAAATACTTATAGACCTCTAAATTATATTTTTTAATTTATAAAAAAACACTTAATGAATCACTACTATAGAGAAGTCCTTAAAAGTCCTTAAAAAACCATGGCAACTGGGCAGGAAAAGAGTGTTTAGTAATTATGCAAGGACCTGACTTCCTGGCGGATGGAAACATGCCACAAATGCATTAGAACCGACTCGATATGCAAAACATATAATTGAAAACTGTCAGCGTCTGACAAATTTCCCGTCGTAAAGCCCACGGGTAACCCTAAATTAACCCCAAAAACAGTCAAGGACACTACATCACAAATGGGTTTCGAGGGCGGTGGAAACGCATTTCCAAAAGTCATAAAGTTCTTGATCGACAGTCGGTCGGTCAGCAGGTCCTTTTTGTCCCTCGTCCTTGTGGTCCTGTGGTCCGTGTTAATGTGTTAGGCGCGTGGGTTACGTAATGGGGTGGTTGGCTCTGCGGCCTTGCCACCGAATTGCAATTTTCTGATATGAATCTAGCGGTGTGTAGTTTTGACAGTTTATCATTATGCCAGCCCGATCCTTGACCCTTCCAGGACACCCACCCCGGGTAGTCCACCGCTCATTATATTTCGAGTATTTTTTGTCCGTTTTGTATTTAATTGATTTTACGCACTGCCCTTGGCTGGTGACTCAAGTTTTAGGTTCTTTAATGATTAATGTTTCTTTTTAGTCGGAGTTTTAGGTATTTCTTATAATGGAGTTACTTTAACTAACTCCTAGTAGGGTCTTGAAAAGGGGAAATTAGGGATGGAAGGATCTATGGACGATTATATTCCATTTTTAGAGCTCTATTTTGTTTGAAAAATACGTTTTTTTAGAGGTTTAATTGAATCATATTTTTAAAAACTGTTGTTTTCGATAATCGTTTCTTGGAGTTTTAATTGAAACATATTTTTAAAAACTCTTGTTTTCGAAAATACGTTTTTTAAAAGGTTTAATTGAAATATATTTTTAAAAACTCTTGTTTTCCAAATTCTAGAATCTTAAAAGTGACAAGTTAGCGGACAAACGGACACACGGACAAGGGCATATCATAATTTTAGACCCTATTCGACTTGAAACTTTATATTTAAGATAATCGGACTATTTTTGAGTTAAAAACAATAACCAGCGGAGTCTTATTTAAAGGAAATGTTTTTTAAGTCTCTTGTTTTTAATTTTTCAATCTAAAAATGTCTTATTTTCTTAGAAAAGTCTGTCAATAATTCCCATATATTATATAAACATTCAAATCTTAATCTGAAACCTTTCTCACGTCTTCCAGGACTTCCGCGTCCTTTGTGTTTCCTTATGGCTGAACACATCGCGCCAAAATAACACTCTCTGGGTCTCGGGGAGATTTATTATTTTTGGCAAACACATAAATCTCAATCTGTCGAAAAATGTGAAATCGAAAATGAAATCATTGTGCCAAAATCAAAATTTAACCGCAAATTAGGCAGTAAACAATGGCTAAAGCGGTCATGGGTTAATACGTTTAGCATCACGAGACAACCGCCGGGGTCACAACCACCGCCGCCACAGGGTTAAAAGGGTTAGTCCGGCCCGGCGAAAGGGGTTAAGGGTTGATCCAAAACCCATTTTTAAACGTGCGAAAAAATACTCGTACTCGCGATGAGCTCTCATTGCTCCAGTTTACATTTTTTGTTGCCTGCCAGTTTTGCGAAAAAATACCTTAAGCCTCCTGTGAATAAAAAAAAAATAATAAACTTCAATGGGATTTATTCGATTCGAATTGATTTTGAAACGGAAGCTGCATGGAGGTCCGAAATTTTCAATATTAGAAGCTTGGTTTCAAAATTTTTATAAAGTTTGTACATTTTTTAAGCCTTTTCATCAAGGATCTGGTTTCAAAGACTAATCTCTGCAAGGACGTTGACAATTATTATGTTTTATAAACTTTGTTTAAAGCTGAGTATAAGATTTGTCCATTTTTGGAGATCATTTGGTAATGAATCTTGTTTTAAGGACTATCCTGGCTTTACCAATCCTTAATATATGATTTAAACCAGAAGCTAGAATATGTAATAGGAACTATGTTTAAATTTGACCGTTTTTCAGGCTTGAAACTTGATTTAAGGACTATCCTGATTTTAAGGACTATCCTAGATCATCCATTCCTCGTCCTCGTCTAGATCACGGATGCTCAGCTCAGACATATCACTGAAATCCGCCGTCTGGATCTGTAGAGGTTATATCCGGGTACTGCAGGGCGATCGAACACCCCCTCCAACTCCGGGGGAGGGACAAGATCGAAAAACGTTCCTACAAAAAATAATAATATATTATATATATTTTTAAGATCTATTTTTAGAGGAAAACTTACCTACGATGTCGCAAAAGGTGTCAAGAATCGAATTCACGACGGCGAGGAACAACTTTTTTAAAAACATTCTCAAAAACAGAAACTGAAATGATTGAAAGTGAATTTTTCCACTTTCTGAATCGGAGAAGAGGATAAACGATGATTTCCAGTCAACAGTATCCTGCAAACTGGATCTTTAGACTGAAATCTGAGGCATCAGAATGTCAAAGTTTCTACAAAAGCCTACCTGTGCTCGAAAAAAATTCTAATTATATTATAATGTAACTAAAGGTCACGTGGCCAGTTTTTAGTTAAACAAATAGAAAATGATCCCCGCCCCCGGCGACATATGGAGGCATTTAGAGGGTCAAGGGTCAATAATTTAACAACAATTAGCGACGCCCAAAACAGGACATACTACGAGGGCTGCGTAGGTCGCAGGTCACTGATGGCCAAGTGGTCCTAAAAATATAAAAAAAATTAAAGGAGCTAACATAATAAGGGTTCCATCATTTTAAAGGATAAACACTGTAGCTTCAAGTCTAAAATAAAAATAATAATACATTTTAAATTAAAATATATAATGTTTAAGAAATTGTAAACTTTAGTCCCCTTTTTCAACTAACATTTAGGACAATTGTGGTTAAAGCCATTTGGAAAAAAAATGTTTTCTGAAACCCATTTATTAAAAAAGAAATCCCAAAACAATTCGAAATATTGCCGCTGGCTAATCAATTACGAAAAAAGGGTTTTCGAACGATAACTTTAACATTTTATTCAAATTTAATTGCAAGCATGCATTAATTTCCAGACGTTGTCCCAAGGAGGAACCTGATCCGCGTCCTGTCAAACGGTTGACAATCCTTCCCGGGGTGACATGTGATGGGATGTGATGCGAGGACCAGTCCCAGGATCGTGGCCTGTCCCGAATCCAAGCCCGAGTCCATCACCCCAACCCCTACTATTCCCTAACGATCCTTTCACCTTTTCCATATACAATTGTTTTTTTCCTGGGACCTTTGGTCCTTCTTCATTTGCATTTTAACCCTTTGGCTGTTGCTTTTCCTTTTTCTTCGCGACTTTTCTTGCGGTCTCTTCTCCCTCCAACTCCAACTCCAAGTCGCGGCACCAAGCGCGCTTTTCCGCCACTTTTTGGGCTGTTTTCCGCCGGAATTCTGGACTCAGTGCCCGCCGGATTCTATTTGGGTAATTTTCTCAACAATTAAATATGCTAATGGGCGAGCTAAACGATTGTTTGTGAGGCGTTTGTGTTGTCATTTCGGGCTGATGGTTTGTGGGGCAAACAATAGAGGGCGTGGCAGAGGGCGGCAGCTTAACCTCGGCGTTTGAAGCTAAAAAAGGGCTAACCTTTAGTGACGAATTTCTGATCTCTTTTTATACATAAATGAATATTTTTTAGTATTTCTTTCTCTAAAAAGCTTTATCTTTTTGTTTTTTATTAGTTTTTGGTTCTTGGAAATACATTTCAGAAGAATGATGCAAATCGCAATCTTAGTGTGACCAGGCTCTTAAGCTTTTTCGATTAATTTCCGGCTTCTAATTACGCCTATCGAACTTTTGAATTAAATAAACAAAAATTAGTTGAATAATGGCTATTTTTTGTGAATTTATATCTTTAAAAGTTTTTAAACAAAAGTTGGGGGTTTTTAAAATAAGTTTTCTCAGAAATCGACTAGAATATGTCACAATAGTTGTTGAAATTGTTTCTATAAGCTTTTTAATTAAGATTAAGAGTAAGAATAAGATTAAAGATTTCTTAAAAGTCTTTAATCAGTCTTAAGATGTCTTAAAACCCTTTTCTCTTAATATCTAAGCAGTTTTAGTGGCAATAACTAAAATTATTGTTCAAACAAGCCAAAGGCGTGCTTTTCGTCACTAAAACTAAATACTCCACCTTAACTTTAAAGTTTTAATACTTTTCATCACTATTTCATTTCTAAAAGACTACTTTTCCCGCAAAAAATCGTGAACTAAATTCAAAATTCAAGTTTTTGGCGAATTTCGATAACAAGTGTGACCCCCCGCCCACATAAGTCAAAAGTTTTCAATTATGGCGGCAAAGCTGGTTGCGTCCCTGCGCAATCGAGACGAATACCCCGAGGCACAGGGGGCCCCGTGTCCCTGTCGCCAAGCTGTCTGGTAACAACGGGATCCCCTATGTGTCACCAAACGTCATCGAGAGTTCCGCTTCCGTTTTCCTTTCCCATTTTCGCCACGAGCCGAGTCAGTTGATAGTTCGTCCGAAAAAAGTGCCTTAACCGAGAAGTCTTGACTTTTCAATGGAACTCCCCCACCGATTTGCGAACGTAAGTAGAGAATGATATAGCCCATTGAGATTCAAGTGATTGTGCAGCGCGGAAACGCAATTTCCAGTCGCGATGCGGCGATTCGCATTTCGGTGCATTTCCTGGCAATGTTAGTGGTAGTGGTGGTGGTGGTAGTGGTGGTGCGGGCCTGAACACCGGCGGCGGTCTGCGCTTTCCGGGCGGTGGTCACGGCGGTGGTCGCGGCGGTGGTCGCGGCGGTGCTCGCGGAGGTGCTCGCGGCGGTGGTCGCGGCGGTGGTCGCGGCGGTCGTCGCGGCGGTGGACGCCATCAGCATAACCAGCCATTGTCCGCCGGACAGAGGAATCACAATTTCTCCCAAAATCGTAACTCGCCACGTGCTCCTCGCAACCATAATGCTCCCTCGAATGCTAATAAACATAGTGTGGCTCCTGTAGCACCACCAGTGATTCCTGATACTGTTCAAGAGGATTCGGTAGATCCTCCACCACCGGCTGCTCCAGCACCTGATGCTGATCCGCCGCCGCCACCTCCGCCGGAAGATGCAATGTCCGAGGGGAACCGATCGCCTTCCCCGGAGGTTGTTACTCATGAGGGCATGGTTGGCTACTACATGAACGGTTGTTGGTACAACTCGGAGGTAGGTCAGCT
The DNA here is from genome assembly GCA_035047585.1 of Drosophila monieri. Taxonomy (NCBI): domain Eukaryota; kingdom Metazoa; phylum Arthropoda; class Insecta; order Diptera; family Drosophilidae; genus Drosophila; species Drosophila monieri. Next base: position 145,213 of record JAWNPJ010000103.1, read on the forward strand.
TTCTGCTAAGGATGGCCAAGCGGAGGATGAACAGTTGGAGGAAGAGTCTCTGGAGGAAGAGTCTCTGGAGGAAGAGTCTCTGGAGGAAGAGTCTCTGGAGGAAGAGGAGCAGACGGAGAATGAAATGGAGGACGAGAAGCCGCCGATGCCGGAGCAGGTTCAGTATCCCGACCAGGAACAGCAGCAGATCATGGAGAATTACGAGATCGAGCCACAGGAGGAGGCTCCTTACTATGTGCAGCAGGAGCTGGAGGAGGAATCGGTCACTTTGCCGCTTTCCCCGCCGCCATCACCACCGATGTTGCCACCAGAGCTCTATAATGTGATGATGCCAGTAATGGAGGCCCCGCCGCCTCCACCACCACCGCCGGCCGCCCGCCCCGTCCAAATGGTTATGCAACCCCCAATCCAGGCTGTGCCGCAGCCAATCCATCATCCCACCTACGTGGCCATGGCACCGGGACACCATCTGATCGCCATGCCACCGCAGATCCCGGGGCAGATCATGATGCCACCGATTCATGGACACTACGCCGTCCACATGCCCACCCAGATTCCCATCCCGGCTCCGATGCAGCCACAGATGCCGGGCCACTACCAGGGATACTTCCAGATGCCCGCCCCAATGACAAGCCAGCTGCCCGGCCACATTCCCCATCATGGCCAGCCCCAGATCATGCACGCCCCCCACCATCCGCAGATTCCGGCGGCGATCTCGGCCCCGGTATATGCCAGTCCTCCTCCCCCGGAGCCGGAAGTGCCGCCGTCGGTGGTGGAGGTGAAGGTGGCCCCCGGAGTCAGCGTCACCAAGTCCTCCGACAAGCTCACCATCAACATTGAGCTCTCCGCCCTGAAGGAAGAAGCCCCCCCACCGCCACCGCCGCCTCCGCCCCCACGTAACGGCGTGGAGGAGTCCTACTCCAATATGTTCAAAATAATCGGCCGGGTAAGTGACTTTTAATCCGATTCTCTCCCAGATTTCCCTACAAACCTTTCCCTTTCCTAGCACGTGGTCGTGCGCCGCAAGTCGGTGCTGTCCAGGAACCGCCTGGTCAAGGGATCCTTGAAGGACCGGCATGACAAGCTGGAGGCCTTCCAGAAACTTGTGCCGCCGCCGTCGCCTGAGGATGAGTACGAGGACATGGACGTAGACGCTCCACCGATGGAGAACGACCAAGACCCTCCGATGCAGGCTCCTCCCTCAAAAGAGCCGGATGCTTCGGAGCAGCCTCCATTGCCGGTCCAGGCCCAGATCCATCCACCAGGTGCTACTCCTGTCGTGGAACCTGTGCCATCGCCCATTCCGGCTCCGGCTCTGGATGAAGTCGCTCCACCGATTCACGTTGAAGTGCCAGAGACCCCCAAGGTGGTCCTGATTCAGCATTCCGAGGTGAAGATCCTCAAGAGGGAGGCCAAGCCGCAGGAAGTGAAGCCAACTGCCCTGGAGTTGGACCATAAGAGTATCCAGACCGATCTCATTGCCGATTCGAAGCCGATTCAGCCCAAGCCTCCAGCTCAGCCCAGGGGCAAGCCCACTGGGGAAGTTCTGCAGGATTGCAAGGCCCTGCAGACTGATCCTCCGTTGATTAAGATTCTGACCCGGAAGCATCTGGCTGAGGACAAGCAGGTTACGGCGCACATTAAGCAGGAAGTGCGGCAGGTTACGGTCATTCCAAAGCCGGAAGTGCGGCAGGTTACGTCCATCCCAAAGCCAGAAATCCGTCAAGTTACGTCCATCCCAAAGCCGGAAATCCGGCAAGTTACGTCCATCCCAAAGCCGGAAATCCGTCAAGTTACGTCCATCCCAAAGCCGGAAATTCGGCAAGTCACGGCCACTCTAAAGCCGGAAGTTAAGCAAGTGCCGGCGAAGCCCGAACCGAAGCCGGAGGTCAAGCCAGTAGCTCCTCCAAAGTACAAGGAAGTGCGGCAGGTTACGTCCATCCCAAAGCCAGAAATCCGTCAAGTTACGGCCATCTTAAAGCCAGAAATCCGGCAAGTCACGGCCATCCTAAAGCCGGAAATCCGGCAAGTTACGTCCATCCCAAAGTCGGAAATCCGGCAAGTCACGGCCACTCTAAAGCCGGAAGTTAAGCAAGTGCCGGCGAAGCCCGAACCGAAGCCGGAGGTCAAGCCAGTAGCTCCTCCAAAGTACAAGGAAGTGAAGCCCGTCCAGACAGAGCCGAAGAAGGACGTGGTCGTGCCCACTGGGACTCCATCCAAAGCGCCGGCTAATCCCCCGAAAAGCGTAAGATCTGGAACGATTAGAGTAGAACCCCTTTGAAGATCTCCTTTTTTCAGAGCAAGTCGCCGGAAAGCCCCGTGGTGAACAAGGACGTGGTCGTGCCCACTGGGAATCCATCCAAAGCGCCGGCTAATCCCCCGAAAAGCGTAAGATCTGGAACGATTAGAGTAGAACCCCTTTGACGATCTCGTTTTTTTCAGAGCGAGTCACTGGAAAGCCCCGTGGTGAACAAGGACGTGGTCGTGCCCACTGGGACTCCATCCAAAGCGCCGGCTAATCCCCCGAAAAGCGTAAGATCTGGAACGATTAGAGTAGAACCCCTTTGAAGATCTCCTTTTTTTCAGAGCAAGTCGCCGGAAAGCCCCGTGGTGAACAAGGACGTGGTCGTGCCCACTGGGACTCCATCCAAAGCCCCGGCTAATCCCCCGAAAAGCGTAAGATCTGGAACGATTAGAGTAGAACCCCTTTGACGATCTCCTTTTTTTCAGAGCGAGTCGCCGGAAAGCCCCGTGGTGAACATCAGCTACTGGCCGCCCCTGGGCACTCGCCAGTCCGCCAAATCTCTGCCGAAGCCCCCGAACTCGCCGGGACGCAATGGACCCAGGCAGTACTACAGCAATCGTAGTCCCATGAAGGGCCGTCGTCGCTTCACCGACTCCTACTTCCTGGAAACCATCATCAACGAAAACCTGGTGACCTCCAAGCGTGGTGTCCTCCGCGAGGCCAACTCCAATCTGGTCCAGTCCACGCGCATTTTCCGGAATCAAGGTCCAGCCGAAAGGGAGCCCAAGCCGCCTCCTCCTGCCGGAAGGAACGGCCGTGAATCCCTTCAGAAGCCCGCAGAGAAGCCACCAGTGCCGCCGACACAGAATAATGTGCCGCCCAAGATGCAGGGACCTCTGAAAGCCCCGACCACCGGAGCACCTCAGAATGGTCTTCAGTCGAAGGCCCACAACCATGCCCAACACTCCAACGCTTCCAGGAACCATCCTGCATCGCATCATCATCACCATCCAGGCCAGGGCCACAGCCATAATCATAACGCCCAAGGAAGGGCTTCTTCTGGCTCGCATCTGCTGCCCAAATCTCATGGCAAATCCCATCCAACCCAGGCCCAGACTGTGGTCTCCAACATGTTTGATTTGCTCGAGGAGTCCGACACCGTGTTTTCCGAGTTGGAGGAGGTGAGTGCCGCGGACGAGGCCAACAAGGAGAACAAGGCGAGCGGCGCCAAGGGCTCGGCCAAGTCGAAGAAGCAAAAGAGACGCCTCAAGAAGGAGCAGCGGGCCCAAAAGAAGTCCACCATGGAGGCCAAGAAGCGGGCCGCCAAGGAGGCCAAGCACCTGAAGGAGGCTCAAGAAGCCATCGAGGCCATGGAGGCTCTGGAGGCGATTGAAGCCATGGAGGCCCTGGAGGCGATAGAGGCCCTCAAGGCGATGAAGGCCATGAACGCCCGGGAGGCGGACGAGGAGAGGGAGGAGCGCGAGGAGAGGATGGAGCGAGAGGAGAGGGAGCGAGATGTCGCTCTGGTGGAGGCGGCCCGGGTGGAAAGAGAGGCCCAGATGGACAGGGATGCCCAGCAGGCCATAGACATCACCGAGGAGGCCGAGGCTGCCATTCGGGCATTGAAGGCTTTCCGCATCGACGATGAGGGTGTCCACGACGACCGAGTGGAAGGCGCTCACGGAGGCCAAGGCTACCCATTCCATGGACAGAACTACGGACCAATTCCGCCGCCTCCTCCTCCTCCGCCCCCACCGCCACCGCCGCCCCACGATGACCCGCCTCTGGTGACCTACACCTCGGGCATTATTCCCAACCGGCTGGAGAACTTGCTCTTCATCGATCTCATCGACAGTGTCAGCACCCCCGGCCGGGTCATTGTTATCGAAGAGATCCCGCCCGAACAGCTGGCCCCTCAGTCGACCGAGCCGGAAGAGGGGGCCTCCCAGCCTATCGGCCTGCCGATTCCGGTCGAGTTCCAGGTGCCAGTGCCGGGTAACGTGCCGGTCTCTGTGTCCGTGTCGGTGCCAATGGACTTTGCCCATTTGAATCAGGCACACGGCGTGCCGCCTCTGGGAGCTTTTGACATTGACGAGCGCGATCCTGCCATCCTGGAGCAGGTGCAGCAGCAGCGGGCGCAGGAGTGGATGGGCCCGCACCACGAGCCGGAGTGGATTGTGCCGGACGAGGTGCCGGATCACGAGCCGGAGATGATTCTGCCGGACCGGGATCCGGATGCATATCCGTATCCGTATGAGTACGTGCCGCAGCAGCTAGGGCATGCTGAGGGAGACGAAGCTGACGACGACGTCGTTCAATTCCCGTTGCCCAGATACCCATCTGATGGCGATGTGGCAGCCGGAGGCTCGGCCGAGGATAATTCCGAAAGATCAATGGAAGACGGTGGCGAGGTCGGCGACGAAGAAGCCTCCGGAATGGATGGCAGAAGCGGGGCAGCAGGTGGCGGTCCCGGTTGGAGCCGATTCCTATCCGCGGTGACGGTGGCCGTGCGGGACACTCCGTCGCGCCACTCCCGCCCGGGTCTGAAGCAGGCCATGACCTCCTCGAAGAGGGAGCTGTGGGATAAGCGCAAGGCCCGCGCCAATCTCCGCTCCAAATCCGACAAGGACGTGGGCGGAGGCGGAGGCTAGCCAGCCCAAAACAATAATCCAATTCTCTTGCTAATCTTCACTAATCTGCATTCTCACGTTTTTCATCTTCGAACTTTATTAAATACTAATCTTAACCCATAATTTAAAATGTTTTTATTTTTTACTTTTGATTATTTGATATTTATAATTTATTTTCAGCTTGAGTTAGTCTTGAATTATTAATTTTTAAAACAAACAATTATCTCAGCATGATTTTACATTTTATCTTAAACACTCTCCTTGAATATTTAATAATTATACATTTTTATTTAATTTTTTTTTATAAACAAATGGTGTATTTATTCAATTATATATTTTAAAATACTTAAATAATTTAATTAGCAAACAAGAATGAGAGAGAAGAAGCTAGATTTTTAATCTAGGATCTGGATTCAAAACATTTCACAGAAAATTAAATTTTATTTATTTTTTCATTAAAAAAAAAGTTCAAAGGAGAGTTTCTAGCTTTTTCCAATCCAGTTCCAGGTAATAGGTTCTATAACTATAGATCTGATCTATTATAACTTCCTATTTCCTATTTTTTAATAAAAAAAGTATAAGAGTACTGTTAATACTCCTTTTCTTATACTATACTATATAATCTCATATATTAATAATATTATTAATAGAAAATGCTCTTTAACCTTTAACTTTTCTTCTATATCTGTATAGAATCTATAAGAATATCTATATAGCTTCTCTAAGACTAAGACTATGAGATCTATCTATTTTTTAATCAAAACTATAGACTGTAAGTACTCTTATTGTATATATCTAAATAATATATATATATTATTATTAATGGAAAATTAAATACTCTTTAATAAAAGAGTAATAGAGAGAATAATAGACTGTAACTACTCCTATTCCCACATATAATTATTAATAAGAAAAAAAGTCCCATATAGTTCCATAAGTTCTATATAAAAGAGGCTCTATAAATCAGGTCTATGAGATCTACCAATTTTTAATTAAACTGTAGACTCTGTACTCATATTCCTATATACAATAATAATAATTATTAAAAAAGGTCAAAGGGAGTAAGTAGTTTTTATCTATCTAGTTCGAAATAAAAGAGGTTCTATAAGCCTTGTCTGTAGATCAGACCTATTAGATCTACCTATTTTTTAACCAAAACAATACATTTTAAGTTATATTCCTATATATATTATTTTAAATATAAAAGTCTGTAACCTTTAACTCTCTTTAGAGTAAGTCTAGAGTAAGCCTTGCTTATGGATTGCTCTATGCGATCTATCTATTTTGTAACCAAAACTATAGTCTGTTAGTACTCATATTCCTCTATATCATTATTTATAACAAAAAAATCCTATACAGTTCCATATTAGTTCCATAAAAAAGTTTAAATCAGACCTATTAGACCTACCTATTTTTTAACCAAAACTATAAATTGTTGGTACTATTCCTATTCCTTTTTTTTTTTACCAAAATATAAACTATTCATGAAATAAACTATTGTTTGTTTTCAAAAACTTTCACAGGATTTATGTCCCTTCGCTTCCTCCCCTGAAGGGATTAAAATTAAGGTATTTCAGCCGGAACCTGTGAATTTCCACAACTGAGATCGGGGAAGATAAAGGACGTAGTTTATGATCTCATTCCGGATCTTTCAGATCTAGTCCAGAGCTATAACTGTGTAAGGACTGATCATCCAGGACGAATGCCGATTTGTATGGTGCCGGAGTGCTGGACTAATTAAGTGTCGAAAGGATTAACAACGCCTACCCATGGTCCTGTGATTTAGGGTCCTGTTTAGGGATACAGGTAGCTGACCTGTCCCGATCCTCATTAGCATCAGTCGACGCACCGCCCGACGAGTGTCCCTGCCAGGAGGAGCGTGTGCCATTCATCGAGTCCTGGCATTCATCGCCTCATTCACATGTCCGTCTGCACGTACGTATAGCCTGATCCTGTTGTGATCCTTCCTTGTTACTAATTCCCTATCTGCTGATCTCCTTCCATTCCAATTTCCGAATCTCGGCTTAGTCCTGCGGCAATTGCTTTCCTATTGCGGGCGAGTCCTGTAACAGATCGGAATCGGAATGGAAATCCTTTTCTGGGTTGCACAATGCCTTCGTGGATTTGGATCTTTGGACAGCTGCGCTGGCACAACAACGCCAAGAAGGATGGTAAGGACAATGTGGCGTGGGTGCCCTGCATTTGCATCTGGCTTATGGCGACACTTCTTAAGACTCTCCGCCTTAAGCCAACCGGATGGGTCCTTTGTCCTCCTTGCTTTTTTGTTCGCTGCTTTTTCGTCCCACCAGCCAGCTGCGAGGACATTCCGGAGATTGACAACCCATGCACCGGGAGAAAAGGGTATTTTTTATAAAAAATGAAACTTTTTCAATCTTGGGCGTTGGGTGAAAAGTGAAGAGCACGGCAGTGACTCCTCTGTTTTTGTCTCGCTCTTTTTCATAAAAAAATCTGTTTTTTAAAGAACTATTTTGAAAACTTTGATGCAACTTCGATAAGGATTATCAAAGGATTATTTGAAAGTATTCCGCTTAAGGCTCAGATCAAAGATATATCCTCCGCAAGTACCGTATTTTGCCGCCCCACGAATTTCGCGATTTTTGAAGGGGATCCATGGGAAAATTTTGGAAAAAATGAAAACTGGCGTTTGCTTCAATGTTTTGATGCAGAATCACGAATATTCGAAGTAGAAATCGCTTAAGGATCGGAGCAATAGTGACAATATTTATTTTAATGTATTTTTCCCCTCTCTAGAATTGAGGAAAGCAATATTGTTTGAAAAAGTACGTCCTGCAGGCAGACATCTTCATTGAAATTGCTGATATTTTTGGATGCACTTGGCCCGGAAAGGAGGAAGGAGAAGGAGGAGGAGGAGGACTGTCAGCTGCAGCACGTGGTCACGTGGCCTCGCGGTCACCTCAATTTGGACCCATCAAACGGATGAGTGACCCTTCTAATTGGCCGGCTCCTTGGCGGCTCCTCTCCACGAGGACGACGGAGAAGGACATAGAGGTGGCTATCGTAATTGGATCTGGATCTGGTCTCTGGACTCTTTTCCTTCCCTTTCTGACTGCGTCATGTCACATGTTATGGGGCGGGGAGGAAAAAATGCGCAAGTACGAAGAGCCGAAAAAAAGGACTCACGCGTATCGATGTCCTGAGGTCCTTCATGTGACTGTTGCTGTTGTTGGGCAATTTATTGCTCAATTTATATTTGCTTAGACTGCTCGACTGCCAATAGTTCAATAATTCATAAATGCCCGAGCCCGCGGGGCCGAGCTATCATGTGTCCTGGGAATTTGCATAAATGTGATTTGCATAAGGCAGCTGCCTTTAAGGACGACTTCCTCGAGGATTGCCTCGATGGCGCGTTGGTTGGCGAAAGGTGTGATTGCATGTAATAGAAGTGAGTCCTTGTGACTCCTACCTGGACTCCTTCTTGATTTCCATTCCGTCCTCAATCCATCTCTGGAGTCCTTTTCTGTTGTTGTTTGTTCGCCGTTGTTTTGATATGTAAGTTGATATATGATATTTGATTTCCAGGACTTTTTTCTGGGTGTCGCCTGGGTTCTCAACTTCAATTACGGCCAGCTAGTTAGGGGCGTAGTTATGGGTTTCTTTGGGGTTAGATCTGCCACAGGATCAAGTCCAAACTAGAGCTGTAATAAGGACTATTTATTAAAAATAGTTTATTTTATATTATTTTTAATCTTTTAATTTTTTAACTAATTTATTTTCGCACACAGCTGCCTCTTTTCAATGCAAAATAGTCAAGACTTGGAGTGACTTTTCTGGTTGCATATGGCCTCCCGGGACTGGGACTGCAGCAGGATCAGTGTAGCGTAACGCGCACGCCATCCCGCCACACTCGTACCTACCGAATGCGACCTGTACAGGACGCACCCCCAAGAGCAAAGGAGACCCCGACGCTGAAGTGCATTTTCCGCAACTTTGTTTGGCAAATCAATTCAGTCTGAGCGGGGAAGGGGTTTGCTTTTCAATTCCGCGAAAAACTAGGATGCAGGATGGAAGGACGCATCATCATTTGGCATTTGTCACCCTCGGGACCCCTACGTCCTTATCCTTTCTTGCTTTTTTGCATTTCTTCTCATTATTGAGGGAATGCGGAAAATTGCAAATGATTCGATTCTAATCCTTTTTTTTCAGTTCATTTAAATTTTCTTTTCTTTCGAAGGTTGTGCTACTTCAAGTGAATCTCACGGCTTCCGAAAGGATAAAGGATAAAGGATAATGATTTTGTCACATCGGAAGCGTTGTCTGCTGTCAAGTGAGCCGCACTTAATGAAGGGTCGGGTAGGTCTCTAAGGACGCAAGGACCAAAGATTGCCACAAGGATTGCCGTTTGCCGATTGCAGATAGAATATTGACGATTGCCGATTGCGGATCCTTTAAGGATTCGCACACGCAACTGTTATAATAATATTTTCAATGACATGACAGTGCGCGGGGTGACAGTACTCGTCCTGGGGTGTCCTGGCCCATAGATTTGCATTAATGATATGCGACCGGGGAATGATGTGCAACATTTGTTCGTCCTTGCCCCTCGGAAGGGTTGCTCCTTGTTTCTTGTCTCTTGCTCCTTTTTTTTTTTTAGCTCCTTTTTGGTCCTTTAAGGAATATTGGCAATTATATATCAGTCAGTCGACCGACCTGGCGATGATGCATGACGATATTATGCAAAAAGGATTCTAATCCAGATCTAAGAAGCCATAAGATTGATCATCTCGAGGGCCTGTTTTTTTTTGTTTTTTAGCATTTTTATGGAAATATTTCCCTGGAATGCATATACATATATATCCTTTCCGGGCCAGGACTAAAAATTGATTGATTATAGAAACTGATCATCATCTTTGAAATTTTTTATTCAAATTTTTGTTTCCTGGAAATAGTTGGAACGGAAAAAAATTAAGATTAATTATTTGTAGGGGTTTTAAGATTCTGATTTAATTTTAAGGATATTCTTTAGATCACCAAAAGTATTTATAAACTAAATTAGGTAAGTATTTTAAATATTTAATGTTAGAAAAATATTTTTAATTTATTTTTTATTTCTGGGAACCTCGAATGAAGCACGATTTTGTGGCCAGCCGGATCCTGATCAAGATTTTCAGCTGTGACCGCTCAAGGACCTTCGACCGATGGCTCCTTTGGGATGTGAGGAACCTGAAGGACCTCTCCTGGATCTTGCCACTTGCCGTGACCTTTCCACCTGCCTGATGAGCGGTTTGTCAGTCCAAATAACATGTTTTCTTTCTCATAATTGGTCCGAAAAACCCAACAGAAACTCACCAAAAATACAAAAAACCCGAAACCAGGATGTCCTGGAAGAAAGTCAAGGACAATGCAGCAGCAAACTGTGGCAGCCAAGCCAAAGGAGCAGGACATTGAACTGCCCAACAGGTGAAATTGTATTTTTTTTTTTGGAAGGATACGGCTCGTTAGAACCTGGCTAGAAATTAGAGCCTTGAGAGTCCTTTCGATCCATATATTTTTTATTTAAGAGCACATTTAGCACCTTTCTTGGGGGTTGGACGATAATTTTTAGAGGAAACTAATTTTTAGGATAAAAGAAATATTTCCTTCTTAAAAAATAATTCGAAAAAGTTGTCTTTTTCCAAACCGCTTCAGGAAATCCTATTTTCTATAATATATAAGAAAATATGCATTTTGTATAGATGGTGGTATTGCCCGCAGAATTCGGGAATATAACTGTTAAATGTCCTTTTATCCTGTCAGTCTCGTGGGCATTGCAATGTGTGCGTTTGTGTCTGGGGCCTGTGTCCTGTTTTTGCACATGTTGACACATTTGCACACACGTCGACGGCGAGTGACGTTGACTTCCTGACAGGACATGCAGGAACGACCAGGCACCCCCCTCCTCCAGGTCCTGTATGTCCTGTTTTTGCGACTGTTTCTGCCGATCGATCAGATCGCCAGCCGATAATAAAGTAGAAAAGGCGCGTGCGTGGCTTTCGACTTTCTCGCTCTCTCTCACCTACCTACACTTACACTCGCTCTAGCTGCTTCTCTTTCTAACAAGCGGGCAGAAGGATAATGGCAGCAGGATAACAGCAAAAGTGCGGGTCGAAAGGTGCATGGTGGGACTCGAACACGAGCTCGAATCCCGGCCATGGATTTTTCCAACTTTTGTCACTTTGTGTCCAAAAATAAGCGGGTGCATCGTCCTTTCTGCCACTCGTTTCGATTTTCGCCACTCGAGAAACGTTTAAATCGCAATTAGAGTGGATATTGAAGTGTGCCCACACCCGCCTGGCCATCGCCCGCTTCCCGATTTTTCACAATTTTCCCCACATTTTCCACAAACCGAACAAAAGTGTGCCATTAAATGGGTTTTCAATTGGTCGCAGATCGATAGATCGACAGATCCTTTAATTGTTACACATTCATAAAACCACAATGGGTCGTCTTTAATATCAAAACATTTCAATTATGATGTGGAAAGGGGTTTTCGAACCAAACTGAGACATAAGAACCTTTTAAGAGAAGCCTTTTAGTAGTTCTTGTTATTGTTACTAGAGGTTTTATAATAATACTGATCATATCTGAAAATAAAGGACAATCATGCATATCCTTGATTATTTATTTATATTTATTTATGAAACATGACCTCATTTAATTATACAAAAAATGAAAAGATTTCTAAACCTCGGTCTTAAATTTCATACTCTTTTCCGTTTAAACCAGTCATTAGTCCTGTTTTTACCATAAGTATTGTTAAAAAATATCTAAAAATAAAGGATAATCATGCATATCCTTGATTATTTAAAATGTATTAATATTTATTTATAAAAAAAGACTTCATTTAATGATAAAAACAAAAAAGATACCTATACTTGAGTCTTAAATTTCATGCTTTCATAAACCAGTCATAGGACCTGTTTGATTACCTTTTATTGATTTTTATCTTTTACAAAATAATCTTTTAAAAAAAACTAAAGGAAATAATGATTTTTAGTATAGAATACCTGGTACTATCTTCACTAAAGCCTAACACACAAGCACCTCCTCAACCCCAACACCCCACGCAACTGCTATCGCTGCCAAGCATCAACCTCCACAAACATGGAACACATCTAAGGCTCTTGCCCAGCAATAATCTTAGGATATCCCAGGAGTATCTTAAGAACCCAACAGCAGAAAACATTAAAGCAATTATCAAATTCCTAAAAAATACAATTTATTCAACAAACAATTAAACATAACTATATAGTTAAAACACGTAGTCGAAGGCCTCGTAGCTAGCACTACGCCCCAAATCTGTTAGTCATAGTTTTTTAAACTTTTCTATCATTTGTAATAAATTCATAAATCTTCACCAATGACTTCCCCACTTATCTTCTATGCCCTTTTTGAGGCTATTTATTGATTTAGACTTGTTTTCGGATTAATTATTATTAAATTATTAAATATTATTAGAATAAAAACTAGGGGATAGTGGCTTTTTATAATAGTTACTATATGATACCCGATACTTCTTATGTGAAATTGTCTGTGAAATTGGAAAGATTGTGCTTGTTTAAATATTTTTTTTTGTTACTGAATGAATTGTTTGAAAAAGAATGTTAGATTTAAGCACCTTTACTATATGATACCTGTTACTGCTACGTTTAAACTGTCTTATTTCTCATTTTTAGGCTGTCTACATTAAAGTTTCTTAGGGATTTGAAACATTTTCGATTAAGCAAACCAAGAAAAAGGTATAGTTTAGACTGAACTATATAGTACAGAAAGTATATCTGTATATGATACTAGGTACTGCTACTTTTGTTTATATTTTAACTTCCATAGAACCTCTTCTAATAAAACTCTTATACTCTTTACTTTAAGGAAATGATTTAACCATATCTAACATCAGTTATGCAACTCTGGCTGCCACTTATGTCGGAAAACAAAAACCCAACTACGATCATTATCCGAAAGTTATTACTCGTCAACGATCCATAACATGTTGCAGACAAAGATCCCAAAAAAGAGAGCACTTCCTGGATTTTTTTGGGTAGAGTGGGTAAGGTATCCGTTTCACTTTCAATCAAAACGAAATTAAAGAAATGCATGTTAAATGAGACGACAAGTTCCGAGCTGGCCGGAGTCCGGTCATTAGATTCAGTCCTAAGAGACCCCTGTGATAATAATAATAATAGGAATAATATGTTGCCCCTTGAGGAGAACCAAGGAGAGTTCAGGACGAGGGTATGACAGCGAGGACCTGTATGTCCATATTCGAATCCTTTTTTTGGCGGGGTTATCTGTAAAATGGAAACTGCTTGACCGCTCGAACCCGTCCTTCCGCAAACCTCTGCCATCCTGCCACTCCGCCATCACGTAATAATGTATTTTACATTGTGCGGCCTGACAAGTCTCACAATGGCCAATACCGGGCCGAAGAAGCCAGGCTTTCCCAGCCCCTTGTTCACGCTCCGATGATCAGCGCACCTTGGGAAGAGAAGGAGTTGCCAGCGTCTGCGGCTCCTTTGGGAAAACATGCACAACGTTCTGGCGGCCCTACTTGTCGGTGAGAAGAAGTGTTTGCTTGCTAACCCATCCCCCGGACATTCCTCTGGCATTTGCATACCCATGGACCTGGCCTGGATTGTCGGGGGTTGATGCCAAATGTTATGACAGCTCATTTAACGCGGATTAGGCCATCGATAGGTTGTCATCCGTCTGGTCAACTGCCCGTCTTGGCTAATTGCCCTCGACCGGACTGGTCCTTGCCAAATCTACATATGTAATTGGGCGCCTTGGGGAGAAGGATTTGTGGGAATAAGTGTCCTGGTTCTGGCGAGACAGCGGGAGCTTCAGTTTTCTAGTATTTTGTCGTCAAGACCTTATTAGTTGTACCGGATGCAACCGGTTAGTACTAAGGGTTAAGGGACTTTTTAGAGAGGTTATTTAATATTTTAAATAATATTATAATTTGTTAAACCATAAAGGACTTGTATCTCTAAGCTATCACTAGTTTTTTCTTCAATGTTCCATTAGATATAGGATTTTAAAATAGTATTCTTGATACTCTCTCATTAAACCTTATAGACCACATTCTTATTAAAAATACCATAAAAAAATACTGCTTAAACCCCTATTATTTAAAAGTAATATTAAAAATATTTAAGAAACCAATTTGAATATTATTTTGAAGCCAGAATCCTCCGAAGAAACCCCTGGGAAAATGTGTTATTAAAAGAGGCTTAGGAGTCTTGAAGGTTTCATTTCCCTTCCCCTTCGAATGGTAATTTCCCGACTCGAGTACCTCGTCTTCGGGGCGGTTACCTGTAATGTTTTCCAGGTAACTATTTTCTAACAAAATATCCAAAAAATAAGAAACGAATATTTGATGTTTACCCACTGGAATCAAGTGCATTTGAAGCGTGAATGTCTGCGGGTCTTGGGCTCTGGGTCTGGGTGACAACTTCTGTGGTCTAGGCCCCCTGCACTTGGGCCCTCATTACTCGAACTTGGCCTACGCCGGAGACCCCTTTCCCCCGCCCTGCTGGCCGAGCATTAAAACGCTCATTAAGCCTCGAAGGAAAGGGAAATAAAACACTTGGTCTTGGTCTTGGGCTTGGGCTTGGGCTCTTCGCTTTCGTGTCAGGGAATCCCTTTTCGGACACGCTCCGGCGATCCTCGCGAGGTGTTTTGCATAAACTGCCGGCCACTGCGGTGCTCTCCTTGTGGCTTCCATCCCAATTACGCCAGCCCAGCAGAAACATTAAAACGCATAGCTCCTCTTGCTTAAATTTGCATAAAAAATGATTTATTCCACCACAAAAAAAAGGTCTTAAGGCTACTAAAAAAATGCAAAAAAAAATTAGTAATAATCCGGAAGGATCAGCTGTGATCTGCCAGCGAAAAGCTGAGCCTTCTCTTGGTGGCGTCCCTGGCCGGGTGGGAGGATAGCCACATGCCCTCCAAATGGCAGGCTGCTTCCAGCTCCTCGCCACCCAGTCCGGCCTCCCCCTCCTCCTCCAGGTCGCTGGTGGAGTTGTGGCCGCTGTCCGGGCTGATGTGGCGCCTCTTGGCAGTGGGACCTCCTCCTCCTCCCGACTTGGCGGCGGCCAGCAGCTTCTGGGCCGACTGCCGGACGCTGGAGGAGATCTTGGTGGTGATCTTCCGCTTGCGCCGCACCACCCGCTGCCTCCGCAGCGCCTGCTGGGAGTGCCGCTTGCGGCTCTGGCCGGGATTGCGGGCGGGGGAGCACACCTCCCGCTCCTCGAACCGCATCAGGGAGGCCTCCCGCTGCGAGGGCGACTTCCAGTACTCCCGCAAGTCGCTGGCCGGGTCGAAGGCGGGACGGTAGGTGGGCGAGTGGGTGGCGGCGGAGGAGGTGGTGCCCCTCAGGTGGTGCAGGGGGTGTCGGTGCCTGTGCTGCCTGGGCGGTCGGACGTTGGTGGTCTTCCGGTTGCTCTCCAGGATGGCGTCGATCATCCTCTCAAGCGTCACATCGCCCATCTGGGTGGAGGACATGGTCTGGTTGGTCCTGGGCTGGCTGGGGGCGGGCAGGGGCTTCTGCTCCAGGTAGCGCGGCTTCTCGAAGTAGCTGTCCGGGATTCCCACTCCGCGCAGGGCGATCAGCGGGCCCGGGATGACGGAGCTCGGGGAGTACTCCGCCTCGAAGGTGGGCAGCGTGCAGGCGTACTTGGGACCAGGGGCTGCTCCCAGTGCTAGTCCCTCCGCCTTCGCCCCCTGAGGCGTGGGGGTGGCCAGGATGTTGCTGAGGTCCTTGAGCAGCGGAGTCCGCGGCATCAGCGAGCTGGCCGGCAGCGGAGTGGAGGTCATCTGGTTCTCCTTGCCCTGGCCCAGCACTATGGCGCTGAAGGACTTCCTCTTCAGCTTGCCCCGGAGGGCGTGGAACTCGCTGTAGCTGGTGGCTCCCTTGGAGTCAGTCGCCCCGGCCAAGAGCAGCTCATCCCTGGCCAAGTACGAAGGCCGCGGCTGGTTGACGGCCCACTTCAGCATCTCTCCTGGCGTCGATCTCCTTTTTGTTCAATTTCTTCTGAGTAGTGGGTGCTGCAAGGAGAGAAAAGAGAGGAGGCGGGGTGAGAGTGGGTTCGATTCTGGTTCTGTCTGCGAATTTCTGACTTTTTGGCTTTTAAACGAAAACAATAAAAAAATGTTCCGACAAAGTTGCCGGGTGAGTTTTCAGCAAAATTGGCGCGCTTTTTCCGCGACGTATTCTGATATATATGTACATATATAATATATATATATATGAGAATATCCAGCTATATACATATATATTTATTGATCAGCCAAGCAGCAAAAATGAATCTCAAAGGAGGCGACTTCCAACCACTTCTTCACGAGCAATTAATTTCTGGACCCTGGGCAGTTTCGATTTAATTGAACTTTCAACTCGACATGACCAATTATTTTCCTTTTTTTGTGTTTTTTTTTTAAAAGCATAATTGCCCAAAAATTATGGTTTTGAATTCCATCACTTGAAAGTTTACCTTTTCAATAGGTTTCAATATTTTTTTGATTTTTCCTCTCACTGATTTTGTTCTCAACCGAAAAAAAAAGAATATTTTACGGATATTTTGGAACTTCTCGCACGCTGCACGTTTCTCTAGAGGATTTATCCGTACTCCTTGAGGTTAAAACGCTGAATGATTCTCCTTTCAACCCGCAGGCCTCAGCTAACCGAGTTGAGAACGAGGAGAGCGAGCGGCGCCGAAGAGCGACAAGAGAGAGCGAAGCGAGAGAGCGCAAACGTGTTGCGCCTGCGCAGAGTCTTTCAACCACCACCGACGCAGTTGAAAGTGGAAAGTTGAAAGGTTTCTTCAATCAGTTTTATGGACAGTGGGTGGTGGAGAGAATAGGTTAAAGTTTTTGAAGGGTTTTGGGTGAAAATTATTATGATATTTATAGATATTCTGTTTCTTTAAAATAAGATTTTTAAAATTAATTTCTTTTAAGGAGTAAGTAGTCTATTTTAACATTTTTTTCTCTAGTTTTTATATAAAAATATAAAATATTGCATAATTTACTAAGGATATTATATTCAAAACTATTCAATGACCTAAAAATAAGGTCTCTAGAACCTAATCCTTAAAGCTAAACCCCTAAAACGTCTTCCATAAATGTGTAACTAATTTCTTTTCAATTAATAACTCATACTCGTACTGCTGTAGGCCTTTCCTTTGATCCACATAGTATATATATGATCTATATATTATCCCCGTTTTATGATCATTTTGATAGGCATTATGGCCATTAACTGATCCAATTTACGATCCTGCCAACAGCTGTGCGAATCTAGGATGGTCGTGAGATTTTCGACGGCCCATTCCCAAGTTGGCCAAGACCCAGAGCCAGAGCCAGAGAGAGAGAGAAGGGTGGCAGGAGTTAAACAGAGACAAAAGATAGCTGGCCAGCTGTTCTTATTCGCTCCTTACGCCACAAAACATAATTTTCAATTACCTTTCTCGCAGCGTGTGGCTCATTTCACCTTGGCTTGGCTCTCAGTGTACCCTGGAATTTCTTTGCCGGAAACTAGCCTGAAGGGTAGTCTGGTACTCGATTGGGTTTAATTTTTCCCTCTTTTAATTTATTTATTAAAATGTATTTAAAAAGAGGCAATGATTTTGCTTAAAATTTTATTAAATATATGTTTTAAAATATTATTTATTATTTATAATTAGTTAACATAATTTTATCTTATTTATAGTAATGTTTTAAAAAATTATCTATATTTATTTTTAATATTTAATAAAACATAAGCTCATCAAATAGATATTCTTTTATTTTAAATATTATTATAATTATTATTTAGTTTATAATTTATAATATGTATTATAATATATCATTTATTTTTAGTTATATGTTTAAATATTATTTTTAGTATTTAATTTAAAAATAGTCTTCCAAACAAGTATTAAAAGAAACAGGGTATTAAAAACGTTGCAATATTTGCAATATCTATCCCCCCATTCCTTAACATTTTTTTCCAGATTCTTCGTCCTTGGGTTTTCTCTCCTTTTTTCGCCAAGAAAAGGACAACACAAACACTGTGGCCAGGACCGGAGCCTGGGCATTGTGTCTTGCGATTTTTGTAATTTCTGGCCATTGTTTATGGGACAAGCAGAGGAGCGCCGCTGCCAGAAGGAATATCTTGTGGAAAATTGTGCAATTGTTTCGCAATTTATTGGTTAAAGGCTTCCTCTTCCCTACTACCATATCCCGTTCTTCCTGCTCGCCCTCTCTCTTTCTCTCCAACTTTCTCCTCACCTTTCTCTAAAATTGTGCAAATTTATGATATTTTCGCAGCCGTCCCTAAAACATCTGGCAAATCTTTATTATTTGTTTTCCCTTTTCTTGCCTAATTTATTTGGCACTTCTTGTGCAAAAAAAAAACAAGGATATATGTGGAGCGGTTTGGAATTTATGAATCGGAAGTTCAGCCATTAACTAACAGGTCCTTTTGATTTCTACAAGGATATCCCATTGAGCGATCAAAACACTTCCGGGCCACCGACTTGGCTCTTATTTATTTTTGGCACTTGTTGGCATTTTTGGACAGTTTTCTGTCAGGGTTTTCGAGTGATACGAGTTCATTAGACCACCCCCAAAGGATTTTAGATCCCATGGGAACTCTCATAAAATTTAAGACCTAAGGGCTTTCCATAAGATGGGAGATATATGATTTTTTTTGAAAATGTAAAGTCATTGAGGGACTTTGTTTGGACATTGATGTGTTTGTTAATTTGTATATATATTTATTATAGGTTATATATAAATATTATAGATTTGTGTTAATTAAAAATTGTATAATATAGTTTATGAATCATTTTTTGTAATTTTTTAAAGGCTTATAACCTCTTACCTATAATATATATAATATTATGTCTTTCAACATTTTGTATAATAATATAAATAGAAAATATATTTAATAATAATAATACAAATAATTTTATAAAATTTTAATTAAAAGATTTCCCCTTACGATTTCCAAGACCTTCTAGAAACTAATGTAGAGTTTTCTCTTAAATTCCCATAGACTTTGTGAGACAAAAGTGGGAAAAGTCCCACAACCTTTGATGGAAAAATAAATCTTAAAACCTTCGTTACGCCAAATTGACATTCGAGAGGCTTTTCGCCCCGGCACCCAACAATCCAACTAATTTGTTTTTCCATTTTCCATTCAGGAAAAAGAGTGTGGAGGAAAATTGGGAATAAAAATGGAAATTACATTGGGAAAGTGATCGTCCTCAGCTGCTGGTCAGACGAGGGGGCTGGCGAAGTGACCAAAAGTGAACAATAAATCTCTGGACAAAAAATCAAGGCAAATTGAAATAAATCAATAATATTGGGGGAAGCAGAGGCAGGACACCTTCAAAGGATATATGTCCAAGGACACGTAACAGCTGCTTCCACATTTTCTTCGCAATAATCCGTGCCAGTCCTTCCTTTTTTTTGAATCGGAGCCAATTTTACGGATTGGTCATTGAGGGAGGGGGAGATCCTTTTGCGGCAAGAGAAGGAGACGAGGACGAGACGAGAGAGGGTGACAAGGAAGATAAATTAGGGCAGGGATCCTGCTTGCAGGACTCTCAGCTCTGGCTTCTTGGGCTTAGTTTTCCCCGATCCCGATCCCGATCCCAATCCCGATCCGCTAATAAATTGCCCAACAATTGTGCAATTTTTCAAACAAAATGGGAATTGCAAGGCGATATTCACGCTTCGATTTGCTACCGATTCTCTCCAAGTCTCTGTCTCTGTCTCCTTCTCTAATTCTCTAATCAATGTGATTTTTTTCTACACAGAACAAAAAATTTAACACATATTTAAGAGGAAAATTTGAGTAAGAAATGTATGGATTGTGGAATACTTTTCATCAAAGTTTGTTTTTCTTCCATTTATTAATTTTATTAATTTTAGTGATTAACTATAGTTTAATAATAGTTTGATAATTTGTTTATATTTTAAATACTATTCTAGATTAAATTTTATCCTTTTTTTAAGGATAAGGATAAGGATTTGTTCTTTCTCTAAAAAGTCTGCATTAAAAGTCTTCTTCTTAGAACGAAATTAAATTTAAACTCTTTTCTAGCTCTTAAAAATAATAAAAAATAATTAAAAATAAAACAAATAAAAATAATAAACTTTAAAAAAATATAAAACACATCCTTTCGAATCCTTCTCTAACACAACTTTTAATAAAATTTTCTTTTCCGTGCAGGATCATTGATATTTTATCCCCCCTTTGCTGGAAAGGAACGAGCCTTTCGATTCGTTATCCTTCAGCCTTGAGGAGAACAAACGTGCGGCAGCAAGGACATCTAGAATCTAGATAAAGTGAAAAGTAGGTACACGGGGAAAGGACATAGCGGGATCGGCGAAAGGTAATCTTAAATCACAACTGATAGCGCCAGGAAATGCAGAAGGAGAAGGAGTCGAGAAGGAGGCCTTGTATCCGCAGGACCCACACACGATCCTGGGACTGGACAGCTGTTCGGGGATTAGCACAGCACGGGCATACTCTCTCTTTCTCGCCGACTTTCTCCCTCACATGTCGGCCTCTGCCTTCGGGGCGCGCAAAATTATTAAAAACCTGGCCCTGAATTATGGCCCATAATTTAGAATTTCAACGAGGATCGAGGAGGCTCTCCTGTTTGTATTTGCTCAGGATTTCCCTCTGGCTCCTCTCTGGCAAAAGGACTTCTTATCAAACAGCCAGGCCTGACAGGACCAGGGGCACAAATAGTTGGAGGGACGAACGAAAAAAAAGCAAAATGTCTTAAGGAAGCCCAGTTGCAGTTGCCAGGATCCGTTGATGTTTTCTGTTTGATTGATTTGTGAAAACGGAATCGAAAGGAAAAAACTATGTGTCTCAAGGACCTGGGGCGCAAGAATTCGGTTTATTTGTCCAGGATGCAGTTGAGTTTTGGAAGGAAAAAAAAAAGAAGTCCCAGATCAAAAGGTCCTACACGACATGGCGAATAATTGGATAGGTCTTAGGGATAGTTTTTTCCAAAAAGGGGTTTTGATTTTTTTTAAAGCTAAGCTAAGAGCTCACAGTTTTTTGTATTTAAAATTGTAATTGTACAGAATATCAATGTTAAAAATATTGAAAAATTAATCAAAAATCATTGAAAAATAACCTAAAAAAAAGAAAACCCCTTTTAATAAATGAAAATAAATAATTCCCTTGGAAAGTTGAATGAAAAATCCCTGGAGACCCATTAGGATAATGTATGGGAGTTATTCCGGGGAATATCCTGGAAGGTGACAAATGCCAAGTGAAACAGTGACAGGAGATGGAATTTAATTTTAATTTCGATTTCAATATCAATATCGGATGGGAGCGGGTTAGAGGACTAAGGGAATGTCCTGTTTTCCCACCAGAATTCCTTTGCACTCTCTCTTAGCCTCTCTCTCTGTCAACTTCTCACCTTCAATATTGAAAGGTGTTTTGGTGGAAACGGTGGTGGTTCTCGGTCGATTCTCTGGAGAATCTCTGGCGAGGTGAGCACGCAACCTTCCGTGCCAGGGGAGAATCAGTCACTCTGCGTCTCTGAAAACGACAAGACGTGTTCGAAACTCTCCTCCGCCTTCGAAACGCGCCTGCAAACATTTTTGACAAATAAAATTTTGAAAGAATTTTTCCAATTTTTTTTAAAGTGAACCAGAGAACCCACAAAATTCCTGCAACTGTGCCAACCCAAAAAAATAAAATTATAAATACAATTAAAAGGTAAAGATAATGGATAAAGATAAAACCCAAAGTGAAGTGAATGAATTAAACCAAAGAACTGGACCATGTCTATTAAAAATGCATTAAAGGCAGAAGTGGCTGGACCTTAATTAATATTAAAATATGAACCAAAAACAGAACACACACCCCTTTTAAAAATCGCATTAAATTGCATAAATTGTGCGCGTGCGATTTTTTGGGTTTTTTGTTCTTTTTTTTATTGCCAGGCTTGCCAGGTTTTCTGTTTTTTATGGTTTATGGGTTTTATTTCGAATGAGGCTTCAAGTGCTCTTGAGACTAAAACGAGAGCAGCGGCTGCAAAATGCGCAAAAATGTTAGCACGCATCTGAAAAATTTTTTTTTTTCTTTTTTTTTTTAATAAAAATAAAATCTTCTGCCCTTCACCTCCGCTACTGCGATCCCACTCCTGGGACTCAAGTGGCCAGAGATCGACACAACTGCAGGGCGGGAGGATGAGGAGCAGGAGCAGGCAGCAGGAAACAGGAGCAGGAGGCGGTCTAGGAAGGGAGTGTGGCAGCACCACCATTGCTATTTACTTTACACAGAAAGAAAAAAAGCTCTACTAGCAGGTTGGCTAGATTAAGTAGCAATTTTTAGGAAAAATATAAATTTTTAAAACAAAAATTTAAAGGCCTAATATTCAAACTATTAAATAAAATTTTTATTTAAAAAATTGAGGGCATAGTTTGTCAAGAAATTGTAGATTTCAGATTCTAGAATTCAAGTCTTAAACCCTGGAAAACTGCTTATTTTATTTTTATTTTTGTTTTGGAAAGATATGGGATGATATATTAATAAAAAAACAATATTTTATGATTCAAAATATTATTATAAAAATATTTCAAACTGAAAACTAATCTGCAAACCCTAGACCCAAGCCCTAATAGCTTAGAGAACCCCATGGATATTAGTCTAAATATTTTTCTCTCAGTGCAGTCGCACCACCCGAGAGCACACGAGGCCTAGAAGGTTTCGGGCGAAATCCGCAGCTGGAGGGCCAGTCCAGAAATTCGCAAATCAGAGGAGCTTTAGCGGGCTTTCCTTTGTTTGGAGCGAGGCTTTGTGCCTGTTCAATTGTTCGCAAGGATACGGGGAACCAGAATCGCAGCCAGAACCAGAAACAGCACCAGCCAGTCCTTGCTCCTTGAATCCTTGCCGAAATCCCAAGACGAAACCCGTTCTGTTCCGTCTCTTTGTCCTCTCTCTCTGCAAAAGTTTCCTATCTATTTTTTTTGCAAATGGAAAAAAAGCTAAATAGCCTGATCCTTTATTAAAAATGTACTTCTTTGTTGCTACTTTCAGATCCATCTGGAAGGCAAACACACAAGGCAGCTGGAAAGATGCTCAAGTGGGCTGTCAACCAGCCGCGAAACTCGTATTTGGCCAAGGAGCTGGCCCTGGGAATGGAAACTGGATTGGCGGAGCCGAAGGGATCCAGCTACAGCGAGTTCCACGCCCTCCGGGGCAAGCTGAAGAGGAAGTCCTTCAGCGCCATAGTGCCGGGCCAGGGCAAGGAGAACCAGATGACCTCCACTCCGCTGCCGGCCAGCTCGCTGATGCCGCGGACTCCGCTGCTCAAGGACCTCAGCAACATCCTGGCCACCCCCACGCCTCAGGGGGCGAAGGCGGAGGGACTAGCACTGGGAGCAGCCCCTGGTCCCAAGTACGCCTGCACGCTGCCCACCTTCGAGGCGGAGTACTCCCCGAGCTCCGTCATCCCGGGCCCGCTGATCGCCCTGCGCGGAGTGGGAATCCCGGACAGCTACTTCGAGAAGCCGCGCTACCTGGAGCAGAAGCCCCTGCCCGCCCCCAGCCAGCCCAGGACCAACCAGACCATGTCCTCCACCCAGATGGGCGATGTGACGCTGGAGAGGATGATCGACGCCATCCTGGAGAGCAACCGGAAGACCACCAACGTCCGACCGCCCAGGCAGCACAGGCACCGACACCCCCTGCACCACCTGAGGGGCACTACCTCCTCCGCCGCCACCCACTCGCCCACCTACCGCCCCGCCTTCGACCCCGCCAGCGACTTGCGGGAGTACTGGAAGTCGCCCTCGCAGCGGGAGGCCTCCCTGACGCGGTTCGAGGAGCGGGAGGTGTGCTCCCCCGCCCGCAATCTGACAACCGGCCAGAGCCGCAAGCGGCACTCCCAGCAGGCGCTGCGGAGGCAGCGGGTGGTGCGGCGCAAGCGGAAGATCACCACCAAGATCTCCTCCAGCGTCCGGCAGTCGGCCCAGAAGCTTTTGGCCGCCGCCAAGTCGGGAGGAGGAGGTCCCACTGCCAAGAGGCGCCACATCAGCCCGGACAGCGGCCACAACTCCACCAGCGACTTTGAGGAGTTGGACGCGGAGGAGGATCTGAGTCCTTTCGGCCACTTTTCCGGCGAGGCCACCACGAAGCGGCGCCTCAGTTTCTCGTTTTCCGAGGATGTCTTTGTGGAGAAGTGAGGGTGCAGAGGTCCTTCCCTCCTTTTTGTTTATATTTTTTTGGAAAAATCTGTTTGGTTGTAAATTCTAAGATTATCCTTTTTTCCGAGTGGCTCAAAGCGCAACTGTCTTGCCTTCAAATAAAAAATAAATCTAAATGTTAAAACCCATCCTATAACAATCTAAGAACATCTATTTTTTTTCGATAAATAAAGAATTAATTTTTAAAAACATATTCATGAAGTTATTATTTTCATAATTCTCTTTCAGATTTAATTTTTTTCTATTCCTGGAAGGGAATAATATTATGGAAAGTATAGATTCTATATAGTAAGGACCTGCCTACAGTTTCCCATAGGACTTCCTTAGGAGCATAAAATGTTTAATTCAGTTCCTTACTATTTTGATTTTAAGGAATACGGAATTGAGTTTATTTGATTAAATTTTATGAAGTTATGAAATCTTTGGTTTGAATTCAAGTTTTTGTTTTTTAACCTTTTGTTTGATTTGTAAAATATTAATAGTGACTTAAATGATTTGTTTTAAAAAAAGAATACATACGCATATATATTTTTAATTAAAATACACAATTGAATTAAAATGTTACATTTTTTAAATCATTTTAATTTAATTTTGAAAAACTTCTTCACATTTCCATTTCAAAGACTTTGAATTGTCTTTCAAAAAGTAGCTTTAAAAATTTATGAAAAAATAGGCTTTGGTTTTCGTGCCTCAAAAATGAAATTATTAAAAATTTTAACCAATAAAAATTAATTAATTTCCCATAAATATAATACATGAGTTAAAAAACTAAAAATAATAGCCAGAAAGACTTTAAAAACATCTAGATTGCTTATTGCCTTGAGACCAAAATATAAAACATTGTTCTGTAGATTTGCTTTAATTAATAGGCTTCTGGAATACTAATTTATATTAAGAAATTCCAGAATTAAGAATCCCCACTAATTAAAAATTAACTTTTTTTTGCCTTGAAACTAAAATTTTATTTTCTGTAACATTTTGTAAATGTATGGAATTCTTGAGCATCATCGGTTTCTGTTCAGGCGTTTTCTCTTTTTTATTTTAACAATTTGGACATCATCTCGTCGGTTGCCGACTTGCAAGAGCAGTCACCTAAAAAATATATTAAAAAATGGTTAATTATTAAATAGAAAAGAGATCAGTCACCAAATACCGGTAGTCTGTTCTTCAAAAGAAAAATGATGATGCCCAATCCGGACCATCTCCGGTTCGGTTAAAAGTCGCTAAGTTGCGAATCGCGATCCTTGGGGGGATCGTACGGCGGGATAGCCTGTCTGTGTCCTGGGCGTCTAGGACGCGGACTAAACTCCAATGATGAGTTGCTGATCAGGGCCCGGTTGATGGCGAGGCGCCGGCTCTCTTCGAGCCGGGCCTTGGCCATCTCCAGCTGGCGGATCCTCATCTTGTCGGCCTGGATCTGGCGCAGTCGGCTGAGGAACGCCTCCGGCGGAGCAGTGTCCACCTTCTTCTCCACGTGCTCGTAATTGTGATGGAAGTTGGCGTAGCGTCTCTCCTTGCGTGGCTTCTTCGCCGGCTTCGGTGTCTCCTCCGGGTCCGGCTCTGTTTCCGGTTCCGGCTCCGCATCGGTTGGGAGAAAGTCATCCTCCTCCTCACCAGTGTCGGTCGGCTGGTCGGTGTCGGTCGGCTGGTCGGTGTCGGTCGGATTGTCCATGAAGGACGATTGATCGAAGCGTGGCGTCTCCAGATCGGCCTCGTTGTAGCGCAGTCGGCGCCACATCAGCACCAAGATGAACTCCTCGTGGAACTGGTGGACGAGGGAGCGGATCTCCGCCAGCAACTGCCCAGCAGTGGGTGCTCTGTTATCTACGTTTGAATGCGTGGTGTCTGGTGTGACTTCTTGTTCGGACTGGACTGTCACGTTGATGGCCAGGTAAGGACGATGGATGACGACCCGATCCACGATAATGGCATCGGGCTGGCAGCGAATCTTGCCGACGTGGGGCAGCTCGCGGCGGAGCAGGCGGCGAAGCTCCAGGACGAGAGCGCTGGGTTGGAAAGAGGGATCGTCGTCGAAGTCATAGTCGGGGTTGCCGCATTCCGACACTTCCATATCGAGGAGGAGGTCCGGCACCTCTGACTGATTCGTTTCATCCTGGGACTCTCCGTCCTTGGACTCTCCATCCTTTGACTCTGCGTTCTTGCCCTCTTCATCCTTGGACTCTCCATCCTCTGACTCTGCGTTCTTGCCCTCTTCATCCTTGGACTCTCCATCCTCTGACTCTGCGTTCTTGCCCTCTTCATCCTTGGAATCTCCATCCTTGGCCCCTTCGTCCTTGCCCCCATCGTCCTCAAGGGCAACTAGCTTTACTTGATTTATGTCCTGCTCTATGTCCAGGTTCTCCTTTTCTTCTTCGTTCAGTGGTTTTATGTCTTCGTGTTCTGAATGTGGCGGTGTGGATGGCCCTTCCTCCTCCTGGAGATCTACCTTCTGCTCTACCCCATCCGCCGCTACATCTTCAGTTGGCTCCTGCACATCCTCTTCATCCTTTGGCCGCCCCGTCTCGGCCTGCCCGATGATTTCCAGCTTGCAGCAATAACGTAAGTCGACGAGGATCACTCGCGGAACCTCGTCTCCTGCCTCCTGGTTGGCTTCTGCGCCACCACCTACCAGTAGAGCGATTGATCGGGCACTAGTACCTAGCATGTCCGGCTTGACATCGAGGGAATCTGGATTGACTTCCCGCTGATTGGCGAGGCCGTCGCCCTTCGCCTGGGCATCTTCGCTAATATCTAGGAGTTCCTGGTGCGCTTCTAGCTTCTGCTTGTCTCCTAGGTCCTGTATAGCTTCTGTGTCATGCTTGGCTTCCTCCTCCTCCTTAGGTTCCAGATCCCGCATTGCTGCTTGTCGCGATTCCGCATCCTGGATGCCTTCCTCTTCGTTCGCCACCAATCCGGCAGCCTTCGGCACAGTCTTCAGGCGCAGCAACTGGCGGCAGTAGTCGTACTTCTCGACTTGATAGATGGAGGGGCCCGCCTCGTTGGCATCCGGCGGCGAGTCGAGGAGCGATATGCGTACCATGGTTCCCGGCGGCAGGCATTCCTTGGCCACGTCCATGGCGCTGGTATTCGGCTCGGGAATGATAATCTGGGGGTGGTGTAGATCGAAAAGTAGAACCCTATCCATGTTTGTGAGTGGGAGTGGGGAAGTGCTAGTATAACCCTGACCGTAACAAAATAACTAATGAGAATGGGCTCGGGGCCAGACCTAGGTGTCCGAAATCGGATCGGAAGTTGGATCCACAGCCTACTTGTGACGCGATTCTACAAAATATGTTTCCACAGTCTTACACACTTAATGTAATCGTTAAAATTTTACACTAAGCGCTTAATTTTAAATGATTTTTGGTGCTAGTTTGTGGCTTTAATTTGTGGGCTATCAGGGGAAAATTTTAGAAAAGGATTCGTCTTAGTTTTTCAGGAACTAAGAGACTTTCTAAGGATTTAAGGTTTTCTTTGAAGAGTTTATTGGTTAAATATCTAAATATTGGGTTTATTTGGAATTTTGTATTTAAACTAAGATCAGGAATTATCTAAAAAACCTGCAACATCTTAACTATAATCAAGGTTATGCAATTGGTTTTAGTTTTAAGATGCAAGTCCTGGCCCTTCGGGAAAACCAAGAAATTGTAATAATATTTTGATCTTAACTATCTTTAAATATTAATCAAGCGCTTGTTAAATTTTGGTTTATAAACATTTTTAAAATATTTTAACCAACACACATTACCAACAGTGTTACTTAATTAGTAACTTTTATTTTTTTTAAAGAAATAAAATACAAATAATGGCATCAAAAATGAAATTTATCAAATTTTTAAAGAAATTAATGTATTTTCTTAATTTTAAAGTATATTTTAGCCTAAACTTAGATTTAAAATAATTTGTATAAATATATTAAAGCAATATTTAAGACTTGAACAATTTTTTTCAATTTATTATTTATTTAAAAAGAAGCACGAGCCTTGCTTACCTTTTTTTGAGGTCTCCAAGGACTCTTAAAAATAACCTCTAACCTTGTTAAAAATTTAAAACTATTAATTAAGAATAAAGACAAGGACAAGGACCGTTTATGGCTCAAGGATTACTCAGCATTTAATAGAAGAAACCTACTTCCTTGTTCCGCCCATGAGTTCCATCCTCATGACTTTGAAATCGAAAATTTCTCAACTCGGAATAAAAAATAGGGTAAAAAAATACAAAAAGTAGCGGGGGAGACGGTAGTTCCTTTTTTACTCAAGACCCTAGTAAAAATGTTGCGGCATATCCTGTGCGAGTGTCCTTTACACGGCACTTATCACGCACCTGTGCGCCACCAAATGGAACCACCAACGACCCACGACCAACAGGACCAAGGACATGGGCTACAAAACGGTTCGGCATTTGCATAAATTTGCATAGAATCGTATTCGTATCGACAAAAATTATATGGCCATGGGTTTTGTGTTTTAGTGTTGAATTATTTTTCGGTGTTTCCCGGCCAGGATTCGTGGTCCTTGTTAGCTGTACACCGGCTTAGTAAGCAAAAGGACCAACCAGCCATAACAACACTCGAAGAAATTAAGAGCTCTTTTTCTTTTATATTTTTTTTGTTTTTTTTCCAAGTTCTGAAGTGAAATTTTTTGTTACGAAGTAGGCCTTGGAAAATATTTTTGGCTTGTTGGGGAATTGTGTCTGGAAATGGAATCAGTTTAAGTCCAAGTGTCGTACTGCCTAGACCTCGTCCCAAATTCTATTTTATTTTTAAAATGTTTGTGAAAAAGTTATGTGTTTTGTAAAAAAAAGTAACGAAGTTTTGTAAAATTATTCAAATGTAGTGTGTGTTTAGTTTCGATATCAAAATTAAACCTTTTTTTAAAGAAAAGTTTAAGTGTGATGTTTAGTTATAAAAAAAATGGAAAGTTTGTTTTTCGAAAAATGTGAATGTCTGTTTAAGTGACGAAAGAAAGGCATTATACGCAACAAGGTTACGAGAAACACGTATATATATATTTTGTGAAAATAATACTATTAATAAAAGCTTCTCTTTTTTTCTCCAAGTCATTTAAGATACTAATACTACAATGTACTGACTTTTTTTATGAGTAGGTGACGAAAGAAAAGCATAATACGCAACAAGGTGACGAAGAACACATGTACATAAATTGTTTAAAAAGGTCAATACTTCTATTTGGAAATATGGTAATTACTCGGGTATTAACTTTTGTTACAAAGACTATGCCCCCATATTTTACAGTGCAGTCTGAGAAATGGAATAATCGGCGAGCCATAACTAAGTTATGCCAGTTACGAATATAAAGCAATATTCAAGGATATGGAGTGAAGGAGGGCGGTGTCATGTGGAAAATTGTACGGTAGCCAGATGGCCAGGACACAGGATCCAGATCCAGATACTGCAGCCATGATCTGCAGGACTAGGCTGTTGCATTAAATGTATATTAAATGCCTTCTCGAGTCATTGTTGAACATTTTTTTGAATTGAAATCTCATTGTTTGCCTTACAGATTTCGTTTCTCGTTTCGTCGTGTGCCGTCCTGCTCTCGACTCAATTGAATGCAGAACCAGCTGGCAGGATCTGAGGATCCTTGACGCCAGGACCAAGTGGCGGGGGAGTTGGCACACTCGCCGCTCTGATTTAACGCTCTCTTGCCAAATGTCGCATAAGATTCGAGTCGAGTCGAGCTGAGCTGAGAAAAACACCTTTTCCGAAAAGTGCGCCAAAAAGGGATCCTGATCCCTGGTCACGAGCCAAGCAAACACAAAGGACTACTGCCAGGACTACCGACGTCTGCCAGGTCTTCGAAGGACTCGCCAAACAACAAGAACAAGGAGCCAAGGAAGAGAAAAGGAAACAAAATCGCATCGTGGCATGCGTCGGCGGTTGAAGAAAAAATAACAATACAAGAGCCCTTGGGACATCTGTCGACGCTCTCCTTCGGCAAACACTAACGTAAATACACTCAAAAAAAAATAACCAACGAACAGGGGGAAATAAAAAAGAAAAAATAAATGGTCTAAGGAGGGAATTTATCTGAAAATGGTAAGTTTCAAAGGAAATTTCGAATACTTTATTAAAACAATCCTTTTTTTCACTGCACTGCAGTCTAGGATCCAAACAAACCATGGATAGCAAGCTAAAGGACCCAAAAAGGAGCAAAGCGGAGCAAAAGGAGTCGGAAAAGGAATTGCTCAAGTGCTTGCCACATGTTGCCTTCGTAAATTGGGAAACAATCGACGAGCTAATAGGGTTAAGTGCCGGAAATGGCTCCAGCCCAGGGAA
This sequence comes from Drosophila monieri, assembly GCA_035047585.1. NCBI lineage: Eukaryota > Metazoa > Arthropoda > Insecta > Diptera > Drosophilidae > Drosophila > Drosophila monieri. The sequence goes on from JAWNPJ010000103.1 coordinate 175,631, forward strand.
GAGCTGCTAAACGTTGCAATTTTGTGCCATTATCCGAGAAGGCAATATGTGGTGGAAATAAAGAGACGCTACGCTTCCTGATCGAGTTAGAAATGGGTCGGCTATTAACAGCCAAGGTGGGAAAATTTGGTTTTTGGAGGGCACCCAGGGGATCCTTGGGAAAATTTTGGTAAAAATGAAAATTGGCTTTTGCTTCAATGTTTTGATGGGGATTCGATCATAAAATTATTTAAGATGTTCCTCTTAAGGATTGGCTAACATTTTCAAAAGATATGGGGACGGGTGTGAAATGTTCGCGATCGAACAAGATCCTTAAAAGGGATTTTGAGATTGGCGCGAGATCCTTTGTCTAATAAAAGGAAATAAAGCGAGCTCTAATGGCACGGAACTGAGAGCCGGAGAGGAAGGATTCCAAAGTGATGGCTATCATTAGCGACAAAGTTGAAGACGCCGCCGAATGGCAACTCAATCAACGTCAGAAGGAAAACGGAGAAAGGAATCGCAGCCAACAAGGACGAAAATGAATCGCAACTGTCAATAAATGGGGCAGAGTAGAGAGGGAAGGCCGACCGAGTCCTGCCGGAGGACCGGGCTCTAATCCCAAGTGACAGGCGCAGTGGTTCGAAACCAGATCAGATTTTGTCCAAGAAGGAAGGAGAATATAATAAAAAGGACACTCCGGGGAGGGGAGGCTCTGAACTAAATCGGAAGGAATGTCGAAGGAGATTGCTATTTGTATTTGTCAAAAAAGGCTCTGATTTCACGGCAGCTCAGCGAACGAAATGTCCTGATCCTTGACAATTAATCAAAGTGACGGGCTCGCACACTCACTCTACCCTGCTCTCTCTAGCACCAGCATGCCCTTCTCTTTCTCTCGGAACATCTTGAATTATTTTTCGCGCCAAACACTCTTTGTTTTTTTTTTAGTTTTTAGGTTTAATCTTTTAAGTTTAATTCATATCCTGTGGCTTTGTTTTAAGGTTTAAGGGTTAAAAACTAAAAAAATTGGAAGCTAGAGGTCAGGAGCTCGGGCCAACCGCAGGATCAAGCAATCGATTCGATGGGAAGGGGTTGCTGCCGCTGCTGCTCCTTTCCGAGGTCCTGCGAGATGCTGATCTCAGATACAGATTTCTTATGTAAATGTTGTTTGCCCGACAAACAAATCCAAACTAATAGATACATTTATCGTCCTTCCGAGACTCACACACACACACACACAAAAAAGGGTAATTAAAAATCTTTACGGTCAGCCAATGCAAATAAAAGGATCAGAGGAGGTCGAGCCGGGAGGCTGCACATCCTTCGGGAAGTGAAAGGACTCTCGGTTAAGCACTTAAGCCAATTTGAAGTGAACTTTCGTTTTGCCGATTTGTTTATCCTGTGACTTTGGATCTGGGCTCTCAGTTGGAAAGTTTAAGTGTTTTTTTAATTTCAGTTTAATTGGAAATAACTGAGAGCTGAGAAATCGGCAATAAATTGTTCCTAAAGTGTCTTAAAATTTAATTGATAATTTTTATGTCAGAATTTATGTCAGAATATCTGTATCTTAGAGTAGAAAGGACTTGGAAGTCTATAAGAGTTTCTTCAAGGGAAATATTCATAAAGATTTCAACACTTTTAAACATTTATTTGTTGCATCTTGAATATTTAAAAAAAATTATTTTTAGCTATAAATACCCTGATAAAAACTTATTTCAATAATTTGAAATTCTTTGGCAAATAAATATGTCAATAAAAATTAAAAAATCCCAAGACATATTTAAAATTGAAACCAAACTTGAAACCAAAACCAAAAGTAAACCTTTTAATGTCCAATAACCCTTCAAACTTGGCAATAAAATCACCTTGAAAACCTCCCTTAAATACATTCTAATAAAATAAAAAAAATCCAACAATAAAATTAAATATTTTCCCCCAATTCTTGAATAAAAACCAAACTTCAAACTCTTATCCCGCAACACGCAATGTTTGCCCACAAAGATGGATCGTAAAACAGTGTAAAAAGTCTCCCAGAGTCCTTGATGCTTAATGAATTGTTTGTCCCCCTAAGTCATAAAACTGAAGAATTAAAAAAAGCAATTGTCTTTGCTGCAAGGACTTAAGGATTTTTACACTCTTTTACGATCGAGAGAGAAATACTTTACGATCGAAGGCGACTTTATCAAATTGCCATTAAAATCGGATGCCCGAGGGGCGTGTGTCACAGAAAAGTGGGAAGAGATCTGGGGTATTGTGATTAGCTATTAGATCGGATATGGGATCTACACACATTTATGTATGTTTTTTATACACTCCGGACTTGTGTGTACGAAAGGAGTCATAAAAGTTTGCACCTTGGCTGGCAATATCCTGGAAGCAGCTGAAGATGCGGGCCAAATTATGGTTTTCCCTCCTCCCCCTCTTGCAGGCAAGCCAGGACATCCCTTTTCCGATTTACGATTTCCCATATCATTGTCATTGTGCAGTCACCGGGACATGTGCGAAATATCCTCCATCCTCTATACTGCGTCCTGCGCAGTCCTTGTTCTCTCTTCCGCAAAATTAGCGTATTCGGTGATGAAATTAGTAATGTTACATAGGCACTTGGCTGATTATGCTGGTTGTCCTGTATTATCCTGGAGGACTAGCAACCTGCCTGCCTCTATAATGTATTCAATATTATGTGGGTTTCAGTGGGCATAGTTTCTACACTGAAAGGTTTTTCTGGGGGGATTCAAAAGACAGAAAAGAAATAAAAAGAAAAGTGATGTTTAATGGCAACTTATTTTAGCATTTTATTTGTATTTAATTTTTAAAAATATTAAATTTAAGTAATAGACTAAAAACCAAACATACCAAACATTTAGCCTCTCTTTTAATTTTTTCTAATTTTGTGGCCTTCGTTTTTCTTCAGTGTAACCCAAAAAGCCTCTTCTCTCATACCATTTGTGCCTTTCTTCTTTGAATATATTTTGCTTTTGGTGCATGTCCTGTGGCACCTGTCTTCATTAGCCGACTGCCATCGATGCTCTTGTCTCGATAAGGAATCAATAGAAAGAGACGGAGGCCAAGGACTAGAAAGAGAGGGCACTTACAGGTGCAAATGGTTGCTCCAATTTGTTGGGTCGGCTTCCTTCTTTTCGTTCGATTTCTTTTTAAAATACTATTTGGAAAAACAGACTCCTATTTCCTTTTGCATATTGATGAGATGGAATTTATGGGTTCCTGGTTCAGCTGCTGTAGGATAATCAAAAGGAAAGGATAAAGGATTATGGCCAGATGCCAGGCAGGTCTAATTGGTGGGGCAAGTTGGGAATAACATTTTAAGAAAAGTAATTCAAGGAAATGGAAATGAAAAAAATATATATTTAAGCTTTAACTTACTATTATTAATTTATTTATTTTAGATAATATTTAAGCTTACTATTAAATGCAAAATAAAATAAAAATTTGAGCGGGAAAATCTGTGGAGAAACTCTAAAGTTAGCATTTCAACTGGAAAACCATTTTCTAACTGAAATATTCTTGGGAAAACCCTTATTTAAAAAAAATAATACATTTTCAAACTTTTATTTTTTATCCTCACTGCAAGAAATAGGTGGCAAGAAGATGTATTTTAAACAATTTAGGAAAACACCTATCCCATCCCGTGAATTCCCACTTGGACTTCCTAATGAGGTTCCATCAGTTGGCCATTTGTTATCCTTGAAGGAAAAAGGAGCGAGCATCTTGTCTCCCTTTGGCTGGCGCAGGATCGGCTGGCGCAGCTCTCTCACCTTACCTGACTGGACTGTTAATCCTGGCGCAGGATTCCTTCGCAAGTCCTGTGTCGAATGCGAACCAGTTTTCCGCTTCGCTGCAACTGACGCATAAATTGCGGCACTTTCCCGTCCCATTTGCTCCTTAAGCGAAACAGGACGAAACAGGACTCTGTTCTACACAGAAAATATATATGGGATTTATTTATTTATTTTTTTAATAATTTTTGGTACTGTAATTCTATTGGATTATATTAAATTTTTAGAAAAATGTGACAAATGTCTGTATAAATATTTTAATTTTTATTTAAATATTTTTATATTTATATTTTTTTCAGTGTACTCCACGCTACCAGTTGGTTTTCCTTTAACTAACATTTGTTTTTTCCTCCAAGGATCGCCCGAAACGCTCCTCTATTTAAATTATTTGAACTGGCAATGTGGCACGGTGATTTTTCATATTTTTTTCCTTCCACCAGCAGGATCAGGATCCGGAATTGGAATTTCGGGCATGTATCCTTAGAACGATAGGGTTCTCTACGATCCCCAGCCATTGATCAGTTAATGGGGTTTTTTTTGGTGTTTAAGATGTCCAGCACCTGTCGTGAAAAGTCTCGATTTTCCCGGGCTCCCGGGCTCCCGGGCAGGTGCCAGCAGTGGAAACTCTTCGATGACATTTACATATTATTTTAGGGACAGGAACAGAAACAACCTGCTCGGTCTGGTGAGATCAGGATGATAGCCATGCTAAGTGGAGATCCTCCTGGTTCTCCTTAGCCTTTTAAGGATACGGTCCTGCAGGACCTGCAGCCTGCTGCTGCGTGTCGTCATCTCGTCGACCCTCGTCAAATTTTTGTCGATTTTATGTGTGTTTCCTTAACAATTTTTCACGCTGCATTTTCCACTGACCACTGGCCTCTGTTTTTCCATTTTCCCTCCGGGAAAGGGTTGTAAACGGGGTTGTCCTTTTGCTTCTGGTTTTCCCTCCATTTCCCTGCCGAGGAAAAGGTCCTCTTCCCTTTTGGACACGCGCCCTCCTTGGTCAGTTGGTCAGTTTTCCTTTTTCCAATTTTTTGTTTTCGGTTTTTGGTTTTTTGTTTTTGACAAGCGTGTTGTTGTGACAGCGGAAAATGGGAAAATGCTAAACGGACAATGGAGAATCGGGAAAGGACAATGGTCAGTATGGTCAGCCTTTGGGAAATGCAATTCAATCCGATTTAAAAAAATAAAACAATTGAAGCATCAATCATGCCACTAACCGCGATATGACAGGACGCGAAAGGCCGCGAAGACAGCAACTTGTTGAAGGGATAATAAAAAGGATAATTAGGCTATGAGAAGAATGTGTTTAGATTTTTATACATATTTTTTTAACGAAGAATATTTTAAATATTTAAATTAAATATATATTTTCTAAGCTTTTTCAAAAACTAATAAGAACTTTATATTTACGTTTTATTCCTTTGTTTTTTCATTTAAAAACAGACTTTTAATTCAAATTTGCAAAGTAAACTAACAAACTATTATTAAACTTGGAAGTTAAATACATTTTTTTATAAAATATCAAGTTTTTTGTGGTTTTGAAAATGATTTGTATAAAATATTTGTATTTGAAAATAAAGTATGACATCAAGATTAACTTTAAACTATTTCATTAAAATATTAAATCCCTGCCAAGTAAATATATTTTATTAAGATTTATTAAATACAAACAATAAAGTATTAGTTATAGTTATATATTTTATAAAATTTATTAAATTATGCATTTAATAAGGATTATATTTAATATAAGGATTTTTTTTTAAGTTTTTAAACCAAAACTGATGATAATTCTATTTTAAATCAAGCCTAGTTGTCTTTAAAGTTATTTAAAATATTATAAAATAGTTTAAATAAATTAAAAAATATATTTAAAAATTCTAGGTCCCATATCCCATAGGAAAAAGCCATTAATGAGTATCCTGTAAGTAAGAAAAGTGTCCTTTTCGGCAACCCAACCTAAAAATCAAGTTGAAGGGAAATTAATTTGTTGCACCACCGTCCCGTCTGAGGAGACCTCTACCTCCCTAACCCCCTCTACTCCTAGTCCTTAAATATTCACTTTAAAATTATTTTGAAAATATCAATCCAGTTTCGAGACCATTTCCCAGAGAGAGAAGCAGAGAGAGATCTGTCAAAGGAGGTTGACAACTTGAATTCCAGAATTCGGGGGTTGGATCGCATGTTTTGGGCTTGAGATTCGGCAGGATTCAGGATTTGGGATAGCGATCGAGTCCAAGGTCCAAGGTGTGTCCTGTTCCCGGATAGCCCAGTTCTTTCTGCTCGAAGGATTCGTGTTCATTTGCATTTAACCCTTTTCGTCCTTAAAGGAAGCCGCGGGGTTTCCACTCGCTCGTCACCAGCCAACAGACTTCAACCTCCTCTTGGACTTTAATTTGATTTTTTTCTCCTTCGTCGTCGTTCCTTTGGGTTTCCTCAAATTCCGCTTGACATTTTCTTAGTTTTTATATAGAAAACCGAAAAAAATAGAGGATCCTTTCCTTGGGACCTTGGGACGTTCTTCAATTAAATATGCAAATTGTCCCGATGATGCTGCAGAAATGTCAACAAGGAGCGATTCTCGGGTGATATATATTTCCAAGTGGGACACTTGAAGTTTCGCTTAATTAACTAATTGCCCGTGCAGCGGAAATTCAGGGGAAATGCAGGGAAATCAAGGACATCAAGGAAATCAAGGAGAAACTGTAAATGAATCTTTAGATTTTAAAGGCAGCTGCTGGGATATATTTAGCTTTTTTTTTTTTATTAAATACAAAATATTTGATATTATTCAGAGTTTTTGAGGAATATATTTTTTAGACTTATTCTTTAAAATTCTAATAATAAAGTTAAAGAAGTTTGTTAAATCTTATTAGTTTTGGTATCTATTATTATGTGATTTTGGAATCTAATATTTGGTATTAGTTTTAGTATCTTGGGTAAAAAATAGTGGTTAAAAAAGCATTATGGTTGAAATATCCATTCCATATTCCAGAAATGAGGAAATTAAGGATATTTTTGACCATTTACTAAAAAAAGTACATCAATATTTTACTACAGTAATATTTGCAAGTTTTAGCTAGAAACTCTTTCTATATATGCTTAATTTTAAAAGTAAAAACTAGTTAATAATACTAATTAATTAAAAAAATAAAAATCTTTTCCACGCCCTATGGGTGTGTGAGAAAAAATCTGGGCATTGTTTTTTTTTTTGAAATTCTGTAAAAAGGGAAAAAATGTTAAGCATGAAATTGAAAGTTTCCGAGCCAGTGAGCCGATTTTCCAATGCCAATCAAGGACGAGGAATGCACGGAAGGAAGGACGAAGAAAAAGCAATAGTAAGGATGAAGGAAAAGGTCTGGCGAGTAAACTAAATAATTACAAGGCCCGTCAGGCAGCTAACAACAACAAAAATAATGGACCAAAGGACTAATCTTGACACCCATGGCAGAAAAGGGGGTGTCCTTTTTTTCCTGCCTTTGCCACATTTTTTTGGTGGCGTGAGTCCTTGGCCGTGTCCTTGCAGATCGCACAAAACAAAAAAAAAACGAAACGAAATGGAAAATGAAATGTAATTGCAGTGAAGGATGAAAAAAAAAGAAAACTAGACCAGGACTTTGGTTTTTTTTTCTGTTTCCTTTGGCGGCGAGGGGTGAGCCCTTTCTCCAGCTACCCCTTCGCCGCCTTTGTCCTTTTGGGAAAGTCCTGCCCGAGTGCGTGTGTGAGTGTGCCCTCCTGCTTTCGTCGCTTTCGCCGCCGTCTTCGCTCTCTCGCTCGGCTTTCTTTTCTTGATTAGATTTGATTTGTGTGTTTGCGGCATTTCGTGTTTTTTTTTCCGATCCACCGATCTCATATATAGTTTATTTTTTACCCTACATTTAATTTCTAAATTATCGACACGGCGCCGGAATGGGCGTTTCAATCAGGAGCAGGATCCTTGCCGGGCTCTGTAGTCAGAGGCGCCCCCTTGCGTGTTGCTGTTTTTGTTTTGATTAACAAAATTATAGAGCTTCTGGGCTAGCCAGGATCAGTGAGAAGGATCAAAAAATCAAAAGGACCTCAGTGGAATGTATTTCATAATTTTTGGAGATAATATAAACTCTATGTATAGAGTAGAAGCTGAATATTTAATAGATTTCCCTTGAAAAATATCGAATATCTCTAATAATATTTATAATAAAAATTTATGAAATCATAATTTCAATATTTCTAAAATAAAATATTAAATTACAGGCGTTTAGAGCCCCAGTCGATGGATTTCCCCGAAGGTAATGAGGCAATTTAAATGCTAATACTTTTGCCCAACAAAATATCGAATTATAATCCGGCACTCGTACTCTCGAGGGTTGGATTTACGAAATATGGAATATAAATTATACAATATCACATTCTGCAATTTACAATCTGAAATATGGAATATGAATAATGAATAGAGAATGGCTTGGCTTACAGCTTTTATCATTCAAATGGAAAGAGTTGCCTAATAAGATTTCGGACTAATGAGTTTTTCGAAAAATATAATTACGAGCTTAGGAGTTATTTCACTGAAAAGTCTCGACTGTCATTTGTTACCCCAAAGTTTAATACGATTCTAGTGTTTGTTTTGATTAAAATCGAGTCACACCTAAGCAAACAAAGGCAGAGCCAGAAACCACCACCACCTACCACCGCTAAGCTGCTGGACCTGCTGGCCGCAGGATGACCGCGTGCCGGGGTCAAAGGACATCCGCATCTGCATCCGCAGCTGACTTTTCCAAACTAAGACAAACAAAAGCCCAAAGTCCTGACCATTTTCTATTTTTTTTTATAAATTAAACAAATAACCAAAACGGGAAAAGGAAAATGAGCGCGCGCGCGCTTTTCATATTTTCTATTTGCTTTTCCATAATTTTGTTTTTTAAATGTGAGCACGCTCCCTGGAAGACAAAAAAAAAAATGAAAAACCAAAAGTACAAATAAATAAAAATGACAAATGGCATCGCTAAGCCGCGACAATACGAGGCTATTAGGGTAATAATTTGTGGGATTAAAAATCAAGTTTAATTCAGTTCAGTTCTGAGACTTCCACCCCTTCGGTCCATTTTGCATTTTTTAGGATTTTCAAGGATCTCGCTTTTATAAACTAGAAATTTTATTAGTTTAAGTCTAAAAGCAGCTCTTCAGTCTATTAATATTTTTTTCTTTGCCTTCTTGCACTTAAAATTTGGTAGCAGGACTTCAAAAAGGACACTAACATAGTACTGCTGAATTTTTAAAAAAGGTTTCATCTTCCTCTGCTAACAATCGTTGTGCTGAATTCCTGAAGTCTCATCCTTACTTCCTGAAGTTTCTTGATGAGGATCAGAAGCTTCCTCGCAGTCCGAGTCCTCCCCAGACTCGTCGCTACTCTGCTGAAACTTCTTCTGGCTATCCTCCTGCAGGACCATGGCAATAGATGCCTCCAGCTTCTGGCTATTCTTGCTCAGCTTCGGCAGTGTATAGCGGTTGTCGACCTTCTGGATCCACGCCCAGTGGACGCCCACTCGAAGTGCTATCTGGACACTGGTGTGCACCCGCAACTTGGAGACGTTGAAACGGACCGATACCTGCTCCAATATCTGATCGAAGGTCAAGGGCTCGGCATCGCGCAGAATAGCCCTCAAAACAGCGCCCATGGAATTGCAGACAGCCATAATTTCAAATAAAATATTTCACTAAAAAATTATAAAATAAAAATATTTGGATTTGGATTTTGTTGAGCTCTTTTTTTTTTGTTTTGTATGACTTGTTCAAAGGGAATTCTCTTACGTAATGATTTGAGGTATCAGGTTTGAAAGATATGAGAAATCTATCAAGGATTGAAAACTCTCCAGTCACTAGATCGTAGTTTTTGAAATTCATAAAATATAATTCTTCTCATGACCCCAATTTCTTTCCGTGCAAAGGTCACTCTGAGCTGACGTTGACCTTTCTTTAATTTTTGCATTTCCCCTGGCCCAGCGGGTCTTTCATAAATTTTATTTATATTTCTTCCCTCAAGTCCTTTTTGGTCCTTTTACGGACCAAGGGCCCCTCGGTGCGAACTACTTGCCTCTGCGGTTTCGGGAAATTATTTCGAATTATGACATATTAAGATTTATGCATCTTGGGGGCACGGAGGGAGAGAGAGGGTGAAAACCGTTTTTGGCAAAATCCTGCGACCGCAGGATGCCGATGCTACTGCTGCTGCTGCTGCCTCCTCCTTCTGCCGCCTTGGACTGCTCGGATTTCAAGCGATCGCACAATGGGCGCTCAGTGACTTACAGCTGTTCTTCGTCCCGAAGTCCTGGCAGAAAAAAAAAGAATTAAATTCGAGCCGTGTATCATCCTGGGCCGCGGGCAACGCCACGAACACGGTATTATTATTTCATATTTTGATTTATTGTTTTGCTTATTGTTTTGCAATACATTCAGTTCACAGTTTTTGGCGATGGCGCCATAATTTTTGGCAAATGCCCTTCCATCCCATCTTGCCGTCTTGCGATCCTGCCTCATCCTTCCTGGTCCTTCCTTTTGTTTATTCAGTGCGGTTTCTGCCTGCGGTTTTTTGGCAAGCGAATTATGGTAATTTCCTCAACCGCAAAATCATGTTTTATTTTTGTTTTCTTGGCGGCTAACAAAAGGATGGCAAAGGAATTAATTTACATAACCAGAATGGCTACAAAGTCAAGAATCATTTACTATTATAATTATAGTTTTAATTTTAAAATATGTCATGTGATAATATATTAAAATATGAGTTTTAAGAAAATAAAAATACCAAGTTGAGTTTTTAAAGATTATGAAGTCCTTGTACCAAACAATTTTGAACTTGTTTTGAATAATTATTATAAAATATTTTAAAATATTTACATTTAAAACACAAATAAACATTAATATATATTTAAATATTTTCAAAAACAAACAAAAAGAGCGCCATTCAGTTCTTTGATAACGGAAAGCGCCATCTGGGGGTCAAGCTAGTTCCAATTTCCTAAACTCAAACAATTATTTATAAGAAATATTCCCATAAGCATAAAAATAGGTAAATCTAAATATCTTAGAAAGAAAATGTGTTAAAATATAATCCAACCAACAAGAAGATATGCTTCTACTTTTCCAATCAGAAAAACCGCCACCTATTGGTCAAGAGTATTCGCAGCAAGTTCTCTAGGTCAACCATAGATGACTCTTTTGAAAATGTAAATGTAAATGTAAAATACATTAAAACGCATTATTTTGTTAAAGAAATAAACTTATGTTAAAAGATAAATGAATGAATAAAAAATAAATATTTTAAGCAAATAATAATATAAATTTTCATAAAGCATTAATTTTTTGATTAAATTTCCAACCTTGATTCATAGTCTCACTAGAATTTCTTGGAAATAAGTGAAAAATTTATAGATTTATGATCGAAATTAAACAACAATATTATACGATTGAGGATCGATACTTTGGGGCCATTAATTTCAATTGGAAATGGTCTTTCGGATGAGTGTTTGGATTTGAGAGTGATTGATTTTGTGGAGGCGCCGCCACCGATGAGGTCTTTGAGTGGGCTCCCACCCACTATTTTCCGGTGTGGAAATTCTCAGCGGGATTCTCGGTGGTGCAGATCTCATCCAGAAATCGGGCGCTGAAACATGACATCATCGACGGCAATCGCGCGGGGCATTGTGAATGAAATCGATCGCATGAATGACCTAATAAAAAACTCAACAGTTGCCATCCAACAATTATTCGCTGTGAATCAATGGGAAATTGCAGTTTCACAGCGCATCACATGGCATGGACTTGTGGGGAGTGCATTTCACCAGAAACAGACGCGGTGTCGCCAGTTACCAGTCGCCAGTCGCCACCCACCCAGGCATCCAATCACCCCATCACCCAACCATGCCACCCACTTTCTTCGCCCTGCAACCTGCAACCTCATCTAGTCGCAGAAGAGACACTAAAAACCTCAATTAACCGCCTCGGTATCATAGCATCGAGTGACGTTGCTCTCTGTGGTTATTGTTGTTGGGGCTCTGTTGTTAATTAATCAATGGAAAATGCCGTTTCACTCTTAATCACTCTTAAATGATCCCACTGACTACCGAGCCCACCCACTGCTACCCACCGAGCCACTCCAGCCACTCACCCATTCATAGCGATTCATCCGCCAGGCTGAAAATGATTACGCATTCGCGGTAATTTTTGTTTCAATTTCAATTAAATTGAAAATTGTATTAATTCTTTCAGAAGCAGATCGAGAAATGAGAAGGTTTATGATTCGATTTCTTAAATATTCAATACTCTTTAATAGTGGGTTTTATTTTTAAGGGTTTTTAAAGTCTAAGCATGGACACAGAAAGCCACAGATTTAAGCCGTACTATATGTGGCAGCGCCTCACGATCTTCCCTCCATTCCTCCAAGAACCATTATCGAGCTTTAATATTTTTAAGCCCATTAATTTAAACAATCATAGTATTTGAAATGTTTTCCACATTAAGAAAAGTTCCCCTAAAAACTGAATCAATTAGTTTATAAATCGAGTAACCCCACATGCTCTATTCTTGCCCCACAAATCTATTAAATGGTAATTTCCATTTCCAACACCTCATTACACACTCGGTCCTGTTTTTATTTTGGTTAATTAGCCCGTTGTGGGTTTATTTATTTGTCTAATGGCATCGGGGCGACCTACGCATGACGGTTAGCTGTCGATTCAATTTCGGAAGATATATTTATGGATTACTGGGGCAGATTACTCATACGCCCGGTTGGCTGTTACAAGCTTGTTACAAAATAAAAGCAAAACCGACGGCGGCGGCAAAACGAGTTTCCCCCTCACTCTCGAAAAGCAACAAAAAATAAACAAACTACTCTCCCCCTGATTTTTTTTATGCTTTTTTGATGATGTGTGATATATGGACACGCAATGAAATGGCAACAATTATTATGCAAATGCGACGTTTTGTTTTATGGGCCATAAAAAAAGTGGAGGCAGGCCAGAGAAGCATTTGGCCACAGCGGCGTGTGTGCCTGAGTGTGTTTAGTAAATAGAAATGGCAGGCAAATTAATTGAAGCTAATTACAAGCCAGTGGAGGGATGGGGGGAAGGCCAGATTACCCAAGACTCTGCAGGGACCACACGTGCTGCCCTTTTTTGTTGCACCCGGAAGATGATGCAGGCCCATTTGCAGGGGAGATCTCCTCTCTGACTCCCCTTGGCGCTGCCCCCTCGCCATGCCGCTGCTTTGATTAAAGCAAGTTGCAACAATAAATGCAGTTTCATTGAAGTTAATCAGCCAAGACAGTCGCTGAACTCCTCGGAAAAATACAGGCCCACTTCTGTGGCTTCAACCAGGAAATTGGTTTTTCAAAAGGGATTTTTACAAAAAGATTCAAAAAAAGATCAGAATTAGATCATGTATATTTTTGTAAAATTTTATTCCATATGTAAGGGACTAATATTAACAAATTCTATTTTAAAAAAATCCCTTTTTTGAAGAAAGACTGTAGAAAAGCAATTACTAGAGTCAGAGTGAGGCAGAGCACTTGTTGCAGGGTCAAACTGTGGCACATGTCGGTTGTGTTCCCTGACGGGCATTTGATTGGAATTTATAGCAGAAGCCAAACCACAGTGCCACCCCCATCAGAGTCACTTCAGAGCCAGAGCCACTCTTCAGAAATAACTTTAAAAAGATTTGAAATATTTCCAACAACTGGTAAGATTTTTAAGATTTTTTAGATAAATATTTAAGAGTTTAAGGCTGTTTAAAATATTGACTAATAGGCTTAGTAACCGATTTTTCTTCAAGTGTAGTTGCACTGCATTGACTGCTGTTTGAATGGAAATTGAAATGACTTTGTTGCAATGTCGTTTTCAACAATCAATTTGTTTAACAAAAAATAAGGAATTTCTTGGCTAATTATTTTTCCCTTCGGGCTGGAAGTATTTGTAAATAAAGTAGAATTTTTCGAAAGCATGTTTCGCTTGTAAGCCGTATATTTGGTAAACAATTCCGTACTTTTTGATTGACTTTTCGAAGTGGTATAGTGTTTCGATTCTCTCGGTTTCCTGAATGAAAATTCCAAAGAACGCAATCCGAAAGCGTTTCATTGGCCTTAGAGTGCCAATAATAAATTCTATAAATATTACCAGAAACTAAGTGGGCCAAGTGGTGGCAATGGCCTCAAGTGGTGTAGTATAACTACGCACCCACCCAACGCCCACCCACCCATCCACTTGTTGTCGAAGAATGATCTTTGCTTTTCCGCTTTTCCAGCTTTTTTCCCGCCGCCTTGATTGGCAGCGTACGTGCGCTCGTGTTGCCTGAACTTTGGTTGCCAATTTAAAAAAAAATCTATACACTTATATGTAAAAAATAAAATTCGAATGAATGGCATAGGCATTTGGCCAAGTGTCCGAATTGGTCATAATTTATGCATCAATGCAAATATGCGCGCCCGGCGACGATCAATCCCATCATCGATCAGGAGCCAAACTATCGATCACCGAGTTGCAGTCGGCCGGCCCAGGGAAATGTCAAATAAATAACGCCGCCAACAGGCAATAAAAATAATGGCCAACTCGAAGAAGAGATACGACCAAGGCGAAGGCGAAGAGCCACAGCCCTAGTCGCAGTCGCAGTCCCAGTCCCAGGCCACAGCCAAATAGAGCGGAGGTGCAAATGTTTCCACTTAAATGAAAACAATAAATCTTCATCACATCGAATCGAATCGAAATGCAAAGCAATCGAGTGAAAATGTCAGTGGAAAGTGACAGAGACGGGTCTTTTTATATTTTTCTACAATATTTTTTATGAATGCTAGAGCCTTAAATACTGTTTAAACAAGAAACAAAGACTTAAAGGTGGTTATAATATAGTTTATCCAGTCAGATATCCAATACATTTTTTCTCCTTAATTATACATCCTTTTTTTATATGAAAATAAATTTTTATCAGCGCCCCTTTGCCTTTTTTTTGGCATTACGCCTTTGACTTTGTTGATAATTTATTGAGATAGAAATGCACTTGTAAATTTTTACACAAAAACGTGGCGCGTCAATTTATTGAGCTCTCGCCGCCCGCCAGGAAACACTGCCCCGCCCATCGCCCATCGCCCACCGCCCTTTTCACCCACTATTTATTGTGAAAATTTTTTCGAAATTGAAACGGAAGCGCAAATTTTGATTAATTGAAAAGCAAATGAGTAGAAAAAAAGGCAAAACAAAAGCGAAACTTGAGAGGTGAAAAGTGTATGGGGATGGAGGGTCTGGCACTCGCGTAATTGGCCCCGGGTGGGTGTGTCCATGTCCATGTGTATCCAACACCGATCCACTGAGCCAGTGAGCCACTGAACCACCCAAAAACATCATCCAAAACATCGATCCACTGAACCACAATTGGCGTCATCGCCACTGACGCATACAAAACTGGGCAAAAACAAAAAAAAGAAAAGAAAAATAATAAAAATTCAAATGAGAAAAACTGATGGCACTCTTCTGTTTGATTCTTCAGTTGTCAGCCACAACGATTATGCAATTTATTTTTCATAAGTGCGCACCATCCACCCAGCCACCATCCACCCAGCCACCACCCACCAAGGTCATCACCCGCCGCCGAATGCAAATTTATCGATACCCGTTCGGTCGTTTGTCAATCAAGATTGAAAGTCAAGGAACCAATTAAATGACCTGAGTTATGCACCGATCGCTGCTGACTTTTATCGATGAGATCACTGGGCCAAGACATTCTCGAAACGCTTTCCTTCCGGCACTCTTATTAGATTTATGCCACCCCTCAAATTGAAAAACCATCAAAGAAATATTTCAAAATTACTTACGAAAGGAATTACGGAGGAATAAATCCCACAAGGAATTTGAAAGGAAATTCTACTCGTACAACCTTGAATTCCGTTTCCTGTCCAACAATGGCGTTTAAAAATCTAAATGGCTGATTTCTACAATTATAAGCCAAAAATTATAGGAGTATCCCTTAAAAAAACTTCGAAAAATAAAACAATCAGATTTGACAACCACAATCAGACAATCAGGTTCTCACCAGGTTTGGCAGCACCGTGACATTTTGGCATCAGGACCTCAATATCCTTGGAAGTTTTTAGTTTTTAGCAATATCCTTCGAACTGTATCCCAAGATTTCGAAAATAGAGCAAACACATTTCGACCCAATTTTCGCGATTTAGGCAAGGATTTTTTGCAAAAATCGGCAAACCGTTTTTAAAAATCCTTTGATGCGGATGAAAGGATAATGATGTCCTGGTTACAAAACTACATCCCTTTTCAAAATCCGTCGAGAAATAGCCATGATATGGCCTTGGAAAGAAACGCCCTGGCGGCCAAAACGCGGCGCAAATTTCTTATCGTATGGCAGAAAATCTGAAGTACCAGGCGAACAGAAACCAGCAGAAGGTGGCGGAGTGACGTCAAAGCAAGCAGTGCACAGATTTTTGGTTCTGAGGAAGGGGGACAGCTTTAGTTCATGGCGGTATTTTGCCTCCCTTTCCCTCTAATAGTAAATATTCTCTTGCTAAAAATTCAAAAAACGGTACTGAAATCCATGATGGCCGACATATCGCCAATCCCTTCACTACAATTTCCAGTCCAGAACGGTAAAATTCCCTTAATGATGGCAAAATTAAAACGACACACGTTGTTTTCCAGCGCGTGTCACGATTTGGGGCTCGCGTGAGCGAAAATGCATTGTTTTCTATGGGGGCCGTTACTTCGTGCCGAGAAGTTGTGAGAGCCGCGGCGCCGAAACACCTGGCGCTCCCATCCCCAATAAAGCCTCCATTGTCTACCTGTCTCCCTCTTACTGCATTGTCCCATTCCCCCCCCCCATGGAGCCTAATGTGCAGCTTCTATTGCATTAGGTGGAAAGGGAGGCAGAGCCGTGTCCGTTACATATTCAGATCCGTTTGTCTCCTTCCCCCCTTTGGAGCAGAAAATAATTATTGCTGTGACGTCACTGCACTGCTTGCACTGCTTGATTTCGGCCACCTTCTGCTCGTTTCTGTTCGCCTGGTACTTCAGATTTTCTGCCATACGATTTTTAAGAAATTTGCGCCGCGTTTGGCCGCCAGGTCGTTTCTTTCCAAGCTCATATCTCGGCCATTTCTGATCGGATTTTCAAAAGGAATGCCATTTTGTAACCAATACATTGTTATCAAAGGACCTGCATCAAAGGATTTTTAAAATCGGACAATACAATTTTCGCCGATTATTTCAAAAAATCCTGATCTAATCGCCTTGTCTAATCGCGAAAATCGGGTCGTAATTTATTTGCTCTATTTTCGAAATATTGGGATGCAGTTCGAAGGACATTGTAGTCCTGATTGCGAAATGGTTGGGTATTTGTGGAGATATTTGCTTTTAAATGTCCTAAATTGCGAAAATCACGTCAATTATCAGTTTTTTTAAAAATGAATTATGCAGTTGGAAGGATATTGAAGCCCTGATGACAAAATGTCATTGTGCTGCCAGATCTGATGAGAACTGGCCCGAATATCGTACATATAGCGACTTCGCACCCAATATCGTATTTGTGGTTCAGAATCCGGCTAACCTACACAGGTACCCCTTACAAAAAATTCGAAAAATTAAAAAATCATATTTAAGCAATAATTTGAATGAGGAAACCCGGTCAAGGTGGCCCTTATCACAAAATGGTACGCTATATCCCGATCGGATACAAATTGGCAGAGCTGTGCCCTCCGGAAGGTGGGATAAACGGGAAATTGGGAAAAGCCACAATTTCGTGGGGGTACCCCTTAGAAAAAATTCGAAAAATTAAAAAATCATATTTAAACAATAATTTTAATGAGGAAACCAGGTCAAGGTTGCCCTGATCACAAAATGGTACGCTATATCCCGATCGGATACAAATTGGCAGAGCTGTGCCCTCCGGAAGGTGGGATAAACGGGAAATTGGGAAAAGCCACAATTTCGTGGGGGTACCCCTTACAAAAAATTCGAAAAATTAAAAAATCATATTTAAGCAATAATTTGAATGGGGAAACCCGGTCATGGTTGCCCTGATCACAAAATGGTACGCTATATCCCGATCGGATACAAATTGGCAGAGCTGTGCCCTCCGGAAGGTGGGATAAACGGGAAATTGGGAAAAGCCACAATTTCGTGGGGGTACCCCTTACAAAAAATTCGAAAAATTAAAAAATCATATTTAAGCAATAATTTGAATGAGGAATCCCGGTTAAGGTTGCCCTGATCACAAAATGGTACGTTATATCCCGATCGGATACAAATTGGCAGAGCTGTGCCCTCCGGATGGTGGGATAAACGGGAAATTCGGAAAAGCCACAATTTCGTGGGGGTACCCCTTACAAAAAATTCGAAAAATTAAAAATCATATTTAAGCAATAATTTGAATGAGGAATCCCGGTTAAGGTTGCCCTGATCACAAAATGGTACGCTATATCCCGATCGGATACAAATTGGCAGAGCTGTGCCCTCCGGAAGGTGGGATAAACGGGAAATTGGGAAAAGCCACAATTTCGTGGGGGTACCCCTTACAAAAAATTCGAAAAATTAAAAAATCATATTTAAACAATAATTTTAATGAGGAAACCAGGTCAAGGTTGCCCTGATCACAAAATGGTACGCTATATCCCGATCGGATACAAATTGGCAGAGCCTGTGCCCTCCGGAAGGTGGGATAAACGGGAAATTGGGAAAAGCCACAATTTCGTGGGGGTACCCCTTACAAAAAATTCGAAAAATTAAAAAATCATATTTAAGCAATAATTTGAATGAGGAAACCCGGTCAAGGTTGCCCTGATCACAAAATGGTACGTTATATCCCGATCGGATACAAATTGGCAGAGCTGTGCCCTCCGGAAGGTGGGATAAACGGGAAATTGGGAAAAGCCACAATTTCGTGGGGGTACCCCTTACAAAAAATTCGAAAAATTAAAAAATCATATTTAAGCAATAATTTGAATGGGGAAACCCGGTCAAGGTTGCCCAGATCACAAAATGGAGCGCTATTTCCTGATCGGATACAAATTGGCAGAGCTGTGCCCTCCGGAAGGTGGGATAAACGGGAAATTGGGAAAAGCCACAATTTCGTGGGGGTACCCCTTACAAAAAATTCGAAAAATTAAAAAATCATATTTAAGCAATAATTTGAATGAGGAAACCCGGTCAAGGTTGCCCTGATCACAAAATAGTACGTTATATCCCGATCGGATACAAATTGGCAGAGCTGTGCCCTCCGGAAGGTGGGATAAACGGGAAATTGGGAAAAGCCACAATTTCGTGGGGGTACCCCTTACAAAAAATTCGAAAAATTAAAAAATCATATTTAAGCAATAATTTGAATGGGGAAACCCGGTCAAGGTTGCCCTGATCACAAAATGGTGCGCTATTTCCTGATCGGATACAAATTGGCAGAGCTGTGCCCTCCGGAAGGTGGGATAAACGGGAAATTGGGAAAAGCCACAATTTCGTGGGGGTACCCCTTACAAAAAATTCGAAAAATTAAAAAATCATATTTAAGCAATAATTTGAATGGGGAAACCCGGTCAAGGTTGCCCTGATCACAAAATGGTGCGCTATTTCCTGATCGGATACAAATTGGCAGAGCTGTGCCCTCCGGAAGGTGGGATAAACGGGAAATTGGGAAAAGCCACAATTTCGTGGGGGTACCCCTTACAAAAAATTCGAAAAATTAAAAAATCATATTTAAGCAATAATTTGAAACAGGAAACCCGGTCAAGGTTGCCCTGATCACAAAATGGTGCGCTATATCCCGATCGGATACAAATTGGCAGAGCTGTGCCCTCCGGAAGGTGGGATAAACGGGAAATTCGGAGAACCCACAATATCGTTTGGGTACCCCTTACAAAAAATTCGAAAAATTAAAAAATCATATTTAAGCAATAATTTGAAACAGGAAACCCGGTCAAGGTTGCCCTGATCACAAAATGGTACGCTATATCCCGATCGGATACAAATTGGCAGAGCTGTGCCCTCCGGAAGGTGGGATAAACGGGAAATTCGAAAAAGCCACAATTTCGTGGGGGTACCCCTTACAAAAAATTAGAAAAATTAAAAAATCATATTTAAGCAATAATTTGAATGAGGAAACCCGGTCAAGGTTGCCCTGATCACAAAATGGTGCGCTATATCCCGATCGGATACAAATTGGCAGAGCTGTGCCCTCCGGAAGGTGGGATAAACGGGAAATTCGGAGAACCCACAATATCGTTTGGGTACCCCTTACAAAAAATTCGAAAAATTAAAAAATCATATTTAAGCAATAATTTGAAACAGGAAACCCGGTCAAGGTTGCCCTGATCACAAAATGGTACGCTATATCCCGATCGGATACAAATTGGCAGAGCTGTGCCCTCCGGATGGTGGGATAAACGGGAAATTCGGAAAAGCCACAATTTCGTGGGGGTACCCCTTACAAAAAATTCGAAAAATTAAAAAATCATATTTAAGCAATAATTTGAATGGGGAAACCCGGTCAAGGTTGCCCTGATCACAAAATGGTACGTTATATCCCGATCGGATACAAATTGGCAGAGCTGTGCCCTCCGGATGGTGGGATAAACGGGAAATTGGGAAAAGCCACAATTTCGTGGGGGTACCCCTTACAAAAAATTCGAAAAATTAAAAAATCATATTTAAACAATAATTTGAATGAGGAAACCCGGTCAAGGTTGCCCTGATCACAAAATAGTGCGCTATATCCCGATCGGATACAAATTGGCAGAGCTGTGCCCTCCGGAAGGTGGGATAAACGGGAAATTCGGAAAACCCACAATTTCGTGGGGGTACCCCTTACAAAAAATTCGAAAAATTAAAAAATCATATTTAAGCAATAATTTGAAACATGAAACCCGGTCAAGGTTGCCCTGATCACAAAATGGTGCGCTATATCCCGATCGGATACAAATTGGCAGAGCTGTGCCCTCCGGAAGGTGGGATAAACGGGAAATTCGGAAAACCCACAATATCGTTTGGGTACCCCTTACAAAAAATTCGAAAAATTAAAAAATCATATTTAAGCAATAATTTGAAACATGAAACCCGGTCAAGGTTGCCCTGATCACAAAATGGTGCGCTATATCCCGATCGGATACAAATTGGCAGAGCTGTGCCCTCCGGAAGGTGGGATAAACGGGAAATTCGAAAAAGCCACAATTTCGTGGGGGTACCCCTTACAAAAAATTAGAAAAATTAAAAAATCATATTTAAGCAATAATTTGAAACAGGAAACCCGGTCAAGGTTGCCCTGATCACAAAATGGTGCGCTATATCCCGATCGGATACAAATTGGCAGAGCTGTGCCCTCCGGAAGGTGGGATAAACGGGAAATTGGGAAAAGCCACAATTTCGTGGGGGTACCCCTTACAAAAAATTCGAAAAATTAAAAAATCATATTTAAGCAATAATTTGAATGAGGAAACCCGGTCAAGGTTGCCCTGATCACAAAATGGTACGCTATATCCCGATCGGATACAAATTGGCAGAGCTGTGCCCTCCGGAAGGTGGGATAAACGGGAAATTGGGAAAAGCCACAATTTCGTGGGGGTACCCCTTACAAAAAATTCGAAAAATTAAAAAATCATATTTAAGCAATAATTTGAATGAGGAATCCCGGTTAAGGTTGCCCTGATCACAAAATGGTACGCTATATCCCGATCGGATACAAATTGGCAGAGCTGTGCCCTCCGGATGGTGGGATAAACGGGAAATTCGGAAAAGCCACAATTTCGTGGGGGTACCCCTTACAAAAAATTCGAAAAATTAAAAAATCATATTTAAGCAATAATTTGAATGGGGAAACCCGGTCAAGGTTGCCCTGATCACAAAATGGTCCGTTATATCCCGATCGGATACAAATTGGCAGAGCTGTGCCCTCCGGATGGTGGGATAAACGGGAAATTGGGAAAAGCCACAATTTCGTGGGGGTACCCCTTACAAAAAATTCGAAAAATTAAAAAATCATATTTAAACAATAATTTGAATGAGGAAACCCGGTCAAGGTTGCCCTGATCACAAAATGGTGCGCTATATCCCGATCGGATACAAATTGGCAGAGCTGTGCCCTCCGGAAGGTGGGATAAACGGGAAATTCGGAAAACCCACAATTTCGTGGGGGTACCCCTTACAAAAAATTCGAAAAATTAAAAAATCATATTTAAGCAATAATTTGAAACAGGAAACCCGGTCAAGGTTGCCCTGATCACAAAATGGTGCGCTATATCCCGATCGGATACAAATTGGCAGAGCTGTGCCCTCCGGAAGGTGGGATAAACGGGAAATTCGGAAAACCCACAATATCGTTTGGGTACCCCTTACAAAAAATTCGAAAAATTAAAAAATCATATTTAAGCAATAATTTGAAACAGGAAACCCGGTCAAGGTTGCCCTGATCACAAAATGGTACGCTATATCCCGATCGGATACAAATTGGCAGAGCTGTGCCCTCCGGAAGGTGGGATAAACGGGAAATTCGAAAAAGCCACAATTTCGTGGGGGTACCCCTTACAAAAAATTAGAAAAATTAAAAAATCATATTTAAGCAATAATTTGAATGAGGAAACCCGGTCAAGGTTGCCCTGATCACAAAATGGTGCGCTATATCCCGATCGGATACAAATTGGCAGAGCTGTGCCCTCCGGAAGGTGGGATAAACGGGAAATTCGGAAAACCCACAATATCGTTTGGGTACCCCTTACAAAAAATTCGAAAAATTAAAAAATCATATTTAAGCAATAATTTGAAACAGGAAACCCGGTCAAGGTTGCCCTGATCACAAAATGGTACGCTATATCCCGATCGGATACAAATTGGCAGAGCTGTGCCCTCCGGAAGGTGGGATAAACGGGAAATTCGAAAAAGCCACAATTTCGTG
This sequence comes from Drosophila monieri, assembly GCA_035047585.1. Taxonomy (NCBI): domain Eukaryota; kingdom Metazoa; phylum Arthropoda; class Insecta; order Diptera; family Drosophilidae; genus Drosophila; species Drosophila monieri. The sequence goes on from JAWNPJ010000103.1 coordinate 198,307, forward strand.
GGGGTACCCCTTACAAAAAATTAGAAAAATTAAAAAATCATATTTAAGCAATAATTTGAATGAGGAAACCCGGTCAAGGTTGCCCTGATCACAAAATGGTGCGCTATATCCCGATCGGATACAAATTGGCAGAGCTGTGCCCTCCGGAAGGTGGGATAAACGGGAAATTGGGAAAAGCCACAATTTCGTGGGGGTACCCCTTACAAAAAATTCGAAAAATTAAAAAATCATATTTAAGCAATAATTTGAATGAGGAAACCCGGTCAAGGTTGCCCTGATCACAAAATGGTGCGCTATTTCCCGATCGGATACAAATTGGCAGAGCTGTGCCCTCCGGAAGGTGGGATAAACGGGAAATTGGGAAAAACCACTATTTCGGGGGGGGTACCCCTTACAAAAAATTCGAAAAATTAAAAAATCATATTTAAGCAATAATTTGAATGAGGAAACCCGGTCAAGGTTGCCCTGATCACAAAATGGTGCGCTATTTCCCGATCGGATACAAATTGGCAGAGCAGTGCCCTCCGGAAGGTGGGATAAACGGAATATTGGGAAAAGCCACAATTTCGTGGGGGTACCCCTTACAAAAAATTCGAAAAATTAAAAAATCATATTTAAACAATAATTTGAATGAGGAAACCCGGTCAAGATTGCCCTGATCACAAAATGGTGCGCAATATCCCGATCGGATACAAATTGGCAGAGCTGTGCCCTCCGGAAGGTGGGATAAACGGGAAATTCGGAAAACCCACAATTTCGTGGGGGTACCCCTTACAAAAAATTCGAAAAATTAAAAATCATATTTAAGCAATAATTTAAGCAATAATTTAAGCAATAATTTGAATGAGGAAACCCGGTCAAGGTTGCCCTGATCACAAAATGGTACGCTATATCCCGATCGGATACAAATTGGCAGAGCTGTGCCCTCCGGAAGGTGGGATAAACGGGAAATTCGGAAAACCCACAATTTCGTGGGGGTACCCTTACAAAAAATTCGAAAAATTAAAAAATCATATTTAATCAATAATTTGAATGAGGAAACCCGGTCAAGGTTGCCCTTATCACAAATCGATATGCTTTTTCCATATCGGATATAAATTGGCGGAGATATGGCTATCGGAAGGGTTCAAGTTGTAGAATTTGGGGAACCCCACTATTTCATAGGGATACCCTTTGGGAAAATTCATAAAAATTTAAAAACGACATTTAAGCAATGTTTTGAACAAGGAATGGCGGTACTTGAAGCGCTGATCACAAAATGGGACGCTAATTCCTGATCGGATAGAAATTGGCTCTGGCTACCGGAAGGGTACATGCTGGCGGAATTCTAAATCCCCGCTATTTTATAGTGAATGAATAATTGTGGTACTTATATTGCTGATCACTGATTCAAGTATATCCCATCAGGATATAGGATATACTTGGATTCAACTTTGAGAATGTTTTTAATTAAGATTTCGATATTGCGAGAGGCCTGAAAAGGAAAAGTGTAAGTATTCATTAGCTGCAAAATGCCGAGCAATAACCATTTTGTATTTATCATTATTTTTGCCATTAAAGTCAGACATGCAAATGGAGGCAATATATTATGCAGATTTTTAGTAATTTCCCACCGCCATTCCCGCCAGTCTGGTGGTTTCTGAATTCTGATTGAACTGCGGATCGGAACGGTTTTGATCCACATTCCAGGCCACGAAAGAATTTTAACTATTTGCCAAGAGTAGAGGGTGTGGCAGGGGGTAGGGGTAAGGGGCTGGAGTGCGGAAAGGGGCATGGGGCGTGGCCACACGTGATTTACATGCATTAGTTGGCTAATTTGTTGATGCAAATGCGGGTGTGGCCTGTACTCGCTTGTGGCTGTAACGGGGGAGGGATGGGGCTGGGGCGGTGGCTATGGGGGTGGCTGTAGACAGAGGAGTAGGGGGGTAGGGGGCTGCGGGTCTGGGGGGGGATATGTCTGGAAGTCGCCGCCCTCACCCCAGCACGCGCCCACAAAACCAGAGTCTCTTTTTTTCAAGTGGAGGCGACAATTGGCATTCACAGTCGCAATTAATCATCATCGCCGTCCGATTGACAAACGGACCACAAATAAATCAAAATCAGAGCCATAAACAGCGAACGAAAGCCGTAACCAATGCAAAGTCCACTTCGAGAAAAGGCCAAGCTTTTTATTTAAATTTAAAAGCGATTTTCAAATAAATATTTGTATTATTTTCATGGAGGACAGTTGGTGGTTGTGGCTCTTAGCCTCCAGGTTATATAATTATTTTAAATGTGATTAAAAAAATTAATAATTTGCTATTTTTATAGCTCTATTCTAATCAAATCCAGCCTATTGAGTCCCCTGAGACTGCGGATTGACGAGAAAGGAACTCCCAGGGAACTCCTTGTCCGACAGGTAGTCGGAGGATGTGGGAATTCCCAGCATATTTCTGCCATATCTAATATATGACACGCGGAATGTGTGAAAACAGATGCCTCGTCCTTGTTCGCGCTCTGCCTCATAAAAGGGGCGGCAGGATAAGCGCAGGACGAGGTGCGTGGGAAAAGCCCAGGCTAGCGAGGCGAGGCGAGGCGAGGACCTGTGCGGTTGGCGCATCATTGCCGCCATATTCCTGGCCGCACATCCTTGTGCAAGGACTCTGGTGCGAAGAGACAAAAAAGAAGGTAGAAAGGAGGATCATAAAACGGTGTCGCTTTGTTTATGCTGCTTATTTAAATTGGCTTCTTGGCGGGCGTTGTTGCGACCCGGTTTTTGGGACATACCCATAGACCATAGACACGGCCACTCCACTACCTGTACCGCTGACCTGACCTGCCCGGGCCTGGGAATTTCCGGACAGTCCCATATAACCCATATGTGCAACAGGGAATCGACCTCTAGCCCCGAACCGTTTTCTAGATCATCGTGGGTCTGTGCACAACAATCGGGTTATTGTCCCGGCCACACATTTCAATATTTTCGGGAACCGTTTTCTGGGTTTTCTCTGCCCTCTGGCCTGGGTTTTTCCGGTTGGCATAACGTCATCTGGCCCAGGACGTGGCACTTGCCTTGCCCCTTGCTCTGCTGCGTCCAGGATTACGGCAGCACCTTCTGTGGAAGTGTCCTCAACCACTGAGCCACTGGCACAGCTTCTGAGCACCACCATTGATTGATTCTCTGCATCGACAAATTTTGGATAATTATTTTTGAAAGCTATACTATATTTTTATTTATTTAAAAATACACTTTCCATTATATTTGATTCCCCGAAAAAAAACTCTTTGGTGTTGGCTTGCAAATAGCCTTGACTCTGATCCCCAAGATCTGCTGATCTTCGGAGGCCAATAATAACATTTTATAGCCTCCTTTGAACTGAATTGCTGATCCGATCTGGTCTCCCAATGTTTTCCCAATTTTATGATGGATGCAAAGTCCCCATGTCCATGTCCGAGTCACTGTCCATTTCGATGTCAGTCATCCATTTGCTAATGCCATCCATTTCCATTTCGGCACTTTGACCGTATAATCCCATAGTAAACATCCCAAATGGCACTTGAAAGCCCCCTCCTTGGGGGAAGCCCCCTTCAAATTTTCGTATAAGCCCCAGGGCACCCCCGCTTGGAATTTCCACCACCTGCGCCCCGACGAAAGCACTTTGCGATCGCACTTGTCGCTGCCACTGGCACTGGCACTGGCACTGGCGCCGGCGCCTTCAGGGTCGTCAATTTTCAGCGACATTTTGTACTCGTAGCTAAATACACAAGAGCCCAAAATTAAAAAATAAAGAAAAGAATATCCGATCCGAGAAACAAGCAACAAATTTTAAAACGAGACACGAAACACAGAAACCGAAAAACAAATAAGCAAATTGTTTGGGGAAAATGATCGGCGCCAGACGGGCATAAAAACGAAACAGAATCGAAAGCCAGCAAAAGTTAAAAAAAAAGTCTGCACTAAACAAAATAATTTATAAAATAAAGATTTAACATTTAAGATTTTAAATATAGTAATAAAGAGCTATGGGGATTTTTTTAAGAGACTAAAATAGAGGCCATGCTTTCTCTGCAGGTTTCAGTTTTATTTTCGATTTAATATACCAAGTACTTCTTGTTTAAAATATAAAAATTATTAAAAATAATCTTTTAAATTAACAAATAAATTAATAACAAAATTATCCCTCTACTACCCTTTAAAGTCTATTATTTATTATTTATGTCTTCATTTTTTTCTCTGTAATAAAGACTTATTTTATCATTAACTTATTTTGGATTTTTAAGCTCTTTTTAATGCTATTTTTTAGCTGAAACAAATGCGATTTACTTGATCCGCTTAAGAACATGTTCTTTTTTTGTTGCATTTACGATGTTGGACGGATATTAATTAACTTGTCTACCTCCATGTCCACCTCTCCAGCCCCCCAAAATACCCATTCCCATTCCCATTCCCAAAATCCCCCCCATTTCCAATTCCAAATCCAATCCAAGTCAATGCCATTAATGTGGCCATAAACCGAACGAATTAACGTCTATAATTTGTCTGGTCAAGAAATCGGCCCACGCTCTATATTATCCATTTCCATTCCGATTCCCATTCCCATTCCCATTTTAATTTTAATTTCAATTTGCATTGGAATAGCCATAGTATATCCCATCTCACCCACTCCGGTTATCCATCCCACCGATCCGTATGATTCATTAAAGTCTAAAGAGCTAACTAATAGTCGAAAATTTCATTAAATTTACGCTTCTCGTTTTATTTATGAATGTTTATAAAATCCGAAAATTTCCTCTTTGTGTTATCTGCTTTTCAAGGCGAACAAAGGATATGTCTGGGGCGATTTTTATTTGGCTTTGGTAATACCCTATAGTTTCTATAATTTTTGGGGAAATATTTCGATTTTTTGGATAACATTTTAAATGAAATTCTGTTGTCATTCAGATTTTTAGTAATATTTTTAAAATGTTTACTTTTTTTTATTTTTGCTAAAAAAGTACAGATTTTATTTAGTATTTCATAGAGACTTAAAAACTTAAATTATACTGTTTTCTATTGGTATAATTTTTTCGTATATTGGTATAATCTTTTTTAAGATTTTCTCTAATGGGGCTAAACCCCAAATAAATGAAAAGAGTTTGCGAAAAAAAATGTAAAACACTGAAAGAAACTTCCTCTTGCCTGAAATACTTGGCCAAAGATGTGTGTGTATTTTTTTGTGTGTATTATTTATTTATTTTTTTTTGTGTACTATATAGTGTGCTTTTTGTATTTGTCGTTTCGCTTTCTTTGTGGGCTGATGCCTTTTGATTTCGCTAATCGTCTACAACAACCCGGCCCAGGGAGATGATCTAATTATTGACGCACGAATCCGCAATGGCCACCAACAACAATAACAATAAAAAAAAAAATAAAGAAAATTGAAAATTGAAATATTGAAAAGGCAAACAAATCATTGTTGTTTTTTTTTGTGAGATTTTTTTTGTTGGTCTAAACGAGCGATATCGAAATCATTATCTAAGTCATTAGCTCTTTAGCAACTAGTTGTTGTTTTTATTTGATTCGTTGTCATTCAGTTGTTCTTTTTATTGTTGTCCGATATAACAAAAAAAAAATAGTCCAATGTATAATAAATATATGTAACCTTCAACTTTTGAACTTGACGACCTCAGAGCTACAGTAAACAGATCGAGAAACGATTTAACGCATTTGTCTATCAATGATTGGAAATTGGTTCATGGCTGGATTCTGGCCTTGGCAGACACTCTTTGTTATACCGCCACAAATATTTAACTTTATCTATGTATTTTGGCTTAATTTTTAATTATTTGTTTGCGGTAAACAAGTCGAAGAACAAAGGGAAAAGTTTTCAACTTTGAAAGGTTGTAATAGAAAGGGGAAAATGGGATTCAAAAGTAAAGGTGGTGTGGCGGAAAATGTTATTTTAACAAAAGATGGATATTATTAATTTTCAAAAAGGTTAAAATTATATAAATAACTAGCCAGTAAATGAAAAAAATAATATAAAATATATTATAAATACTATAGAACTCAATAAATTGTAAACCAACAACATGACTTCCAATAATTTGCTTTTAAAAGTAATTTCTAAGTTTATTCCACTTAAAAAATACTAACATAAAAATTCTTCATAAATTATATAATAAATCGTTATATTTCTTTTTGATTTATTGGCTTTAAAAATGCTTAAAAGTAATAGAAATTCGAATAAATTTTCAACTTTTCTAGGCGGCCAAAAGGCCATGATTACAGACTTGAATTCGCAGTTTAAAGCACAATAAAAATTCAATTTGATATCGCACCATGACTAACTATATAATTCTATATAATGCCTCTATAACCAGCGATCTGCAACTCACTAATTTACATCCAACGAGTGGATGGAATTTTTGCGAAATGATTGAAACCCAATTGCCATTTGGAGGCGATGGATGGATTGGATGGATGGCTGGATGATTGGTTGGCTGGGCGGACGTTTCCCAGCCATTGAATGCAGTTACATTTGCTGCCCATTTGTCTCCCATTCCCGCCCCCTATGCCACACCACCCCGCCCCCCACCAGAGGCCCCTCTGTGGCCTTCTTTCACCTTGGATACGTGATGCCATGGCGTGATCGTGTAACAATGCGAGTGATTAGTACGCGCCGGCGTTCAAAATGCGCAATCCGCCGATGGCAGCGAACTTTACCTCTTTTTTTCCTTTTTTTCTTTACATTTTTTAAGCTTTTTTTTCTCAAGTTTTTTAATACTCTATAAAAAAACATCGGTAGGGTTTTTTTTGGCCGTATAATAAAGGGCCTAGCACTTGTTTAATTTTTATATCAAAATATGACATTACTTTCTATAAGTTTTGCTTACAATTAAACATTATGTAGAGGCTTTAAATGCATAAAATAGGAAACTATAAATATAATTTCTAGTTTAAATTTAAATTTTTGCCTAATTATGATACATGTCATTTAAAAATCTTCTTATGGACAGATATTTTTTATACATAGACAGACAGAAAGCCATTTCTTGTTGGTGTAACTTTTACGATTCGATTCCCTTTTTTATTTTTAACATTAAAATATATTTTTAAAAAATCTTGGTATGGCTTGAAAATTATTTCAGACAAACTTAACAAGGAGTAAAATACTATACTTACCATATAATATTTTTCTTCAATTTAAAATATGAAAACTTAGGCCTAAAAGTATTATAATTTAAAATCTCTTAAATATTTATTTCGACTGAGCATTCAAAATTCGTTTAACCCAAAAGTGTCCAATTTTTTGTTGTTTAATTTTAATTTTTTTTTTAACTTTTTTATAGCTCTTGCAGTGGCCTTTGTTAATGCTGTCTGACTGACTGTTTGGGGCTTCGGCTTTTGCGGGTTGCTAGTTGCAAGTTGCTGGTGGCATGTTGCTGGTTTCTTGTTGCCTGTTGCTGGTTGCATTGCAGCATGCGCCGGGCGAGCAGTGGAGTGAAATGATTTAGTGTGATTTATCTGCGAATTCCTTCTTTCAATCTCTTCTCACGCCACAAAAAACCTCGGAAAGGGCCGAACTCTGTGCCTCTGGGCCTTTTGCGCCTTTTTTTTCGGTTACTTTTTTTCGTCGGTGGAGAGATCTGGAAAAGATCTGAAAGGAGTTGGCAGGAAACGGGGGATATAGCTGGGGTTAAGCCCTGCTAAATGCGGCAGTGCCACGCCCCAAAGTGTCGACTCTTTGCTGGTGGAGGTGTTATAAGAGCGATAATAAAAAATTATAAGCTATGCCCCATAAATTGGCATTTAATAGTTGAAATTTACACTGAATTTGACAGTGTCTGGCAACAGTCTGCGGCCACATGCACGCAGAATTGTAAATTATTGCCACCTGGTCAGGTAGGTCCTCAAGATCCACCACCCGCCACCAAGAGAATCTTCCTTTAAATCCGAGGCATCTTGGCTTGAAGCGCTTTTCCCGATTTATGAGCCTTCATTATAAATAATTTTATTTGGAACACCTATTAGGTACCTAATAGTATTTTCACATTTCTTCTACAATTTTTCATTCTATTTATAAATATTTTATTAAAGCCTACCCCACTTATTAAATGCCTTTAACTATCTTATCTCGTTAGGCAGACCATAAAGCCCAAGACCTCACGCCCTCAGTTTATAACAAATATATTTTTGTTTGCTTAACAATTATATTTTATTTATAGTTTTTAGGCTTTTAAATAAATAGAAATCAAACGAGCTTAAAGAATTAAATAAATTGCTCGTGAGTGCTTAAATAAATAATTAAAGGGACTTAAGAAATAAAATGTTATCCGCCCAAATATTATATCGCCTTATATTAATGGAACGCATAGTGGCATGCTATCGCCTCAGTTTTATGGCAGATCTTATCAGGTAGCCCGACTTTTGGCAGTTTTATCTTAGCCATTATCGTCTTGAATCAGTCTCCTTTTAAACCAGGAAGGAGTGATTATCTGATACTGCAATTCTGGTGCAATTCCCGGTGATTTTTTATCATTAATTTTTGCTCCACTTTTAAAAAGGCGGTTTCATTTATTTTCCCCGAAATTATGTCCTCATGTATATGGCATTTTTTAAGGGGGGTTTTCTTCTCTGTTATCGGAAGATTTTTTGATGTTTATCTTGTTTATGGCTGACCATCAAAGTTTTAACACATTTTCGGCCCTGTTTGTTCTTGATTTGGTTTATTTGCCTTCGCGGGTCGGGTTTTTCATTATTTGGTTTTGGTTTCTTCTCGTTTTTTTTGGGTTGTGGGGTTTGTTTTTCGGTTTTCTTCCTTTTGGTTAGTGTTTGGCTATTAGCACGGCATTCGCTAATAGAGTACTTAGAGCCGATTACTGGGACAGGGAGGCAGGCAAAGGCCCCGTTGGTTAAGGCCCAGTTAATCGCACGGCGACCAGTGACATGATCAGCGGGTTTTTTGTTTTTCTTGGTTGGTTGGTTGGTGTTCTGCCTTCGTTAAAGCCCTTTCAGTTATACACTGAACACAATTGTACCATAATCATTATTCTTTGGGCACTAAATATTTTATATAATTTAATTATAATTTTTCATAAAATTAAATGGCCACAAAGTTGAGTATATCCTAAAGAGAATTTATAAATTAGCCTTAGAACCCAATGAAAAAATGTCTCTACAATACTTTGTAACTGTTTCATCTAAAGACCCAAGCCTCTACCACTTTTTGTCTTAATTCTCCCACTATTTCTCCCAGTGCATTGCAGATCCGTCGATTTGTTGTGTCAGACAGTCAGGCAAGTGAAGTGGAGTGGAGTGCATGTTGCTGGATGTATTAAAATTCCAACAATTAGGGAACATTTCACATGCCTTTCTAATAGCCAACAACGTGCTTGCCAACCCAGAGGGGATCTCTGGGCCCAGAAGCCAGGGAAAAGGGGTCAAGGGAGGGGGCAAGAGGAAAGCGGCATGGGTGTGTGGGGTGTGGCGTTGTTTTTTGGGGTGGTGGGGCAGTGGGGTGTGCACGGAGTGTGTGTGTGCACTGAGATGCAACAAGTTGATAGCCGCATCTAGTCAAACCGCTTTGCTGTTCACTCACTATGCAATTTTGAAGCGGAAAAAAAGGAGCAACTCCATGAAGCAACAAAGGAACACCACCAACAACTACAAAAAAAAAAAAAGCAAAGCTAAAGCATTACAACAACAAGCAAACTGGAAGCAGAACAACAGCATGTTGGCATGTCAATAATCTTGTACAAGTCGACTCCAAGGGGAAGGAGATGCACTTGAAGTAACAAGAGATACTTCTAGACTCCAAGAATATGATATATGTTTCAAAAGCTTAAAATGGGCTTCTAGTTTTTGATGGCCAAAAGGACAGGCGGACAGACGGACAGGCGGACATACGGACAGAGTAGAATCACAGACAGAGTGAACCAAAGAGCTGTACTGCCTGGCAAGTACTTCTAATCTTTGTGTTTTTAATAAAAAAATTTATATATATTTTTTTATTATTTTCCTCAGTATAGAAGTTGCTCGAAAGATGCATTTATAGTCGAGGGGAAAGCAATAGCCATGCCAATAGCAATAACAAAAGCAAAAGTGGCAACAAAATCCAGACTAGTGGCTAGTTGCGAGACCGACAGACTCTGGTCTTCTCTACACGATTCTCCCAGCAGACTCTGGAAGATCCTCCAGCGGGATCCCTGGTAGCTATCCCAGAGACAACAAATCCAATTCCTATTCCAATTTGTGCTTGGATTCATACGTGACTTGGCACTTCCGTTTTCCAGTTTCCCAGTATCCCACTTTTTCAAATCGAAATTCAGTTGAAATCGAAATCCGATTTGCGGCATTCATTGTCGATCCGTCAATTATATTCGCACTCTCCCACACACACGGTCCCACCAGGGGTTTTCCTTCGGATTCTCCTTGTGTGTGTCACGCATTGGTTACGGCCATTGGTACACCCACAAGCGGACAAATGGAGAGGCGGACAAGCGGACAAACGGACACACGGACAGAGCGGACAAACGAACGTGATCTGTACAGTGGGCACGCACACTCCAGCGACAACAAATGAATACCTTTTTTATTGTTTTTCTCCTAATACTCACCTCGAAAATGTTTATATAAAATTCTAAGTGACTTGGTTTTTATCTCGATTGACCTAAAAAATATTATGGTCATTTTTTAAAATAAATAAACTGATTTAATTTCAAATAATTTATAGGAAAAGTTAAAAAAATAATATGGCAAGTCTTTTGTTATTTGATGAGTGACTATGATTCCTCATAAGGATATTATTTATTTATTTATTGAATATATCAATTATTTATATAAACTTTTGACTTCTTTAATTTGAGGTCTAACAAATATATAATTTTTAATAATTTAGAAAATTTGGAGGGGAAACTATATGTTTTTTTTATAAAAAAAAAAAAAAGAGCAAACCCAAAGTACTTTTTCTCTGAGAAAAAGATTTTTTTAGTAGTTTTAAAATATTTCTTCTAACAAAAAATAAATATATCTAGGTTTTTAAAACTCTTGACTTCATAATTAAAATATTTTTTCAAACATTTTTCAAAGCCTAATAATTTAATTAAAATAAAAACCATTGAAGGCCTTGTGCCGTGTGTGTTTGTCAAGATCTTTGCCCCTGGTTTTTGGGCTTTAATTTTTCCATGGCAGCGAGACGTTTTGGGACGTGGCCAGCAGAGTGACGTGAAGGTGGCCAAAAGCCCCACAGCTAGCATGTAGTGCCAGTGCCCCACGCCCCCAGCCACTGAAAAGCAAGGAAAACCACCGAAAGCCACTGAAAGCAGCCAACTGACAGTGTCCCTCGCACGTTCCACGCTCCATTGACAGAAAACAAATTTGCATTTGCCCAGCCAGTTGTATATTCTATATAGACGAATATATATGCTGCGTTATATTCAAAGAATATGTGTATGTAGTATGAATAAAAAATACATTAAGAAAAGTGCGAAGGGAGTGTGGCAAACATTTCTCATCGCTCTTCGCTTGCTGGCCAAGTTAATCACTGGCCAAGAATTCCATTTGCCATTAGGAAAGGTCGCAAATGATTCGCAAATGATATTCTTTTTTTTTTGTGTGTTCTGTCGGTTTGTTTTTAGTTCTTAATCCCAAGATTATGTTCTGAGTCAAGCACCAGAGTATGGCAACATAAATCTTCACTAAATAATATATACATTTTTTAGTAGCAGTAGCCTATTACTCATATCGTGTTTTTTTTTAATGTTTTAAATGTGAAAATTGCCAACTCTTTGATATTTAACTAAAATTCTTTTCGATTTGGCAATGAAACTTGTTCGGAAGCTAAGCAAGTGTTTTGCGGGCATTACGTATACGCCGCATTGGTTCTGTCACAAAAACCGAATATTACGCATACGCCGTGTGAACTAGAATTCGAAAAACACATAAATAATTGCCCAACAATTTGCGCTGTCTGCGATTTTTAGTGATTTCACTGATTGGGCCATCTTTTCGCTTTTATCTTGATTTTCTCTAGACTAGACTTTTTTTCTTTTTTTTTTTTGGGTTTTTGTCTTCATTTCAATTCAGTTTGTATCTTTGTATCTATGTAGCTTCTTGTATGATTGTATTTTTGGTCTGTCGGTTTGGTTTTGTTCTGGTTCTGTTATCTTGATGATATATCCGCGGCTCCCTCGACAGTGCCCATTGTCTTAATTATCTGCGGATTTCGTACTCATACCGTGACTATCTATTGCCGCCGCCGCCGCCGCCACCGCCGCTGCCGAAATGACTTGACTCATCGCCGTCATCACCCCGATTCGCCTCTAGATTTTTTGGCGGCTCTACCCGACTGCCTTCCTATTGAAATCCTCCTCATCCTCATCCTAGTCTGCATTTCGCATTCCCAATTCCCAGCGGAATCATCACGATCATCGTCTAAACACAGAGAAAAAAATGTTGTTTGAAAAAAATCTATAACTAGAAGAGTTTTGGAGGCAAAACCAGCTTAAAAATATATTAAAAAATCTTTTAATTTGTAAAATAATATATTGTTTTTTATTTTTTATATTTTAGAAAGTCTTGAAATTTTTCCCAGTATATTAAAGTCCACAGTCAACGTCACCGTCCCGATTATTTTGTTTGCTCTCTCGGAAGATCACGCGCCTCTATGCGAGATCGTTGATAAAATTCTATTTTTCTCCCAGACAGACTGTATTATTTTTTGTTTTTATACTTTTTTTTATAATCACATTATGTATGGTATTATTTAATTAATTTATTAAATTATTTATTCGGGCTTAAAAAGGGATAAGGGCCAAGAAATCAAAAGAAGACTACTCGAGAAGCTAGAAAGTATAATTGTTTAATGAATTCTTGTATCAAAAGTCAAACAAACTATGCCATAGCATAGAATATATGTCTGTAGATATAAGTTTATAAATTTATTTATATATTTTTTTGTATATAGTTAGTTTTTGTTTATATCTCTAACTGAAACCCCGTCCCTCACGTGCCTTTGTGTTTATGATCGCGTGCTGTTTGCGTTCTTTGTTTGTTTCTTTGGCCTGCTTGTTTGCTTACCTTGCCAACTTGTTTGCCAATCAACAGAAAATGGCCCGAAGGGGTTTCTCGACAATACCTGGTGCGATCTGTTGGGGTATATACTAGATCGGCAGGCTCTAATTGCAGATGATTTGGCGCTAAGCCTCATCCCCGTCTCGTGTCAATCGCAAAACTTGGCCAAAACACACAGCCAAAAAACTCGCTAAACAGCCAACCTCCATGGCCCTGGAGTTGGCTTAATTTATATAATTTTTAGCCTAGTTATTGCCGATTGCCCAATTTCGCTGAAAAACATCTCAGGTAGCCGAGGGAGAGAATATCTATTACCAATTCTCTGTTTACCAATCACGTAGCCGCAATTGTTTAGACCAAAAGTCGGGACTGGGACTTCGTGACAGAATTGAATTGAAAGGGAAACCAGATTGTTCAAATGCAGGCATGCCCATCCAACTGCACGGATATGTCTCTGACTATATACATATATCTCTATATATATATTTTTTTTACACACATTCCAAGCTGTTGACAATGTTCTGCAAACTTTTGGCAAATCTCTATTTTTAGCAGGAAAGTAACACCCGCACTACGAAAATAAATATTCAGGCTAACTCAGTCAGTTTCTTGACTCTAAACATTTATGATGGATCACTCACTCGAAAAACACTGTTTGTTGCACTCAAAAAATAGCAGAAATATTCAAAATATTTTGCCAAATATTCACGCACCAAAAGTCTCCGATTTCGTAGAGTTATTCCAGGTCGATTTCAATCCATCGAATATCCAATCGAACACGGCCTGTCCTAGGTTAGTGCCCACTGTACGCGATCGGGCACAGTGGGTGGGGTTGCATGCCTCACTGATTATTTTCAGGGGGTGCTGGCTGGCACTGGAGCTGTAACGTGTAACGAATACCCGGCTGGATGATATTTCCCCGATTTGACCCGCACGTTAACTGTTCCGGCTCTGGCTCGTCGGTGGCGTGGTGTTTGGGGTTTTGGCCAAAATAAAGGGGTGCCTTGTCAGGAATGAAAATTATTTAATTTAAGAAACGTGCGTACTAATAATGACGAGATAAGCTACCGGACGAGCTAGACCGTGAACTGTGACAAACTACCAACAAAGAACAGGAAAAAAACAGGAAGACACAAATTTGCAAAGTTGGTCGGATCGCTCCTTGATGTAATAGGAGCTAGTGTCGCCCTCCCTACCGTGATCATGCTTCTCCTAAATACCGGTTTTCCCATGATCCCTTCTTCGGCAAGCGCTACTGAGGCGGGTTTACGAAATCAAAAAAATTTGTTTTTAAACAGACATTATAAAATTATTTAATTCCGCTAAAATGGACTTGATATAGTATTGGAGGTTATAAATTTCATGTGCATAATTAAACTACAGATTAATAAAATAATAGAAATATTTAAATTAAAAGAAAGGAATTCGAAAAAATTTATCTCAAAAAAAATATATTAATCCTAGGGTTCAATTGCTAACCATGGTAAAGCGTGGTCGCTTAGCAAAAATTAATTAAGAGTAATAAAAAAAGGTTACTTCAATTTAATATGGCTCTCATTATCATTATTAACATTATCTGGCACTTTTATAATTATAGATGAAAAATCTCACTCACTCTTTTTATTACGCCATCCACCGTCGAAAGCTTTCTAAGGCTGCTGCGCTGTGAAATAAAAAATGATCATCGCACACCAAAACTAATAATAATAATTCTAGAATTCGATCAGCACATAAAATGGGTTTTTTCCCGAATTAGGGACTTTTGCCGCTTTTTCACTTTTTCCTTACTTTACCATAATTAAAATTAATCCCTAAATTCAAAATATTACTTTACTAGTTTACAGTAACAAAATCACTTATCCTAAGCTCAACTCAGCTGTTCAACACACGGATATTACTCTCTCACTCTCCGCTCTACCAAAGTTCAATGACCCCAGTGGACCATTGGGGAGCTATGCTCTATCCCTCACTCTCCACCGGGATGCACCGCGTGTTCTCGCCTTCTCGTTTTTTTTCGAAACCGCAACGGCTCCCTTGCGCTTCCGCCTGTCTCCCTTACTCCTACATCTAGTCTCGGAGTGTCATATGCGACGATTGGAGCTTTTTCTTTAGTTTCTTTTTCGTTGCGTTTGGGGCTTTGACGAGCAGAGGGAGTGGGGCTTTTTGGCAGCGGTTACTTTTTTTTTTTTTTTTGAGCCTATTTAAAACTGCATGACTTAGGCACAATATTAATAACTAAGAATAATTATGAATTCACAATATTAACTACTTAAACTACACTTAAGCACTACAAATCACGCCGCATTTAGGTTTTTTTTTTTTTTTTTTTTTTTTTTTCTCTTTTCCTTTCCCCTCGCGTAATCAGCGGAAGGTGTAAAAGTCGCCGACTGGGACGGTTCGCCAATTAGAAGATTTCGCGACGAGCCCCCGCACCAGGGACCACGATAATTCCGGAATCACGCCGACTCCGTGGGCTTGAGAACGCGAACTGCTCCAGTCCCGAAGCTTCGCTTCTTCGTCTAGGGTTCCTGACTTAGGGAGCTCCAACCTAAGCAAAGTACGCGGCGTTAAACCTCCTCTCTTATAATAGCTAATTCCTCCCCCGCACGCTTACCTCTCGACTCAGCGCCAACCACAGAAATTATTATTGATTCGCACTAGTTTAATAGTTCACACTTTCTTAGGCAAACGCTTTTAACTTTTCTTTACACAAATGCCTTTACACAAAGACCTTTTCTTTCACTTTTCTTCTGGGGTTTTAAGCTACCTTTCTGGATGAGGTCCGGATGGGAAAAGAAAGAGCTTCCAGCCGCGAGCTACGAGGAACCCCGTGCCCGCTATTCGGAAGATTTTACCTAGTTTACCCGGTCCTAAATTTCTCCACCCATTTCTCTCGCTGGGGAGCAGTGCTGCCACTAAAAACCTGCCCGTTTCGCTAGAAAGTTTGACAATCAGTCGCTCCCAAACCTCCTAGGCCAAACTATTTGCTACAAGCCTTTTACAAAATCCCCCCCGACCAAAATCAGACTTGGGGTTGCATTTAAACTTCTCAACCCACAAGGCTGATCGCTTGTAGCTAAGCCTGACGAATATCTTTGCCATGGTACCGACCGACAAGCTTTCCATTCAAATCTTCTAGTTCGTAAATTGAGCCCCCTATTTTCTTTCTCACTCTAGCTTTTACAAATAAGGGAGCCAGCTTAGCATTGTAACCTGCTTGGAAACAGCTCTGTTTGAAATTTCGCCGATAAACTTCTTGCCCAACCCCATACGATACTTCGCGCGTCCTAAGATTGTAATGACGCTGGTTCCTCTCATACTGTTTTTCGCATATTTCAGCCGCTTTCTTTCTGACTACCTCGAGGGAGTCCTCACGACTAAATGTAGCTGCTTTATCTTCTAGCATAGACAAATTCCTCAATAAGGAGTAAGTTGCCCCAGATGTAACCATCTGCTGCCCAAAAACCATATAGTACGGGGTACATCCCAGACCGGAATGAGTTGCCGATCTCAGCGCGCAACTTATTTTACTAAGATTTTCGTCCCAGTCTTTTTGATCGCTGCGAATATAAGCGCGAATGCCTGCAATCACAGAGCGATTTACTCGCTCAGAAGCGTTAGCCTGCGGAGCGTGGACTGCCGTTAAAGTTTGCGTGATCCGATGCCTCCTAAGCATTTCTTGAAATCTCTCGGATCTGAACTGCGACCCATTATCGGAAACAATGCTCTCTGCGAACCCAAATGTATGAAAAAGATCCTCTTCCAAATACTTCAGAACTACCTCAGCGGTAAGTTTCTTTACGGCTCTAAGAAAAACGAATTTCGAATAATGGTCGAGCACAATAAAAATTCCTATATTCCCGCTACGAGACCTAGGATAGGGGCCTAAAAAATCAATGTAAAGGCGCTGGAAAAACCTCTGCGCCACGACTGCCTTTCCCATAGGTGGCTTCAACGCCGTATTCGGTGCTTTAGTCATCCTGCAACTTTCACAGGCGGAAACGTAGTCCTTCACGTCATTCACCATTCCGGGCCAAAAATAATATCGCCGAATCCTCTCCAGAGTTTTGTGAATACCCCCGTGAGACGCCAATGGATCGTCATGCGATCTTTTTAGCACCTCATGAATCATCGTCTTCGGTATCCACAATTTCCACGCGTACGCATCATTGAGGAGTTCGCCTTTTGAGTGTTCGGAGCGCCGATAAACCAGGGAATCCACAATTTTCAGATCCGGAAACTTGTCCAAATTATTTTTAATTCCCTCCATTAACTGGGTATACTCAGCGGACTTAAAATGTTCTGAGTCGATATCCACCAGCAACCCGCTATTAAAATCTATTGCGGCCATCTGTTCATGCTCAACTCTAGACAAAGCATCGGGAACAACATTTAGCTTTCCCTTTCGATGCTGGATTGCGAATCGAAACCCTTGCAACTTTAAAGCCCACCTTGCTAATCTGGTATTTAAATCATTCTGCGACATCAGCCACTTCAAGGACGCATGATCCGTGATGACGGTAAATTGTAGTCCTTCAACATATGCTCGGAATTTTTTTATGCTCACTAAAGCCGCAAGGCACTCCTGTTCCGTGACTGTGTAATTCCTTTGTGCTTTATTCAATTTCTTTGATACAAAGGCTATAGGTAATTCGTCCCCCGTCACCGATTTCTGCACTAGGACCCCTCCTACTCCTGTTTTACTAGCGTCACAGTGTATGAAGAAAGGCTTATCGAAGTCTGGGGTCTGCAACACTGGAGCACTTCCTAGCATATCCTTCAACTTCTCAAAAGCCTCTTTACCTTCCTGGGTCATCACAAACTTCCGCTTGTTTTGCAAAAGATCAGTCAACGGTGCCGATACCGACGCAAAATTGGTTATAAATTTTCGGTACCAACCGGCTAATCCCAGAAAGCTCCTTAATGCTTTGAGTGACGTTGGCAACGGAAAATTTGTAATCGCCGAGATTTTATCTGGGTCCGTTCGAATACCCCCATCACCTATTATGTGGCCCAAATATTTCACCGTTCGCCTACAGAATTTGCTCTTCTCCACATTCAAAGTTAAATTGGCCTCTTGGATTCGTATAGCTACTGTTTCCAAAACTTCCACATGCTTCTCGAACGTATCGGAAATAACTAATAAATCGTCCAGATACACAAAAACTTCGTTTCTAAGTGAGGCAGGTATTACCTTGTCCATTAACCTCGTCATTGTTTGTGGAGCGTTGCAGAGGCCAAAAGGCATAACTTTATAATGATATAAAGGCCGCCCTGGTACTGTAAATGCAGTTTTAGCTTTCGATAGGGGATCCAAAGGGATTTGCCAGAACGCGTCTTTTAAGTCAAGGCTACTGATGAAATTTGCCTTGGGTAACCGACTCAGTATGCCATCGATTTGGGGAAGCGGATATGCATCCTTTTCCGTTACTTCGTTTACTTTTCTACTATCGAGACACA
This sequence comes from Drosophila monieri, assembly GCA_035047585.1. Lineage (NCBI taxonomy): Eukaryota > Metazoa > Arthropoda > Insecta > Diptera > Drosophilidae > Drosophila > Drosophila monieri. The sequence goes on from JAWNPJ010000103.1 coordinate 216,800, forward strand.
CTCTTATTTTGCCTGGCTTTTGAACCAGTACGACTGGAGAAGACCACGGACTGTCGGACTCCTCAATAACTCCTAGTTTTAGCATCCTATCCACCTCGGCATAAAGCAATTTCTCAATGGCCGGCGATACAGGAAAGTGCCGTTGCTTAATGGGCTTCGCTGTCCCGGTGTCTATTGTATGCATCAAAACGGAGGTCCTACCCAGTCCCGATATCGCAAATGATGGAAAGCTTTTAATAACTTTTTCTAATCTAAGTTGCTGCCCTTTTGATAACGAATGCAGCTCCGCATCTCCTGAGATCTCTGAGATAGCTAGGGTAGGCGGCAACAGCTCGTAAGCTGTCCAAAAATCTATTCCTAAATAAATATCTTGCCTCAAAGAGGGGATTATATGAAATTCTAATTCCCTTTTCATTCCTTTATATTCTAACAATGTCTTAAATTTACCTATTATTTGTTGCTTATTTCCATCGGCAGTACACGCACCAGCTAAAACCTTTTTAAAAGGCTTTCTACTGCATATATACTCCTTAGCCAGCTGCCCACCTATACAAGATATAGCAGCACCTGTATCTAACAACCCTCTTCTTTTCTTTTCTAGTAAATTAACTTCTGCGTAGGGCCTATTGTCGCCATAATTTCTCCTAATGCTAGCGATTTCTTTTACTGTCTTCCAGTAATTCCTTTGTCGCTGACTGTTTCGCGAGACAGATCTGCCCTCGTTCTTCAGCATTGGCAGGTGTAATTTTCGGAACTTTTCCAGCTTAGTATGCCAGACTTGCAATCCCGCATCTCCGGAAGGGGAATTTTCTACCCTAAGCGCTCCACCCCCACTAACTACTGCTGGTCCTCCAAGCCTGTCTGTCGGTTGGGAACACTTGCTTTGGAACGCGGTGTTGCAGTGTTCCTGCGGGAGTTTTTTGTGCATCTTTCACAAGAGGGTTTATAAGCATTCGGAAGCCCACAACCATAACAAAAGATTTTCCTTTTTGAGGCGCAATCTTGGTATCTATGCCCTTCCTTTCTACAGTTCCAACAGACCAAAGCAAAGGCACTTATTTCTTCTTGAAGTTCTTCTTCCCCAAATTCTTCGGCATCGTCGGCTTCCACCTCCTCGCAAAGTTCACTGATCGGTTTTCTTAAGGGAAATGGTTTTTGGTACCCGTGATGTTTGCGCATCTCTTCTATAAAGAATTCCCTTTTTCTAACCGTATCCCTTAAATTCTCCATGGACTCGAAGCTTAAGTTCAGAATCTCGTGCTGTATTTCTGGACGTAAATTTCGCCGTACTATTTCCACTAGTGTTTCTTCAGATATAGGCTGGCTAAGTCGGTCAGTAAGCTTTAAAATGGAATCATAAAAGCTTTCAAATGATTCCTTATCTCTCTGCTTTCTGTCCCTTATCATTTGACGGATATCTACATCTGTTCTTGAATCCCTGAATTGCTTCCTTAAGGCTGCACAAAGCTCTTGCCATCGCACCACTCCAACAGCCTTATGATGACGCCAAAAGAAATCTGAGGCCTTTCCTTCGAATAGCATGTTCGCATTTCCGCATAAGAGTGAGAAATTTCCCTCTAATGTCTGGTGTGTCAGAGCCTCGACTCTGTAGATAAAACTATCTACTCCTATAGTATCTGACGATCCCGAAAACCTTAATTTCCAGTTTGATAATATATGCCCCACTTTGTCGGGTCTCTGTGCTAAATCCGAGTTTAGGGATCTGGAGCTAGAGGGTCTCTGTGGAACTGTATACTGCTCTGTGGGTGGCATATTAATTCCCAAAACCTGCTCTAGGGAGGAATTCCTACTTGTATTAGGATTTACCGTGGCTCTTTGCTGGTCTATATTGCTCATTTGCGCTTCAACATTTGTCTGTATTAGGTTGGCCATCCTCTCAGTGAGCTGAGTTAGTAGCTCGTTTTGCATTGCCTTTACGGCTGCAGAAATTTCTGTTGTGATTTGGCTCATTTCTTCTACTGGTGTATTACAGACTGTAATATGATCCTGCCTAGACCGCTCCAGACTGGTAGAAGCTGTCAAGTCCAACTCGCTTCCACTACGCGAAATTGTTTCTAGCCTTGTACGCTGCCTAGTTTGAATTGCTGAAGTCGGAGGCTGTGAAATACGTTGATCGATACAAATTGACTCACAAATCGGACAAGTTCTTTTGACTGCTAAATGTGTCCTAAAGCACGCTTTATGAAATACATGCTGACACTTGGTTTTATAGCTCTCAGCTGCCCTGATCTCAGAGTTACATAATCTGCACTCAGAACTAGGAGGAAGTTCCTCTTTTTGAGGCGATCGATCCAGACCCATTAATGTCTACGATTACTTTTGTTATTTTTTTATATCTACTTTTTTTTTTTTTTTTTTCCCCGTTTTTAAAATCCAATAACTAATACCAATAATGAATGAGGGAATAATAAAGGGTAAATAATAATATATAGTAAAGGTTTTATATAAATAAATAAATAATAAATAATAAATAATTAAATATAAATAAAATAGTATGAATTCTGTGATAAAATATTGATAATTGCAATTTAAACGTAATTTTGATTTCTTCTACCTACGCACTCAGTAACGCTGCCAGCTATCGACCGTCTTCACAAAAATGTAAATAAAATAGGAAAGTAGACTGAAAACAAACAATGATTTGTGGACATGAAAACATATGTGTAATATGACTCCTCATGTTCTCCATGCAAATCAATCGCTCGTTTATACCTAAAGAATTGGTTTTCAACAGAGCTTTTATCCGTGGTCACGAGCTCTACTTTGAAGTAAAGTCAACGTGCATTCCAAGCGTCTTATATAGCTCTTCAAGAATAACCAAAGATTAGTTATGAAAAGAGGAAAAGAAAAATAAACAAAGAAATGGGGAGCTATTACTGAGACTAAGTGGTCAGTAGCCAGCTGCTAGCAGCTTAGCAACTGAATCCCAATCCTATGTCTCAGTTAGCCCTCTACTTTTCTCCTCCAGTCGTCACTTTTGAACCCACATGTCACTGGACAGGATATCTGCCTAAGGCTGATCATCCTGTTTTCCAACTGACGATCCAGGAACCAAAAATGACAAAAGGACGTGCAAGAAACTAGATAGTTGCCGCTAAGTAAGGTGATGCCTCCCCCACCTAACTTTTGACAACTGACCCAATTTAGTCGTTGAGGAGAAATTAAAGTTAGTTAAATTTTGATTATAGCAAGAAACAGTTACGGTCTAAATTTTAGTGAGTTTCCTAGACTTAATATTCTTTAAAACTTTTCCAAAAAAAATCTAGCTTCACGATTGGGCGCCAAAAATAATTATTTTTCCTTCATAATTATGATTCATTACTGTAACGTGTAACGAATACCCGGCTGGATGATATTTCCCCGATTTGACCCGCACGTTAACTGTTCCGGCTCTGGCTCGTCGGTGGCGTGGTGTTTGGGGTTTTGGCCAAAATAAAGGGGTGCCTTGTCAGGAATGAAAATTATTTAATTTAAGAAACGTGCGTACTAATAATGACGAGATAAGCTACCGGACGAGCTAGACCGTGAACTGTGACAAACTACCAACAAAGAACAGGAAAAAAACAGGAAGACACAAATTTGCAAAGTTGGTCGGATCGCTCCTTGATGTAATAGGAGCTAGTGTCGCCCTCCCTACCGTGATCATGCTTCTCCTAAATACCGGTTTTCCCATGATCCCTTCTTCGGCAAGCGCTACTGAGGCGGGTTTACGAAATCAAAAAAATTTGTTTTTAAACAGACATTATAAAATTATTTAATTCCGCTAAAATGGACTTGATATAGTATTGGAGGTTATAAATTTCATGTGCATAATTAAACTACAGATTAATAAAATAATAGAAATATTTAAATTAAAAGAAAGGAATTCGAAAAAATTTATCTCAAAAAAAATATATTAATCCTAGGGTTCAATTGCTAACCATGGTAAAGCGTGGTCGCTTAGCAAAAATTAATTAAGAGTAATAAAAAAAGGTTACTTCAATTTAATATGGCTCTCATTATCATTATTAACATTATCTGGCACTTTTATAATTATAGATGAAAAATCTCACTCACTCTTTTTATTACGCCATCCACCGTCGAAAGCTTTCTAAGGCTGCTGCGCTGTGAAATAAAAAATGATCATCGCACACCAAAACTAATAATAATAATTCTAGAATTCGATCAGCACATAAAATGGGTTTTTTCCCGAATTAGGGACTTTTGCCGCTTTTTCACTTTTTCCTTACTTTACCATAATTAAAATTAATCCCTAAATTCAAAATATTACTTTACTAGTTTACAGTAACAAAATCACTTATCCTAAGCTCAACTCAGCTGTTCAACACACGGATATTACTCTCTCACTCTCCGCTCTACCAAAGTTCAATGACCCCAGTGGACCATTGGGGAGCTATGCTCTATCCCTCACTCTCCACCGGGATGCACCGCGTGTTCTCGCCTTCTCGTTTTTTTTCGAAACCGCAACGGCTCCCTTGCGCTTCCGCCTGTCTCCCTTACTCCTACATCTAGTCTCGGAGTGTCATATGCGACGATTGGAGCTTTTTCTTTAGTTTCTTTTTCGTTGCGTTTGGGGCTTTGACGAGCAGAGGGAGTGGGGCTTTTTGGCAGCGGTTACTTTTTTTTTTTTTTTTTGAGCCTATTTAAAACTGCATGACTTAGGCACAATATTAATAACTAAGAATAATTATGAATTCACAATATTAACTACTTAAACTACACTTAAGCACTACAAATCACGCCGCATTTAGGTTTTTTTTTTTTTTTTTTTTTTTTTTTTTCTCTTTTCCTTTCCCCTCGCGTAATCAGCGGAAGGTGTAAAAGTCGCCGACTGGGACGGTTCGCCAATTAGAAGATTTCGCGACGAGCCCCCGCACCAGGGACCACGATAATTCCGGAATCACGCCGACTCCGTGGGCTTGAGAACGCGAACTGCTCCAGTCCCGAAGCTTCGCTTCTTCGTCTAGGGTTCCTGACTTAGGGAGCTCCAACCTAAGCAAAGTACGCGGCGTTAAACCTCCTCTCTTATAATAGCTAATTCCTCCCCCGCACGCTTACCTCTCGACTCAGCGCCAACCACAGAAATTATTATTGATTCGCACTAGTTTAATAGTTCACACTTTCTTAGGCAAACGCTTTTAACTTTTCTTTACACAAATGCCTTTACACAAAGACCTTTTCTTTCACTTTTCTTCTGGGGTTTTAAGCTACCTTTCTGGATGAGGTCCGGATGGGAAAAGAAAGAGCTTCCAGCCGCGAGCTACGAGGAACCCCGTGCCCGCTATTCGGAAGATTTTACCTAGTTTACCCGGTCCTAAATTTCTCCACCCATTTCTCTCGCTGGGGAGCAGTGCTGCCACTAAAAACCTGCCCGTTTCGCTAGAAAGTTTGACAATCAGTCGCTCCCAAACCTCCTAGGCCAAACTATTTGCTACAAGCCTTTTACAGAGCTTCTGCTGGAACTCACAAAAAAGCACTGCAAACACTTGGCGACAGAGAGAGAAAAATAATATAGTTTTCTATTGGAAATAATCGAAAATATCGAAGTAAAAATATCTGGAGAATAAATTAAAAAAGGATATGAATAATTATTCATATTAGTGTCATAAAATATTCTTTTAAAATTTATTAAATTTTGCCGAAAATGATGAAGCCTTTACTTTCGATATATTTCGATTAATATCGATCATTTCGATTTCAGAACCTCAATACCAACCAAATTTTTTGAAAAAATCCTTCCTGAAATTGAAAGTTCCAGTGTTTTTAGATCCTATTCGAGGAGATATCGGCACATTCCTTCACGAATTCGTAGACAGAGGGAAATATCTTGGGAAATATCTTTTTATGGATATATCGACCGTCGACAGATCAGCTGTCCGTCGTCTATTTTGCGCCCAACGTGAGAGAGAGTGGGTGGTGGGGTAGGTGGGGTTATGGGGCAGCTTTGGGGGCGGCTGGGAGACTGACACAGACAGAGAGAGAGCGCTGGTGGAGAGGGAGAGAGCGCCAACTGTTGCTAACTGTATTGTCGCACACTTTTGTGTCGCTGTCTCTGTCGCCTTGCTTCCATCTTTCTATCTATTTATCTATCTATCTCTATTTCCATCTCTATTTGTATCTGTATCCGTGTATCCAAGTATCTGACGCTGTATTTGTATCTGTATCTCGGTGCTAAAGCAGCGGACAGAAAACTTCAGTTTGTCAAAGATCGCGACGACCGAACGAACGCCGCTGAAAAAAACGCGCGCGCGCTTAAAAACGAAAGAAACACAAAACGAAACGCGACCGAAATCGCCTCGAAAACGCGGCCAGCAGTATGTCCTGTGTCCCAACCAAGCTTCGATTCCCAAAACTATCGATATCGATAACTGGGCGGTAAAAAAATAAGATCGAGGCGAGCGCGCGCGCGTTCGGCGACGCCACTGAGAAAAATTAAGTTTATTTAAAAACTAAACGAAAACGAAACGAAATTGCTAAACTTTTTTCATCATATTTAGTTTTTCTTATTTTTTAATGTGAAATGTACGTGCCATTTAAATGTGTATGTATTGTACATATGTGTGAGTGTGTTTGTGTGTGTGTTAAGGAGGGGGAGGGGGTGCGGGCTGCGGAGGGGCAGGGCTATTTGTGGGGCAATTACAGGCACAGTTATTGGTTTTTAATGGAAACTCAAATTGCCATTTTGAATAATGTGGCACAAAAAAAAAAGAAAGAAACAGTGTCGGATGGCAAAACGGAAATTATGCTTTATACTTATGATTATTGGTTATGGAAATTGCAGCTTAAATCGCCATTAAAAGTCATATAAGTATATGGGCATACGACAACAGTGCGTTGCAAAAGTATAAGGACAAGAAATTATATACTTTAAAACACAAAAATATTATTAATATTATTACAACTCTAAAAAATATTTTAAGCAATATAAAATTATAGCTTCATATTGTGTATATATTTTTAAAAAATTAACCTATAAATTTTCATCTTTTGCGTAGACTCTAAAAAATACCTTTCTGAAACGCACTGTACCACGTTGCATTTTTCTTGAAAGCTCAACACCCTTGATTGCCATTCTGTCACTTTCGGTTTTTTTATGACCACATTCAAGTGGAATGTCATCGGATTGGCCAATTTTAATTTTAATTCCAATCCGATTTGATATTGATTCGATATCGGCATGCCTTAGCCGGGACACACACCCACAAAATAAGAATAAACAAAAATAAATCAATAAAAGACTAAAATGAGACAATTACCGAGGAATGGGGATTGATTTCTTTTATTACAGTGTTTAGACCCAATATCCGACGCCAAAAGGGCGACCTAAAAAAATCGAATGACAATCGATTTGAGAGGGGGGGGATGGAGGGGGAGGTATGGGGTATATAGGTGGGACAGATCGATCGATCGATCTGCTGAATGATGAAATTTTCTAAACAATTCAAAAGCAAAACTAAACTCAAAAGCAAAAGTAACAGAAATAGCAAAGGCAGAAAATAAATGGAAACATTTACAATTCCAATCGAACGGCAATTGTTGGTGACTTGCAGCATGATTCAAAATATTGAGGGCGTGCCAGAAGAGGGCGGGGCAGGGGGCGGAAACTAGGAGGGGTATGGAGGAAATAGGGCGGGAAGGTGGCGGCGGCGGCACGGGGCGGCCAAGTACTCGGTATCAAAGATTGTTCGAGTCGATGACGCAGCCAAGCATTCTTGATCATTGGAAGTTGTTATAAATAGGGAGAGTTTTTTTTTTAAGAGGGAGAGAGTTAAAAAAAAAAGCTATAAAAATACAAATTTTAAGGTGTCTTTTAATATTACTTTCTATAAAAATAAATAGTTTATCTTTCCAAAAGGCCCTTTTACAACCTATTTTCTATGGACCTTTAGGATCATAGATTATTTTTTAATAAAAAACTATTCCCCTTTTTAATTATTAAAAAAATAAAAACAATTTTAGAGAACAAAATTGTAATATTTTCTAAGAGTTATGTTATTATTCTATACATTTTAAAATATTTTAAGTCTCGAACTAAATTACTCGCTCTCTTAACTAAAACAAACTTAATAAGTCAATTATTTTCAGGCTAGAAAAAAAACAGTTTTTAGCCAAGTTAAGTGGCCGCTAAAAAACACTATAAAAAATTGATTCCATCAACTGATCAAACAATATATCGCCGGATCGGTCGATCGCTTGATTGTGAGCTAAAGACCTCGGCTAAAAGTTAAAAGCCAAACGGCTTTCGGCCAGGTTATCTGGCCGCAACTATTTTACTGCCACTTTACTTGCCGTTGTCTGGCAAACATAATGAAAAAAACAAAAAAAAACGGAAAAGAAAATAAAATTAAAATACAAAATAAAAACAAAAAGCTGCGATCTGGCCCTATGCGACGGGCACACATGACGTATACGTGATATTTTTGGCTTGAGACAAAAAACAAAAAAAACAAACAAAAAATAGGAATCTCTGTTGCCAGGTTGGCAGTTGGCTTAGTCAGCTTATAAATAATGGAATTTCTATTTGGGATTTCAGTCGGAGAGTACTGTGAACTTTCATTGGAAAATTACTTAATCGAATATGGTAGGGTATCGTACGGGGGAATTACTAGAACAGCTACTAGACTGACTAGAAAGGAAAATACTAGTATTCATGGCCAAGTGTCTTCCATGCAACCTCAAATGATTGAACCCTCTGACTTTTTCAGAATGACCATCAAATCAATTTCAAATGACAAATAAAATGTGGAAAAAAATCGCACTTAAATGTGAGATATTTATGTAAGATCGGTCTGTCACTTAAATGCTTCTGTTTGCATCTTTTTTCCATTTGATATTTGCTATTTGCCATTTAAATGAATTGCGAACAATTTCGATGTGGTGGCAAGTTGCTTTGATTGGCTTCTAATTTATGATTGACAGTTACAAAAGTCTCGAAACGACCAAAACTCAATGAGCGGTGGTGCCACACAGCACCGAGACAGCTGCAACAATTGAGCCTACCGCAAGAGTTTGAAAAAGGGGTACACCGAGAGAAATACTCTTCCCTCAAAGGCTATACAATATATTCAAAATCTATTCTAAAAACTAGCCACTTGCCGAACACTTTTAATTATTTTGTAGCCTTTTAAGCTAGACTCTTCCCCTTGAAATTATAACCTTCTAATACACATTTCTCTCAGTGCCTTTGTAGACCTTATAGTTAGATATCGGCTTAGCTCACGGTTGTCAATCAAGCTATTAAATAATTTACAAACACACACAATGCTCCTGTAGAGACCTGTAGAGACGAGGGGGCCAGAATCGAATTTATGAACTAACGTCTTGATTTACGTAGTCTTCGCTGGTTGAATGCGGTTTGAAGCTTTGACACCTTGACGGGCATTGTCAAAGAGTTTCACACTCAGTACTCGAAAGACTCACACACCACACACACACTCGACTGCTGGCTACTGTTCTATCGGATTACGCGGCGTATGCGCAATGCCCCAAGCTAAAAAAGAAAAAAAATAAATCGAATATCGAACAACAACAAATGCACTTTATCAGATAGTCACTCAGTCAGTTAGTCAGTTAGTCACGCCGTCATTTAGTCAGTTAATCATTTAGTGAGCTCCCCCCTACACAAGAAAAGTTGTCTGCCCGATATGGGCCACGTTGTGGGTCTGTAAACAAAACACGGATACACTTTGAAGCACTGACATAATCGAGTTGAAATTTCCACTGATAGCGAACCACTAACGTAAATGCATTCGCCAACAGTGGCACAATAGTCCCTCAATGATGGCAAAAGGGGAAATTTCAACACAAACAAAAGGGATTTGTTGGAATAAGCTAAGGAAATAGAAGCAAGAAGTTTATAAAGTTTTTTTTATATTAAATTGAATAATAAATGTTGTAAAACAACAACCAAACTACATTTCCTTTTGTATCCAACTCAAAATGTCCTAAAAAAGTAGATCCACAAGTATAACAACATTTACACCAACAAAGCTTGTTTCTTGGGAAAAGCTCAATAAACCTCAACCAAGATATCACCAATCGTAAGAATTAGTTCATTAATGAATTAAACAACAAATAAACCAACAAATTCATTGAAAAATAAACCAAAATGTACACCAACGAGTACTCCAACACCTTTTTCTCCTCCAACACCAACAAAATCTTGACTGCATCTATTAAATAAATGTCCATAGAATGTATCTAATAATATCACTAATATACATAATTTCCATTCATGTTAGTACATTTGTACCGGAATTAAATCACGGACGGACGGAAAACAAATGAAAATCCCTTGCACACTTTTTGTACAAATAATTCCCGAAGCTTTTCTTCTGACACACAAATCATATTTTTCACTTTTCCACCAACTGTATACAGATATTGTTCAGATACATATAGTGTGTATATATTTTACAATCTATATGAACATAAATATGCTGTGTGTGTCATGTTGGTGCTATGCTAGCGACGTTGACGCCGACGGAGACAGCGACAGCGACAGCGACAGCGACAGCGAAAGCTAACAGCGCTGTCAACGTCAACGTCGACGGCGCTCGCTAAAACTACATAAATCAAAGGAAAAGCATTTTTCTGTTTTCTGATCGTCTAGCAGAAATTTTACTTTTTTGTTGGTTTTTGTTTTTGGTTCATTTCTATTTTCTTAATTTTTATATTGTTGTTGTAGTTGGTGATTGTTGATTGGTGTCGTTGGTGTTTTTGTTGGTATTGTTGGCATTTTGTACGCATGTTTCAGGCATTTAACAATTTTAATGAGGTTGGCAAAAAAAAAATAAAGAATATGGAACCTAAATAAATAATAAACAGGGAAGAATATTAGGAACTCGTATTATTATTTAAGAAACTAGCTTATAAAAACTTTGAAAACAACAAAAAGAATGACAAATGCAGCCATTAAGACAGAAAAAAAGTATATTTTGTTGCCGTGTCTATTGTTAATATTTTTTTATCTATTTTTATAGAAATTATTTCATACACCTTACCCACTACAATCATATATTTGGCTTTTAATAAACCGAAAACTATTTTAATTTGTTTTATTTTTAATACGAATGTGACAGAAATGATTGTTAACGATATCGCCAGATTTTATTAAGGAATACATATTGGATTGTCTGGCGCCGTCCACTTGTTGATAAAATCGAATCGAAATCGAAATAAAAATTTAAAAATTTCAAAAATCAAAACTCAAGCGAAGGCAGGCAAATTAATTAACTAAATCTTTCCACAAAAACCACAAAAATTTGGTCACTTAAGCTACTTATAGACTCCCATTCCCATGTCTTGTGTTTTATATTATTCATTTCGCATTTTTTTCATAAGTTCGCAGTTCCAATTCGAATTTTTCAGTTTGTCATATTTTCTCACATTATTTATTAGCAATACTTAATATATGGTTCATTTTTTGTGTTTTTATTTAGTTTTTTTTTGGGTTCTGTTCTGGTTTTTAATTGCGCTCACACGTGCCGGGGACTCAGCCAAGAATATTTATTATATTATTGCCATGATATATGGAATGTTTCGGCCATAAAGGGATTTCTTTTCGACCAAAGGAAGAGTCTCTTGCATTACCATTAGGAATTCCTTTTTTAATTTTCACTTTAGGCCTTGTTTTCTTTATTTTTTCGCATTCCTAGTTTCATGACTTTGTTGTGTGGGATTTTTTATGTATTTTTTAATATTTTTAAAAGGAATTCTTTAGCAAAGAATTTCCATTAGCTGAGCATATTTTTACCAAAATACTTTGCGGCTTAATTTTCAGCTCAAGGATTAATGTTTGATCTTTGAAGTTAATCGTGTGAGGCTTGTGATTATTTTTTGGGTTAATCTGAAGACTGTTAGGCAAGAAAAAAGGATCTGCAAAGATAATAAGACTTCAAGGCTGATGGATTTAATTCAACAAGAGCTTGGTCCTAAAAATCTTTAGTTACTATAAATTATTTATGATTTTATGTCACAGACATTTATGGATTTTAAGTCTTCTAATTAGAATATGTTTGGTATAACTATAAATTAATTATAATAATATTTTTTTAAATAAATTAATTTAGCTTATAAATTTTTAAGCCAATCCTGCTGGCCTCTGTAGACAGCTCTCCTAGGATTGGACCAAAGGGGTTTCTCAGAAATAAAATAAGAGGGATAGAGAAAGAGGTCCTGAAAGTGGGAAAGTACGAGCAGGTAGCTTAGGATGTTGCCAAGATCACGCCCACAAGAGCCACGCAACATTACAAGGATCTGCCTTTAAATATTATATTCGTATAAAAATTAATACAGAAAGTTACCTAAAAATACTAAGTTGAAAGTTATTATCCTTAAATTATTATTATTATTTGGTGTTTTTATTTAAACCGAAAACTGTAAGCCGCCGAGAAAGGCTCTCAACATGTTGCTGGCAGATCTGTAGCAACAACGTGTCAGCAGAGTTTTGAGCCAACATTTTGGTGCAGCAGCGGCGTTGGCTTGCGTCAGCAGCGACGTCGGCGTCGACTGCAGCGGTGGCAGACGACAGGCAGGCAGGCAGGCCGAAGAAAATTGCATGAGCAGCCGAAGATAAACCGAAGCGATCGATCCGATCGGAAACTTTGTTGCCAGCCAGCCAGCTAGCCAGCCCTCTCTCGGCGCTGCCTGCGTTGCTTTCGCTGCCGGCGTCGACGGCGGCGTCGCTGCCTGTTGGGCCGACTTTTAGTTTATTTATTCCGCCGCCCGACTTGTGTGTTGGACATTATTTTACCAAACGTTCGCAACACCACACAAACACACACACACTGTCACACTGTCACACACCCACAAACAAACACAAACACACACAAACACATCTATAATATATATACATATATCCGCTATAGAAAGAGAGAGTCGGAAAAGAGAGCGCGGCGCAGCAGCCGAACCGCACCGCAATCGCACCGCATATACACGGGCGGTTTTAACCGCGAGCTATCTAGTAGATAAACAGTCGCCGACTCGCCGACACAACTGAACTGAAACAGAAAAAAAAAATAAAATTAAAATTAACAAAAAATCAAACACAAAATAAAACAATTTATAACGCCGAACTGACAAAAAACAAAAACGAAATCAAGCAATATATGTTGGGACAAGTCTATATATAAAGCCTCAAGTCCGAAACCAAATCGAGATTCGAGATTCACAGAAAACGTTCCGTTTGACTAGCGAAGAGAAGAGCTTAAAGATACAAAGATACAAGCAAAATAAAAAAAAAAAGATACTGAGTGCGAAAAAAAGTGTAACTGAAACAAGTCTCTAACGAACGAAACCCTATTTCTTCACTAGTAATATTATTATTTTTTATTGTTAGAGAGCGAAATTTATGCAGAAAAAAGAAATAATAGAAACGGCATTATATAGAAAATATATAGAAATCCAAATCGGGGCGCGAAACTTGCGTGTGTTATCTAATCTTGAGAGAAATACAAGAACAAAACATCAAGTAGTGCTCTGCTCGTTCGATCGGATCGCGATCGGTAACGGAATCTACTACTATATCGTAAATAAAAAATAATATATATATTATTAAAACAAGAAGAAAAAAATTATAAGCGAGAAAGCGAGAAACGCGAGTGTGTGTCTGTGGCCGACCTTTGTTTTATTTATTTATTTTTTTTTTGTGACTGTGAAAACGTGCTGGGAAGCCGGGCTAAAAGTCAATCTATATAGAGAAAAAATACAATAATACAACAACAAACACATACAACAAACCTAAGCCAGAGAAAATGGCCAAGAAGCAGCAGCAAAAGCCACAAAAGCAACGGAAATGGTCGAGTGCCGTCGGCGGAAGTGAGACTTTGGCAACCGCCACCGGAACAGTAATGCTTCTGGACAGAAGCCAATGCCACGCCCACTTAAAAGATGACACCACCACCACCGCCTTTTACACCTGCTCCACCACCACCACCACTAACAATAGTACCAACAACATCAACAACACCACGAACAACTTGCAACATCACAGAAATATGGAAAAAGTACGTTTGCCAGTTATGATCTGCCACCTGCGCCATCTGATCGCCGTTGCCGGCCTGCTCCTCCTTCTGGTGGCAGTGGGCGGGGCCGAGGGGCGGCGACACGCCCCCCTCATGTTCGAGGAGTCCGATACGGGCAGGCGCAGCAACCGTCCAGCGGGTAAGTGTCACCACCAAACCATTCAATATCGTATGTCGTTTTAAGCCTCTTTTAAGTCAACAATCGGGGTCGCAAAACTAGTAAAAATTCTATTAAATAATACCCCTAAACACTGATTTCCTCTTAAAAAATTCCACAAGCCAGTATTTCCGTTTCAAATTATTAATTCCTTTTAAATTCCATAAACAATGGCTGGTTTTCATAAGATACTTTTTAAGGTTGGATTTTCTTCAGAAATATGTAGCCTTCAGGCAGGGAGTGAGACATTCTTTAAAATAATTAAAACTTTTAAGCCATTAATAGGATTTATAATATTTACTTCAAGGTATAGATTTTCCAAGGGATCTAGATTTTTTTTTAAACAATTCTTAAATATATTATTCCTAAGGGAAAGGTTTCTGTTTCTGAAATATTAAATAAAAATATTTCCCAGCTTCATTTTGGTTATAAAAAGTGTGTTAAAAAAGGATAATACATAAATTTGTAATAATAGTAGACATTATAACTTCTGAGCTTCTATTTAAAAATAATTCCCTTTTTAAAAAATATTTGAAATATATTAGGGAGTCTAGTCTTTAAAAAACTCAACTCTTAGCTTCTTCATTTACTTATTTATGTTCTATTTTTCTATAAAATCATATTTAATATTAGACCCCTTGTAAAATATTTGGTCAGAATTATTTAAACAGAATTCTTTGACCTGCCACTGCTGTGCGATTGCATAAGTTGCACTTCGCATTTCGCATTGCGCATACGCCGTGTCGGCCAATGGCGGCTGCTGGCGAGGGTGGGTAGCGGGGGAAATCCCTATGCACCACCGCCGCTGCTAGTGCCGCACCACCAATGTGGCGGCAGGTAGAGAATCCCGAGGCGGGACCTGCTCGCACCCCTAATCCCTGGCCCATGGAAAAGGGATGCCTCTGCTAGGGATATTCCCAGCCTATTATCAAGATTTTTTTTATTGTGTAGACTAATCCGGAAAACGGGAATTCCCTTCCGTTTGCTGCCTGCCGGCCGGTCTAGGGGCTCTAGGGGCTAGATAGAGAATAGAATCTGAGAGATGCAAAGATACAGATACCAATTGCAATTTGTTGCAACTCACACGCTTGATTAGTTGCACATTTCCTGTTTGGGAAGCAAATGCCTGGATGGACTCTATGGGCCGAGCTCTATAGTATATGCAGATGTATATATATATCTTTGTACTATTATGTTTCGTGATGGTGCTGCCCCGCTACTGTTGTTGCATTTTCAATTAAAAACAGATTGCGGTTTAGTTTGCAGGCAACTTTGACTTTGAAACGTTACTCGTTTTACATTGCCCTTCCTGCCCCCCACCCTCTGGCTTGCCTGTTTATTGTTATTAATTTTTTTAATGATGATCTCCTCTAGGTGGAGGGGTTCTGCCATAATCACACAGTGGATACCTCTTCGGCATAATTGGCTAGGCCCGAACCTCATTTCCCGTTTCTCGTCGGAAATCGTTGATGGCACACTTTAGCGCCCACGCAGAATGCATCCTCTGGGCATGTACTCTGGGGGCTACACTCCACCAACTCCACCCACTCCACCCACTCCCAAAAAAAAAACTATAGTCTTGGCATAATTTAGTCGTTATATACACTTATCCGCTGTTTGGTTTTCTTTTATTTTTTTAATGAATGAATGAGAAATCAGGCACACAACACACTTCCATAACAGTTGCCTTTTATTTTTATTTATTTCTATTATTGTTGCCTTTTTGTTGGTATTTTTTTCGAGGAGGAGACTAATCAAACGCCAAAGACCACGCAAAAAATAAAAAGCGAGCCCAGCCAACTTGCCAGCCAATTCGTTTTGTTCATTTCGCATTTAATTTAACTGATTAACAAGCTGACCGACCCTCACATCCCCGCCCCTGGCCACCAGCCATCAGCTCTTCGCGGCCCAAACCCCTCACCTGCCCCCTCTTAGCCTGTTAGCCCCCTTTTTCGGCCCACATTGCCGCCATTCGTCAGCATAATTCATTTATTCAACTGTCTGCCGCCCAGTTAGGTGTTAAAAAGTTGTTAACTTATTTTTAATGAATGCGTGTAAGAAACACAGCACACACACTCGCACACTCGTCTTGAGACGTTAAAAAAAAAAATCCAAAAAAAGGCAATGAAATATAAAGAAACAAAAACAAAAACAAAAACAAAAAGATCAAGATGTGCCTACGTAGAGCAACCTCAACAAGCCGCCGGCAACGGCAAAATCGTTTCGTTTTGGTTTTGGTTTTTGGTTTGGGGATCTCTCGGATCTCTCGAATCTCTCGGCAAACATATCATGATCAGTGGCAGAAAACGTAGAGCCAAGAAAAAGAGGGTGTAGCCGGGTGGAGAGGGGGGTATATAGGTGCTATACCCCCCAAACCGAAACAAATGATACTCTAAAAGGGGGATACTCTAAAAAAATATAGCCCATTCTTGCTGAGCTTTTTTGAAAGACTTTAAATATTTATCAAACTTTTCTCAAGTAATAACTTTTAATATTAAGTCTTGTAGTGTAGCTGAGAGACTCTATGTTAGGGCCTTTCCCCCCCAAAACGAAACACGTTAAGACCATAGACTGCCTGACGTTTGTTTGGGGCCGTGTATGTCGGCGACAGCCACCCGAAATCGAAATGAGCCACCGCCATCGTATGTCCGTCTGTCCGTGTGTCCGTTTGTCCGTCGACGTTGTCAGTTGCATGTCAGCCACTCGAATCTTGTATAAAGGGGAAACGACGAGCTGGCTAAAAATCAGGGAGAGCCAAACGAAATGCAACCAATTTGTTGCATTTGCCACACAGACGAGCAGGAGACGTGTGGGCAGAGGAAGCACTTAATGCCCACAAGGTGTCAAATTGCAGCAAACTCCGCTTCGCCCACCAAAAAAAAAAAACATATATACATATATAATATATATATATATGTGTGTGTGTGTGTGTCTGGCGTAAATTAATTTGGCCAAGAGCGTAGGCAAAGTAGATACGATACGATCTCATTGAATCGAATCCGTAGGCTCCACGCCGTTTCCGTTCCAATGAATGAAGTTGCTATTTGATTGGACTAACTAACCAAAAAGGAAAAAACTATATATTATAACGATGGCAGCTTTTTTTTATTTTCCGACATTATGGGCGCCATCCATCTGCAACTGCATCATGCCGCATTCTTGCCATGCATTAATTATCAAGTCGCAATCAGCGCCACAGTCCCCCCAGCTCTGGGCTTCCTTTTTTTTTTACTAAATTGTGAGATGCATTTGTAGGCATCATCTAAATTGTGGATCTCTGATAGCTAGACAGGCGGCAGAAGAGCTCCAACAGAGGCCAAGCATTAATTTGACGGGCTTATAGGGTTATTTTACAGAAAAGAAATGGCTTTGATGGCTGTGTTGGTGTGATTTCAACAACAAATTAGCCACAACTCTACAACGATTAAAAAACATTTCAACAACAGCTCTAAAACATTCAACAACTGCTTTACAACAATTTCAACAACTATTTAGAAACATTTCACCAACATCCATTACAACAATTTCACCAACACTTTCAACAACAATTTCTAAATTCTTCTCCTCTAAAATTCTCGAATATTATTCAAAATAGCTGACAATTTTCGTCTCTGATACAAACCACTTTGTAATTGGGCATGCAATTGCATAGCTCAACAATTAAATTTACCCTTTAATAGTCGCACATGGGCCAAAACATTTTTCAATACATATTTCTAGAATTATATATATACATAGATTTTTTTTCTGTGCAAAAACGCCCACCAAAAACGAGATGAAAGCCCCGAAAAACGCCAGCAAATCGCGTGTCGCGTGACGCGTTTTGTCGGCTGCCCCATTCATTGCAATTCCCAAAAAAATACAAAATACAAAAATACAAAAATAACAAAATACAAAAACCAAAAAAACCAAAAAAGAAAATACATCCTCAACATATTTGTGCAACTTATCAGCGCATTTAAAATTAGCTGGCAACACAACGTGAATGTATTCAGAATTGTTGGTGTTGTTTGTTTTTGATATTGTTGTATATATATTTGTTGTTGTTGTTGTTGCAGATGTTGTTGCAGTTGTTGTTGTTCGGGGCAAGTCGCAGAGTCGCGTGATTTGGTTTGTAAATGGGAAGGAAGGCGAACACGATTGGGGATATATATGAAAAATGCAAAAACTAAAACCGAAAACCAAAAATAAAAATAGTCATTGAAAATGTTTACGGCCAGGCCTGATCTTCAATGTATCTTTTACTCGTTTTTGTTGTTTTGATTCTTCCAAAAAAAAAAAAATATATATACATATATATAGGTAT
The DNA here is from genome assembly GCA_035047585.1 of Drosophila monieri. Lineage (NCBI taxonomy): Eukaryota > Metazoa > Arthropoda > Insecta > Diptera > Drosophilidae > Drosophila > Drosophila monieri. The sequence goes on from JAWNPJ010000103.1 coordinate 235,308, forward strand.
ATATAGGTATATGATTTGCTTGGGATGTATAGTGTTTTCTAAATGATCCATAGATCGTTTGGCATTTACAGAACCAAACCAAATTGCATTTTAAAAACAGCCAGGATATGTTGTAGGCAAGAAAATAAATGTTTTCTTGCAAAAAGTACATTTTTTAAAATATATCTTAAATATTTTTTAACTTAAATACTTTTTTCAAATATTCTAAACCTTGGCTCAGCTCTATGGCTTTAGCTTTGTCTTGGCTTCATATTTCTTTAAATTCTTCATAAATTTTTAAATGAAATTTGCTTAAACCTTTATATAATCCTAAAAAAGCTTAATATCTTTCTATTTATTTTTTTTTAATTTCTTGGCTAAAACCCATAAGAAAAAAAAAAAAAAAAGAAGGCAACCGCCAACAAAATTGAACGAGCCCCTTTTTTTTGGCTTTGGGGGGCAAGGCGGCTTTTTTACTTTTCAACAAAGTTGAAAATAAAATTTATACATAAATATATATTTTTTTATATATATATTTAGTTATATGTATTTTTTTTTAAGACAGGAAGGGATTTTTTTTTCATTTTTGGGGAGGGAGTTTCCCCCCATGTTGGGGGTTTTTTCTTTTTTGTTGTTTGCCGGCTGTTGTATTTGTTGTTTCTGTTTACCTCCTCACTCCCAAACTGTCATAAATTATCAGGCGGAAAAGCCAACAGTGCCCCTTGGTAGTACCTCCCACCTCCACAAGCCAGAACCCCTCCTCCCCACATTCTAACCGCCTCAGTTAATCAACGATTAGAAATCTTCATTAGAACTGGCGTGTCCCCAAAAAATGATTAGGGGGGCGAGGAAGGAAAAAAATGGAAGAAAAAAAATTATATACATATTGAGAAAAGTCTAGAGCAAACATTTTCCATTTCTGTTTGCTTTGCACTTAAATAATTTAATTGCTTATAAAACAAACAAGAGGGAGAACCAGTTCGTGAACCATTTTAACAAATATTTCATTTGGTTTTTTATCGCCTCTCCATATTTTCTCCTTTTTTTGTTGTTTGCCGCCGATTGACTGATTGACAGTCCGACACTCGTAGCTGTCAAATTTGTAGAAGTATTTTTTTTCTTTTCTAAAAAAATAATAAAATATATATAAACAATATAGAGACATAAAAAATGCAGAGGACGCCTCATTGAATTTTATGATATCCCATGTTGAGCTTTAACATTTGCGCTAATTATTTTGCCACAATTAATTAAGGCGCAAAATAAAAATAACATTAAACAAGAGACGGAAAATAAATAAATATATATAATATATATATTATTTTTGTGCGCTAGTGTGTGTGTGGTCTATATATTGCGATCTGCGCTGATCTTTTAACTCAATTAAAAGCGCGTACGAGCGCCAAAATTTTCAAAGGCACTTCTTCTGTCCCTGTAGAGATACATATATAAGACACACATATATATCAAATAATATATATATATTTAGCCGACAATTCGCCGCCGACGTTCTGCGTCATGTGAGTCAGCGGCGTCGACTGCAGCTGCGGCAGCGACTGTGGCAGCAACGCATTTGGCAATAATCACAATTGCTAGGCGAAAATGTGTTGCCTCCCCCCTTTCTTACCAGTCCCCCCCTTTTTTTTTTGGCCACCAACACGATGACACATGTATGCCTCCTTGGCCACGCCCCCTTTGATGCTGGTGGCTTTTTGGTCCTGTTTTGTTTCGAGTGTAATTAGCACATTGTAGGGCTGCGCCAAAGAAACAGAGAGCCTATTTACAAAATACTGCAACCCACAAAAATGTCACAAAAATTTGTAAAGATTAAATAGAAATGGCTGAGATAATTTTTATAAATATTTTAAAGCAATATTTAAGAGGCAAAAATACGGGTTTAGGACTACTAGTTCTTCCTAAAATTGTTTTTAAATAAAAGGCTAAGAAAGACAATTTTTTAAATAAGCTTTTAAAATCTTTAATAATATATATATATTTTAAATCAAAAACTCAAGTAGTTCCTCATTAGGATTGTAAAATATTAAGCTTCTTAGAGACTTACAAAAAAAGGAAGAGCTTAAAAAAGCATTTTCGAACCTGAAACTATAAGATTCGAACTCTAAACTTGCCTCACACGAAATGAGAGAAAGTTTTGTCAGTTTTTGTCGCCTGTTAAGTGCCACAAAATTGCAAGAAAGTGCAAAAAAAAGAGAGGGGAACTGTGTGGATTGGGATATTATTTTTAACATTTGTTTGCTAATGACTCGTATGCCGCAAAATGTTTGCCCAGACACTTTCGAGTTGTGCCTCTTTCCGTGGCACCATAATTTGTTGCAATTTGCTCTCTCCATCTCTCTTTTCTGGTATCTCTGGCGAGAGTCAATGCACCACATTGGAGGTGAAAAAAAAATACACAAAATTGTATTTCTAGACACTTGGTCTTAAATTAAATTTAAAAATAAAAATGCATATAAAATGCATATATTTTTGCAATGGTTGGAAGAGTGTTCCAAGGCATTGGTAAGGCATTGGCCACCCACTCACCCCGTTGCCTCTTCCTGTGTCTTTTTGGAATTTTGATTTTCATCAAAATATTTACATGAAATACTCGTTTTTTTGGCGAAAATTATTGGGCTATTCGCCCGATTTTCCTGCCTTGCTTGTCAATCAAGAAGCGCGATCTCAATCCACAGCCATAATGCCAAAAACAGGCAAGTGCACAAACAAACAATTGAATCAATTTATGCACAAATTGCTCGTAATATTCATTATTTTTTTGCTAAAGAAATAATAATATTTTTTTCTGCTTATTTCGCGGTCATACATCAAATTGTCTAGACAAATTGTGGCACAAAGCATTAGAATCAATAACAACAGCTGAGGCCAAGACTCAAAAAATGGAATAATGAAAAAACAGGAAGTGGAGTGTCAGGAAAAAGAGAGATAGCAAATAGGGCTAAAGATGGCCTAAACAGACAGGTGGACAGGTGGAAGGCTCAAGGCCATTTTTGGCTAAGAAATTTCAAGGGCCAACTTTAATTCATATCTCTCATTCAATTATGAATTAATTGCATCCCGATAAATACTTTAAAATCTCTTTAAATTATTTGGGGAATTAATTGAATTGATATTGGGACTCATTGGGACTCATTGGGACTCTCCCTCCGCGAACAAGTCGAAAGATCAAGACTTTGGAATATGATTAATGGACATTATAGGGATTATCATCGCATATATTATTCAGTATAATGCTTCTGATGTCTTGTGTACTTTTCTACACATTATATTCTATTGCTCCGAGTCTTGTTTTTATTGTTTTGCTATTGCGAGTGTGTGTTTTTTTTTATTTTTTATTTAAATTGTTTCGCACGCAAATAAAACTGGCGCCAATGACAAGAGGCAGAGGCGTCAGCCGAGTCAGTGGCAGCGCCAGCAGCAGCGGCAGAGCCACAAATAACAAAAACAAAAATTGATAAACGTCGCGCGTCGTTAGCGCCACTTATCACGTATACGCCATGGGTACCGCCAAGCGGTACAGTGGCTGCGCTAACTCAGTGGGTGGCTCCAAAAAAATGGCAAGAAAATGTGAGTTTTAGGCCACCCGCTATCACGTTTATTTAGCTAATTAGTTTATAGTTCCAGCCCCCTTCTTGTTCTATTTTTTCTTTAAAAAGTATTTTTTTTTTTAGCAAGCAAATGTGAAATATCAAAAAACAAAAAAAATTAGCAGCGATATGGAATTGTGAATGATGTGTGCGATAACACGAAAAAAACTGACAGGTGTTTGGCTTAAAAAAAGAATAACAATCAATTAGGTTATCTAAAAAATAGGTTTCTTTAAAAAAAATGCCTTACAATTAACCAATTTATTTCCAACACTTGAAAAGTCTCCCAAACTTGACTTGATTTAAATTTATTTACTTTGGTCGTGGTCGGCGGCTTCTTTTGTTTCGTTTACATTTTTTATGAGTGGCGCCAAAAGTTTTAGCATAATTTTCGGTCTCAGACATTTTAAAATGAATTAATAATTTAACGCGCTGCCTCTACGATTTGCATACGATTTGTGGGACTTTGTATTGCCAATTAACGAAACAAGAAACATTTTTTTTTGGCCAAGCTGGGAGAGCACAAGTCGCTGGCATTTGTAATTGAAAACGCTGCCGGAAGCAAATCAAACGCCTCTTCAGTTAATCTGGCGCCAATTGCATCTTGGCCATCTCAGACAGCTCGGCCATCTCCGGCATCTTGGCCCGGCCCGGCCACTACTGCCTACTGCCCACCCGTATCAGCCTCAAAAACCTGAATAGCAGACATCTTCGTATTGGGACTTAAAGTTAATTAGTTGCTGATCGATTGCCAATCCCCCTCGGAGATATAATTTTTAGTTTTCCCATTTTTTCGTGGGCGTCTGTCATTCGGCTTGTGCGTTTTCATTATTTTTATTAAGCTCGGCATCATCTGTTTTTAAAAATATACATTTTTTATGGGCAATTGCATCGCGACTGGCGCCAGCAACCTCGCCATTCCTATATAGATCTTAAATGGCAATTGAGGAAATCAGAACATACCACATATATCCGACACAGTTTAACAAATTTATTAACTCATTATTTTTTATTCCTTACTTGCAGTTACCGAGTGCCAGTTTGGCAAAGTTTTGAGGGAATTGGGCTCGACCTGGTATGCGGACTTGGGACCTCCCTTCGGGGTTATGTATTGCATCCGATGTGAATGTGTGGCGGTAAGTTTTATATTTTATTTTATTTTTTTTTTCAAAATTATTAGAGAGCTTGACGGTTGTTTTGTTGGTCGGAAAACCTAAAAACTTAAAGTTTAAAAAATCTCATAAAATAAGAGACAACTCAACCTTGTTGGCCAGTGTATATTTTAGGAAAAGCAGTTGGAAAATTCACCTTAAGTGCATTTTGTGGCCTCTGACAATCCGCAAACAAATTCGGGCCGGGGCGGGCCTCTGACTAAAGATTTTGACTAATGACCGTCGACATTCGCTACAAGCTACAAAGCGTCAGTGGCCAAAAAAAAAATTAAAAACACTTAAAAAAAATGGGAAACAGGAACATTTTATTTAGAGAAATATGTGGCAGCTACAGAAGGAAAATGATTGTGTTTTTGATTTTTGGACGCGCCTTAATTTATGGCATTTCCACGCATGATTAATATCGATTTTAAAGCTTTCCGTTCTGTAGATAAATTGAAAAATAAATTCAATAAATATTATTTTCCGAATATTGAGTACAAAAAAAAATATAGACAAAAGTCTATAGATAAACTAGATATTGTCAAAGCTAGATATTGTTAGTCTGCGATGGACCAGACATGGATATATATGCCATTCGTGGGACATATAGTCTGGGCATATAGCAACTTCTCCAGTATGCTCTCCTGTTTTCAATTTTTAATGTGCATTGCATAAAAGTCAGCTTTGAAATTAATTAATTATAATTTATGTTGCTGCAGCGTCGCCAATGAGCACATCATAAAATTATTTAAAACATGCTGCTGCTGCTGTTGAACTTTAAGGCGGCGGCAACATCGTCTCATCATCGCCATCGAGACATCAAGAGCAGTCCAATAAAAATTAATAATAAAAAGCACAGCCAGAGGGACATCAAAAAGACAAACAGCAGCAGCCAGCGAACGAAGAAGCTCTCTAACAAATTCATAAAAATAAAAAAGATATATAATTATAATTAAAAACAACAATATCGCAACCTGATTTAGACCAGATTCGATGGCCAACAAATCAACGATTTTGGACAGGTCGACAGGCCTGGGAATCTGCACTACTAATACCAATTAATTTTTTATTTCAACGCTTGTTTCATTAATACACTCTATGTATATTTTTGATCCCTGCTTTAATTATATTTTTTTTATATATTTATTTACGTTGCAGATACCCAAGAAACGCCGCATTGTTGCACGCGTCCAGTGTCGCAATATTAAAAACGAGTGCCCGCCGGCCAAATGCGATGATCCCATCTCCTTGCCTGGAAAATGCTGCAAAACTTGTCCTGGCGATAGAAATGGTAAGTCTACATGACATGTATATTTTTTTGAAATTTTTTAAACAACAAGAAACCGAGACAGGCCGCTTCAAAAGACTGAGACATGTCATAAATTTTGATAATGTTTCAATATTTTGACACAAAACGGGATTAAATCTTTAGCTACAAAAAAAAAAATTAAAATTAAATTTAATCAAGCGATTGTTAGTCCAAATCTGATTCTGAATCTAAATCTGAATCCGAGTGAATCGGTGGGATATATTGGATATATATTTGTTTGTCTGTCGCCATGAATAATTAAGCGTAGCATCTGAGGCAGCTGCTGGCTGCTGGGGAGGGGACATATACACCGTCTATATCTCTATATACCAGACATATATACAGCTCTCTATATGTATATAGAGAGGTATTTGGTCGAAACGCGTAAATTGTTTATGAAAAATTACTTGGCCCGAAATGAAGGTCAGCGCTACGCAATTTATATTTCGTTTTTATGTCTCTGCCTCTCAGTCTGTCGCCGATGTTATAGACAATATAGGACCCATATAGCCATTCCGATTTCGATTCTCATTCCAATTCTGAATCCGATTTCTGTTTCTTCTGTTTTTTTTTTTTCGGCAAACTACTTAGCATGGCATATATGTTTCAAAGCACTTTTTCGTCTTTTTTGCATTTATTTATTGCCTTTTTTTTTTGTGTTTTTTTTTTTGGCCGTCTTGTTTTAATTTTATTTTCAATTTATTTGATATCAGCGGGAACGGCGGCGCCTGAAGTTGTTTCGGTTTCTATATAATCGGTCGAGGAGCCAAGAGCATTTCAAGCATTTATTCGGAGGTCCCATTGGGGGCGCACGTGCCGCATTTGAAGTTGAATTTAATAGACCAATTACGAAGCAACAAAAAAATGCTTAAAAAATACTACAGTAATATTTAAATATATATATTTTTTATACTAAAACATAATTTATGTTTAACAAAGCCAGGCAGTGACTCAGTGCCTCATTTTAATCAGACTTTCTGCTCAAAATTTTTGAAAAGAAAAATTCGAAAAAAAATTCTAAAAAAAATATTCCTTAAAAATATTTCCCCTTTTACTTATAAAAATATGTATATATTTTTAGTTCCTTAACTCTGTCTTTGAGACATTTTTCACATAATCAGGCAAGTGCTGGCTGAATTCCAGTCTTGGTGGAAATGCATGTTGCATGTTGCTGGCTGGATGGGTTGCCGGCCTGTTGCTAGTTGCTGTGTGGCATGGGGCAAACTGGTTGCCACCGAACGGGAATGGGGTTACCCCGGGGGAGGGTCGCAGGGGCCTGGCCCGGTGCGGAGGGGTCGCTGCCGCACATCATTAGTTTCCGTTTTGCGGCAATTTTTCATTTTCTTATGCAAAAGCCGTTGACCCGCGAACCTTTTTTTTCAGCCTTCCTCTTTTTTTGTTTTTACTCAAAAAACAATTTCACTTTTAGGTGTTTCTTTTTTTTGTTAAATCTTATAACTATTAATATGTATATATAGGCAGTTTTTGGTGTGGTTTCGAGCACATAAAAAGTAGTAACAACTCGACTCCCAACTCGTTTGCCATAAATAGTTAGAAGGCACGGGCGCGGCTTTGGCTTTTCCAGCGCGACGAGACTCTTTGGCTCTCACGCAGTCAGGCCATCCTATGGCCATCCTATGGTATATGGCCTATAGCCAGTCAGTCCATGGCTATTGTACAAATATTTTCCACCAACAACAAAGCAACAGCAACAGCAGCAGCAGCAGCAGCAACATAAGCAAGTTGCAACGATCGTTTCCAAAGTTATTTTTTGCCTAACTTGGTTTTTTGCTTCATAGTCGGCATATTATGCTTACACTGAGAGAAAATATTGTATTCTAAATACGATATAATCAATAGGGAATTTTTAAAAATGTTCTAAATATTTTTAGAGCCTTAGAAACCAGAAAGCCAAGAAAGCCAGGCAAGATAGGATAGCAACTATATTGGAGTCAGAAAGTCTCTTAAAAGTCGGATTGCCCAGCTTCTGGTCATTCAAATGAGTCCTTACTGTACCGGACCTGAAGTCCTGGGCAAGTTGTCAGTGGAATGGAGAGCCCGGAGACCGATGCCTGGAGCTTGAAGCTCATGACATGGCCATATAATCAACATCAACAATTGCCTTACCTTCGTTAAATGTCCATTTTGGGATCGAATCTTTTGGCTCTTCACTCCAGCCATCTCTCTCCTGCACTGGTTATCCCTCTCTGTCAGTCTCTCCCCTGGCTCGTCATTAATTTATTCGTGGTATTTTTTTTTTTTGTTTCGATTCATTTTTATAATGACATAACTCGAGCATTTTAACGCTTATTAAATTATCTCATTTGCCGCCACAAACGGCGGGCGGTCCCTAAACTGCCCAAAAAAGGGAAGGGGCTATCTGTCCACGAAAGAGATGGCTATCTACAGATAGAGAGAGAGAGGCGGAGAGCACTTCTTCAGGTAGACAGTAAAAGTTAATGTTTTTCGATTCCATACGATTCCATCGATCCCATTAAGAGGCCCGAGACTTGCCCGACCGACGTGACAATTCAACTTGATGACATCTTTTGTGGTCCGTTTGTTCCTTTTTTCCCCTTTATTTTTATTTATTTATTTTTTGTTTATTTTTTTTTTTACCCCCCAACCTATATCTTGATCTGAATTCCGATTTTGATTCGGATACCCAAGATCTTCGCCAGCACCAACTTTGTTGGCGAGACAAAAGGATCGCCGCGCATTTTTATGGCCGGGCGTGAGGTGCGTCCATCGACCAATAAAATCTTTAACTTTATCTTTAATCTCAATCTTTATCTTTATCTTTATCGGTTCTGGATCGGTTCTGGATCGGTGGCGGGAGTGTTGAACGGAACTGTCTATTAGCCAGGCCCTTTTCTTCCAAATGGAGATTTTGGTTAAAAGATTAAGGGCCAGAACTAGGGTTTCTAGACTATTATAACATATAATAGTCTCCTAAAAATTGTAATTTTTTTTAACAGATTTGTGTACCCAAGTGATCTACATTTCTTGGAAGTCCCAAAATGTATAACTCGAAAAAAAAAATCATTTGTACATTTTGCCATTTCATTTCAAACGATCGGTTCTGTTGATTTTTTACCTCGTTTTTTTCACGTTATTTCTTCTTTTTGTTAATGAGCTGCCGCCAGAGATTCTTTTCGGGGTCTTGAGCCCCACATACCAAATACCAAAGCGTTGAGTCAATCCCGAGGTGTCGTTTGTCTTACGGTTGCGGCTTTGTCGGCTTGCCAGTTCCCCTTCTATCCGTTCTGTCCGCCGCTGTCCGTTTGTCCGCACTGTCCGTTTGCCTACCGCTACCCATTCCAACTCAGAGCAACGTGTCGTCGTCTTTGTGCTCACCAAAACTCATTTATCTTGGCTTACAGACCCCAAGTGAGGTAAAAAAAAAAGAAACGAAAATTTCATTCATCTGCAAGCGCGATTCAAGGGCAGAGATGCCTGCAATGACTTCAAGCTTGGAGGAGACACCAATAAGCCCCAAGAATGTAGAGCCCACAAATTGAAAAAAAAAAAAGGAAAGAAAAGAAAAGGCTAAGAAAGAAGCGGGTAGCTAAGGCCAAAACTGGCTGGCGAAGTGGCTCGTATTAAGATCAGGCGATAAGATCGGACAGCAGAAGCCACAGAAGAGGTCCGAGGTCCGAGGTCTGAGGTCCGAGGCTCCAGCTCCGAGGCCCAGGAAACCCAGAACCCCAGAGCCCGGATAGTCTGGATGACCATCCAGAGGGGCTCTCAATAAAATGCTATACAAGGTGTCAGATTTGTCGCCCTTCATTATGCGATGCCGACGTCTTGGCTCCTCCACCACTTTTTTCCTCCGCCGACTCTGTTTTTTTTTGCGGCTTAGGAAGGTTGGGGATTTCGAGAAGGAGCGGACACACAGCATAAAATAATCGAAATGCCAATGCGGCATCATCGACGGCCCTGTGCCACTGAGAGAAAATCGGCATTAATCTTTGGCTTTAATCAGCTTTGTGCGATTCTAACGAACTGTAACTGCTGACGATGATGATGGTGATGGTGATGGTGATTTATGGGCTGCCCTTCCGAGAGGCCTCGGCCTGAACCATCGGCGGGAGGAGCGGAATGTGAGCGGAAATGTGTCCACCTACTTTCACGCCAGAAAATAAGCATGTCATGTGGACACGTTTTCCGGGAATACTGGTTGGTTGAACTGAAGCCAAACAATGCCACTTCCCCTAGTTAGATGTGGGTTACTCCACAGGAACAACAATCCCAGCTCTTCTACCTGCCGCGCTATTTATGGACGATTAATGAATGCCACCTGGGCGGTGGTGGTGACGGTGACGGTGCCGGTAAGGATATCCTACCTGGGATCTCTCTATACAGTGTCCTGTGGCAGCCATTCACGACATCCTGCCCTCCTCCGCCTCTGATCCGGCTCGAACCCCTGCCATGCCATTCACCTCCCGTCCATTCAGCTTGTTCGAATAATGAATTCCGAATCCTGAATACTGGAACTGGAAATGGAATACTGGCATACCGTGTGGCCATTCAATGGCGGTGTGACCTCTTTGATGAAGCATTTGTTGGTCTTCTTGTTGTTGTCCTAACCATCTAAATTCCATTTAAGGTCACTCTTATATCTTATATCTGATCTCGTTCTCTATCTCTATCTTTCAGATACGGACGTGGCCTTGGATGTGCCAGTGCCCAACGAAGAAGAAGAGCGCAACATGAAACGTAAGTAGTCCAGATCCCATAATCCCCAGGGTCCTTCCCTAAAGGAGTAAAGGGAGTAACTAAAAATAATCTACGCCTTTAGAGGACCTTATTGTCCGCTTGTCCGTCTGTCCGTTAGAGAGGACTTCTACTCCAGGAGTTCTTGGGACTTCTAGTGTACTAGTCCCCATGTCCTTAAGACTCCCGTCCCTTAGTTACTCCTCAACCCTTCCCACTTATCCCTTCAAACAATACAATATTCTTCTCATCCTTTCACAGATTACGCTGCGCTACTGACTGGCCGCACATCCTACTTCCTCAAGGGCGAGGAAATGAAGTCCATGTACACCACCTACAACCCCCACAACGTGGTGGCCACCGCCCGTTTCCTGTTCCACAAGAAGAACCTCTACTACTCCTTCTACACATCCTCGCGCGCCGGCCGCCCCCGAGCCATTCAGTTCGTGGACGATGCCGGAGTGATCCTCGAGGAGCACCAACTGGAGACCACCTTGACGGGCACCTTGAGCGTCTATCAGAATGCCACGGGAAAGATCTGCGGAGTGTGGCGGCGAGTGCCCAGGGACTACAAGCGCATCCTGCGTGACGATCGTCTGCACGTGGTGCTCCTGTGGGGCAACAAGCCGAACCAGGAACTGGCCCTGGCCGGAAAGGTGGCCAAGTACACAGCCCTGCAGACGGAACTGTTCAGCTCGCTGTTGGAACCGCAGGTCCTGCCCGGCGGCAAGATCGATCCCCAGCTGGCAGGAGCCGGTGGCACCGCCATTGTGTCCACCAGCAGTGGCGCCGCCTCGTCCATGCACCTCACCCTGGTCTTCAACGGTGTCTTCGGGACCGAGGAGTTCTCCGATGCTCCGGTTACGGTGCGTATCGAGTTGCCCGAGCGGAAGGAGCTGGTCTTCGATGAGGTTCCCCGAGTCCGCAAGCCCTCGGCGGAGATCAATGTCCTGGAGCTGTCCTCCCCGATTTCCATTCAGAACCTTCGGCTGATGTCCCGCGGCAAGCTCCTGCTGACCGTGGAGTCCAAGAAGTATCCCCAGCTGCGGATCCAGGGACACATCGTGACCCGGGCCAGTTGCGAGATCTTCCAGACCCTGCTGGCGCCCCACAGCCCCGACTCGACGACAAAGAGCAGCGGCCTCGCCTGGGTCTACCTCAACACCGACGGCTCCCTGGCCTACAACATCGAGACGGAGCACATGAGCACCCGGGATCGCCCCAACATCAGTCTGATCGAGGAGCAGGGCAAGCGCCGGGCCAAGCTGGAGGACCTCAGTCCGAGCTTCAACTTCAACCAGGCCATCGGCAGTGTGGAGAAGCTGGGCCCCAAGGTCCTCGAGTCCTTGTACGCCGGCGAGCTGGGCGTCAATGTGGGTACGGAGCACGAGACCAGCCTGATCCGCGGTCGCCTCGTCCCCCGGCCTGTGGCCGATGCCCGCGACTCGGCGGAGCCCATTCTTCTGAAGCGCCAGGAGCACGCCGATCCCCAGAATCCCCACTCCGTCGGCATGGCCTGGATGTCCATCGACAACGAGTGCAACCTCCACTACGAGGTGACCCTGAACGGAGTGCCCGCCCAGGACCTGCAGCTCTACCTGGAGGAGAAGCCGATCGAGGCGATCGGAGCTCCAGTTACTCGTAAACTTCTGGAGGAGTTCAATGGCTCCTACCTGGAGGGCTTCTTCCTGAGCATGCCCTCCGCCGAGCTGATCAAGCTGGAGATGAGTGTCTGCTACCTGGAGGTCCACGCCAAGCACTCCAAGCAGCTCCTGCTCCGCGGCAAGCTGAAGAGCACCAAGGTCCCCTCGCACTGCTTCCCCGTCTACACGGACAACAATGTCCCGGTGCCCGGGGATCACAACGACAACCACCTGGTGGCCAGCGGCGAGGCCAAGTGCTTCCACTCCGGACGCTTCTACAACGAGTCGGAGCAGTGGCGCAGCGCCCAGGACTCCTGCCAGATGTGCGCCTGCCTCCGCGGTCAGTCCAGTTGCGAGGTCATCAAGTGTCCTGCCGTCAAGTGCCGCGCCGGATTGGAGCAGCTCCTGCAGCGCGAGGGCGAGTGCTGTCCCAGTTGTGTGCCGAAGCGGGATGCCGAGTGGCTGGGCCTGAATCCCGCCCAGTCCCCCTCGGGCGGCAATGCTACCGACTCCTCTCGCACTCGAGGCTGCCGCTTGGGCGATCAATTCCATGCCGCCGGCGCCAGTTGGCATCCGTTCCTGCCCCCCAATGGCTTCGATACCTGCACCACCTGCAGCTGCGATCCCCTCACCCTGGAGATCCGGTGTCCGCGCCTCGTCTGCCCCCCGCTTCAGTGCAGCGAGAAGCTGGCCTACCGGCCGGACAAGAAGGCCTGCTGCAAGATCTGTCCGGAGGGCAAGCAGAGCAACTCGGGCCACAAGTCGACGCCGAACAATCCCAACGTGTTGCAGGATCAGGCCATGCAGCGCACCCCGGGCCACAGTGCCGAGGAGGCGCTGGCCAATGGCGGATGCAAGGTGGTGAACAAGGTCTACGAGAACGGACAGGAGTGGCATCCGGTGCTGATGTCGCACGGCGAACAGAAGTGCATCAAGTGTCGTTGCAAGGTAAGCATCAAAATACATTTCATAAGCTTAATCGATAGTAATCGATAGTCAATATTAGTGTGACCAAGTGTCTATGAACTACAAACATAACCTACAAACTTTTCAATACTAATTAAAGCTTATTTCTTTCTTATTTTTCAAGGACTCCAAGGTGAACTGCGACAGGAAACGCTGCTCCCGCTCGACTTGCCAGCAACAGACCCGCGTCACCAGCAAGCGGCGGCTCTTCGAGAAGCCCGATGCCGCCGCTCCGGCGATCGACGAGTGCTGCTCCACCCAGTGCCGGCGTTCGAGGCGCCACCACAAGCGGCAGCCACACCATCAGCAGAAGACCGGCGGCGGCAGCAGCTGAGCTGTGTCCGAGTTTGGCAAAGGATTCGATTTGGTTTGAAAAAAGGATCGAGTCCAGGGGAACCACTTAATCACTCAGCTACTCCGTGCGATGTAACTCACACACACACCTCTAAAGCCACACCCACACAAACGAATACACACACACACACACTTGAGCAAGGAGTTGCATAAATCGTTGTTGTTTTCTCAAGACAACAATGTAAACTTGTATTATATATTTGAAAAACAAAAAACAAACAAAAAAACAAAGATAGAGAAAGGTACACAGCGAGAAAAAGAAAGAGCTAAAAAGCTAGAAGAAAGAGCAAGGTATAGAGCGAAAGAAAGAGAGAGATAGAGATCCTGAGAATGGAAAAAAAACCAGTGCAGTTTGCTTTAAATTCTCCAGCGTAGAATTTTTTACAGAAAGCATTTTCTGAATTTCTTTTCAAAAAGCCCCCCACCCCAAGCCCAAAAAACTCACACAAAAAAATTAAAAATTTAAATTTAATTTATTCAAAAAAAAAACAAAAAACAAACAAAAAAAAAGAAATTAAAACTGTACTGAGTTTTGAAAACAACAAATTTGACTTGAAAACAGAAATCGAACTTCGAAACCTTTTCAAATCATTTAAATTGAAATTTAAATAGAATTTTGAAAGCCAAGCAATCGGGCATGGAGATAGAGATCGATAGGAAAACAAATCGATAAGCAGCTATCGTGGGAACATTAACTTAAATCTAATTATTCTGATTATACATATATATATATATACAATATTTTTTATATATATATCCATATAATTTATGAGAAACAAAACACAGTGGGAAACGCATTTGGCGACTTATGTATGTTGTTATCGACATTTTTATCGATAGATATATTTTAGCAACCCAAAAGTTTCAACTGATTGACTGAATGGCAAAAATAATACTAGTTCTAAGTATGTTTTTTCGAAAGCACAAAAAACCAGATATATATACATACATACAGATAATAAAAGAAAAAAAAATATATATGAAATGTGAAATTATTTTTTACTAATTGTTACTCACACACACACATACATTTGGAATTTTACATGCACTCACACACATACACATTGAAGAGTTTTTTTTTCTTTCTTTTAAGAGTACACTTTGAAAAAAACCAAACATTTTATGAACAATTTTCAATAATTATGTACAAAATTTGTTACAAAAAAAAGGATAAACTATGTCAAAAATGCCATGTACACATATTTATATACACACACACACACACACACAAACACACACACATGAAAAGAACAAAAAAAGAAATGAAAAAGAAATTGTATTAATTTTTTATTCTATTAAATTATTCTTATTATTATTTTTATGTTTATTATTATTATTATGATTTTTTTTTGTAGTTAGTATGAACATATATATATATATACTCTATATTTAATGATTGATTGATTAATTTTAAATAATTGATTAATTGCAAGCGAGAATATTTAAAACGACGAGGAGCTAAAAACAAAAACCTGTACTAATAACTTAAACTTAGTGTTTATAAATTAAAAAAAAAATTTTAAATCAAAAAATCACACACACCAACCACACACACACACACACTGAGAATAAAACAAAACTACAAAATCTTAAAGCTTTTATTTTTTATTTCCTTTTTTTTAAAATTCGAATTTCCTATCTTACAGTCAAAAAATATTTTGCTTGAAGCTAAAAACTAAAAATGAGCCAACTGAATAATTAAAAAAAAAAGAGTGAATTGAAATATAGACGGAATATATTCGAAATATATATATATATGCATAATAACAATCAAAAATCGTTCGTTTTACTGATTCACTGGCGGGTCTAACAAAGAGGAAAGTTAAGTTCGAAACAAGTCGAAGTTTAGATACACTACTGAAGGGTGATGACTTATAGGGTCTACTCACTATGTTTTTTCTCTATTTTGTATAGAAAATGGCGACTATATCGATCCAGATCGTAATCCTTATTAAAATATTCAACCAGAGTCAAAATTATAGTACTCTTGGCAAGTGTATTACCAAAAGTTGTTTGTTTTCTTTTATTTTTGTTCCATTAGAGAATTATTTCTCTTTTGTATATTTTTTTTTTTTGTTGCTTCGCTTTTGTTTCGAGTGATGATTCCTATTAGGCAACTCAATTTTCGAAATAGCAATTTACAGACAGACACTCTCCCGGCCAATTATACCTATAAATTATATTATAGAGCAATTATATCTCGGTTTTTATTACCGACACACCAAATTATCCAAATGGTTTTTATGGCCCAGAATGATGATTGCCAAATGCCTTCTTTCGTTGCCGCCATGTGTGCCATCGCCCGATGGCGATCTTCGACATTTTGGCCCAAAACGAAACAGAGTTCCTCGCATTTCCGGCACTCAACAACTTTTTGATTAGATTAAACTATACTATACTAAGTCGTATGATCTTCGGTCCTAAAAGCATTTGCTTTCGGATTTTTGAACATTATTTCAAATGTCTTCAAACGAAATAATGAAATCATTGAAGAAAACGATGTCCCTCTCAACAATGCCCAAATCTTTCCCAATATCGATCCTATTTCTAAGAAGGTTACCTTGAAAGGTTTGTGGGCCGATTCTCCATCAATCTGCATTAAAACCTTTCAACAAGATATTTTTTCAAAATCTTTAAAATTTTTTTGGGGCTCCCCTTGTAAAAACCGCGATTTTCGTATCTGGCCCCTTCTGATGTCTATATCTTCGCCAATTCCTATCCGATCCTCATACAGGATACCTTAAAAGGTTTGTGGGACGATTCTCCATCAATCTGCATCAAAACCTTTCAACAAGATATTTTTTCGAAATTCCTAAAATTTTTGTGGGGCTCCCCTTGTAAAAACCGAGCTATTCGTATCTGGCCCCTTCTGGTGTCTATATCTTCGCCAATTCCTATCCGATCCTCAAAAGGGATACCTTAACAGGTTTGTGGGCCGATTCTCCATCGATCTGGCTCAAAACCTTTCAACAAAATATTGATGTCTATATCTTCGCCAATTCATATCCGATCCTTAAACGAGATACCTTATATCTAATTTTTTCTTAATTCGATCCATATTTTAAATATTTTTTTTATGAAAAGATATGTATCTTCCACATTTTCCAAAAAATGTCTGTAGATATAGAAAAAATGGACCGCAACCAATGCTGTTTAAATATTTTGGTTGGGTTAAAAGGCCAATAAAAATAGTCCCAGGCAGACTACTTGGCCCGAACTCTTAGCTACGCAAATGAAATCAATTCAAAGCTTTGATAAATCAGTTGTAAGCCGGGATTGTGCCACTGCATTTGAGGCTATCGGTTGTCGTTGTTGGGCTGGGAATGGAATCGAATAATTAAATATTGGCATAGTCACACCTTGTTGACAATTATTGACAGGCTGATTGGCAAACAAATGAATATACTTTTGCCATGGCAAGGGGCGCGGCCCAGTGGCACGACAATCGTCCCTCAGTTTTTCGTATCGCTTACATTTTTTTCTATTTTGTATTTAAATTTATTTTTTTGCGTGTAGGTGGTAGGTGGGAGGTGGGAGGTGATAGGTGGCTGCTGTGGGTGTGGCAGCTACCGAAAGCAGCCAAAAGTGATGCCAATCTGCAGCATCCCGACCCGTCTCGTAGAGCGTCGGCGTTTCGTGTTGACAGTATCTTAAATTTTTTTTTTTTTTGTGGCATTATCATATATTTATTTATAAGATACAAATGCAGCGGTGACATTTGCATTTCTGGGCTATCAATTAATTGATTTAGGCTGGCCCGGCCCTGGCACTGGCACCCACTGTACAGTGAACATACCAATATTGGTAAAATACTATCAGCCAGATGGTATCGGTTGCCGTTTATTTATGCGTCACACCAACCAACTCACGACATTTCATCTAATGCACTGAAAATAATTCTTTAAATTTAATTGGAGTTTAAGAATGAGTATTATTTATAATATAAAGCAACTCATGAAACAACTATATGTCTAAAAAATGGTTTAATTAATTTATTTATTATTTAGTATTTTAAAGGACATAGTTTTTTAGGCGTGCATTCAGTTTTGCCTTCTCAGTTTCAGCTTGAAGCTCATAATCATCAATTATCCAGAGCTGTCTTGACTGATTCCGATACCGATGGTGACTCTGAATCGGATTCCAAGCCTCATTCCCAGTTGGCCGGGTAATTGCGGCAAATATGCAAAGCATGTGTAAAACTTTATTGATATACAATGTGAATAAACGTTTGCCTAACTTTGTTTTGATTGCAGCTGTCACTGCACTGCACTCGTTGAAATCAATTCACAATTCAATGGGCCCATGCCACGACTTGGCGATGCACTTTTGCAGTCTAAGTAGATCATGAAACGGTTACACTGCGAGATGAATATAGTTTAAAAGCTTGGAATTGGGCTTTTATTTAATTAAACCTAACCTAACCTAACAAAGTTGAACAATGTAATCTTGGTCACACTTTTTTTGTTGTATCTGCAAATGGGCAGCACTTTTTCTGTCTCACTTGGCAGCACTTTCTGTGTTGAAAAATATAAAACAAATTCCTCTGTGTAGGCAATGATTTTTGCTGTCCACGAATCCGATTATCGTTCTCAAGTGGCAGCAAGACGAGATCACGCAAGGCTTGCGACTTGGCACCAGACTCTTTTCAATGGCTAATCACCGAGTCATACCGTACCGTACCGCACCGTACCGTACTGTACAACTGTACTTATATAGTCAGTCAGTTAGTTAGGCAGTCAGTCAGCCAGTCAGTCAGTCAGGTATAGGAAATGCTGGCTAAGTCGCATCCAAGACAGGCGATGACTTCATCTATCAGCACTGCGATTGCCTCGCAAGTTGATCTATATATCGGGCCAATGCAAAACCATTATAGCAGCAAGAAAAAAATGTGCAACGGAATCAACTGAAATGGAAATAACAACAAATCGATTGCCATTATGATCGGTAGAAATCGGTATATCAAAAAGATTAAATGTATATGGAGTTTATATTTCTTAATTGGATAAACTCGTTTTATAATGTTTCTTATTTTTTTTTTGTTCCGCAAAATGTTGCAAGGGATAGTAAATCTTCTTTGGAAATCAAAATATATCAAAGATTTCATTTGAAACAAAAGAAGCAGAAAAATATACATATATGAATATTAATGGAAAAGATGAACAAATTGTGGAACAGATTCGATTAGCATTTTGGGAGATTTCTGCGTAAAATTAACACGAAACCAAAATTCTCGATACGCCATGCTCCAATTTGGAATCATCTCAATAATTTTCAACGAATGTTTGAAATTAGCTGCTGCTGTTGATTGTCGATTGTCGATATGTGTTTGGCCACGCGATCTGACAAAATAATAAAAATCCAAAAAAAAAAACAGAATAAAACAGAAAAAACACACACACCAAATATATATTACTCCGAAAACAACAGAGAAAAATTTCATTTTTATGAATTGAAATCCAATTTGGTGCGACGAATCTGGAAGCGTATCTGGACCTGGACATGGCCATAAAAAGTTGGCCAAAACAAATCTTGGCGTCGACAAATTTGGAACTAATTATAAATGCAGGCAACCCCAGACCAAAATCGGAATGTTCCGTTCCAGTTTCAGTTTTTTCTTCACTGATCACAGTTGGGATTTAAGTGTCCAACAATACAATGGACTATGTTTACAGTATTTTTTAGCATAACTAAATATAAAAAAAATAATTAAAAAATAATGCACATAATCATTTTGTAGAATAGCACATGTTTTCCCTTTTAAGTCTTGTAGTTTTCCAAAACAACATTGCTCATACGCAGTGTGTAACTGTAGGGATAAGAGAAAAAAATAAAAAATAATATAAAAATAATACAATATTTTTAAGAGCTATTTTAAGGACTTTAACGCAAAAAGTGTGACCAAGTGGCAGTTTGTAGACAGAAAGTGCGACCAAGCTTTTTAAGATTGAAGACCACATTAAAGATCTTATTTAAAAAAATACTATTTAAATATGAATCGCTTGGAACTGTTTTCTTAATGTTTTAAATATTTAAATATTTAATAAACAAATACTATTGGTGGTGAAATTGAAATATGGAATTGAACGCTTGGAATTGAAATATTTTCTTAAATATTTTTAAAAATTTATTTTAGTATTAAAGCCATTGTACAGTGCTGGCTTCCAAAAAATGAAAATGAAAACAAAAACCGAAAGGCGGTGGGCGGTTAAAATGCTAAAAAAAAAAATAAAAAAAAAACAAAAACTGCACGAAGTGGTCATGAATGAAATCTCCACACCAGGTGGAAAGAAATCCGAAGCCGAATTGGACATGGAGACTTGAAGACGCGGAGGATGGAGGCTGGAGAGGATCGGACGGATGGATGGATGGATGAATGGCTATCCGAGTGGGTGTTGCAGTTTTATACTTTTCGGGCGTTGGCGTTTTTTACCGGCAAAGTGTGAAACTAATTTGTCAGCATGACAATAACAGCCAAAAGCCATAAACATCATAATAATATTCAATAAACATCAGCAAAATGCGCCAATTAAACGCCACCGATTTTGGCCATGTTACCTCCACAGACTCTAGACCTGAAACTAAAAAATAAATGCCATTCCAAATGCAAAGCAAGAAAAAAATAATAATCCACTGAATGGAAATTATATATATTTCTTTTTAATTGAATTATAAACGCTGCTGGCTAATAAAATCGATGATGTAAATTGCACTCGCTTGCATTTAACACCTTCGTCTATGGAATTTCATCTATTTTTCTATTTTAGTTTGTTATTTTAAAAACGAATAATAAATACACTTATTTAAAGGAGGATTTTTGTCAATTTTTGGATTTTATTTCACAAAGTTTACAAGGAAAACAGGAACTTAAGGGCTTTGCTATTTACTTTCCTATTTTTGTGATTTCGAATTCTACATAAAGCTTTATTTTATATTTTATTTAATTAGGAAAAATACAGAATAATATTTCTTAAACTTATATAAGTTATAAACTTATATTATTTCATTTTATTTTGCCTTATTTTATCCTCATTGTTATTTAGAAATATTATAAATCTTATAAGCCAGGAAAAACATTGCATACTCTCACTCCATTCTCTTTATACTTCAGGTCCATAAATTCCATTTATAAACATTAATAAAAATATTTAAAATTTAAAATCCTTCATTTTCGATTAATATAATATTTAAAGTGTATAATTTAATTCGATTTTTTTAACTGACACTTTTCGATAGTTGATTTATTTATGATGGCAGGCAAAGTCAGGAAACATGTTTGAGTGCCAATTGCATGCAAATCGTATGCGATTATGACCAAAGCCACACAAAGCCTCCGATTTCGATTCCAATTCCGATTCTGATTCGGTTTCTGTTTCGGATCTGGTCTGTACAGGTAACCATATCCCAGCTATATATCTTCGATGTGCCATTTGCTACTGTCTCGATTTCCAACTCGATTTTCCAAACGATCGCCGATCGCCGATCACCGATCGCCGCGGGGCTATGTAATTGTAACGCAACAATCAAAATCAATTGCTATGTAAATAAAATTGCAAATTAAATTACAAATTGATTACCTCACTGAGTCATTAATTAAAAAGCAAAAAAATATACAAATAAAATAAAAACAAATGTTGAATGTGTTTTAAGATAAGGAAAAAATGGGAGAAGGAGAACGGGCAGTATCTGAAATAGAGTTTCAAAGGAGCTTCTAGTCTAATTAGTTTAAGGCTTAATATTTATTATATTTTTTATATTAAGATTTGGAAAATGTAAGCCACTTATTTAGTAATATAATGCAATTGTATTTACAGTTTATTAATATTTTTTAATCAACCTCAAGGCTTATGAATAAACCACAATAACTATTAGTCTTTACTGCATATGTTTTTTTTATACTTTTTTAACCGTTTAATATTTTTTAACAAACTAATTGAGTAAAAACCTCTTAATATAAAATTAAAATTTAATGGAAAACATTAGTCCAGTTACGACAATTATTGGCTTTGCCATTTGTTGGCTAATGGCAATGATAAAATGTTAGGAAAAATGCAGTGGCCACTGGTACATATATACAAAGTCCATTTAACAAATGCTCCAATTAGCATTGTGGGTGGGTCAGTGGCTTAGTGCTTTTGTGTTTCAGTGGTGCTGTGGTTTCAGTGGTTCAGTGGTTCAGTGGGTGGCTGACCAAGTGGTTTAGCTTTGCAGTTGGCTGCCCGAAGTGGCCGGCAGTCAGCAAACACAAATGTCGGGCTTGGCACTCGGAAAGGAAATTATTTTCAAAATGTTTTATCAATTATTTTATGCCCTAAAAAGTGATTAAAAAAAATATTTTATATTGTTAAAAAAAGTGTATCTTGTATAAAAAAATATATAGTATTACTTAAGGTTAAAAAATTGGTTTGAAAAAATCATTGAAAAGTGACAAGTTTTCAGATAATATTTTATGCAACTTAAATAATTAGAGTCACTTTATTTTAATGATTTAAAGTAAGTATACATATAAAAACATTAAGCTTAAAATATTTTTATTTTTAAGTATTATATTTTAACATTTTTTTTTATTTTTTACAATTAATACAGACATTAATTGGCCAAACTATAGTTTAAATATAAAAGTCCTACTGCCGAAGTTGGTCCTTAAACTTCACTTGGCTAGAAACAAAAGTACGCATATATCTTCAGTCTTTCTATAGGGTATATATATATCCAATATATCGGTTCATGATCGGCTGACTGGACTGACAGAGGCGACGTCATTGTCACGACATTTTCTTAAATTATGGACAGAGCGCCCGGCGACCAAAACGAGGACAGTGGTTGCCTTCGACTTTGTATCTGCATCTGTATCGGAATCTGTATGTGTATCTGTATCTCTGGCACGGCTCTGGCCTGGGTAAATGTATCTGCATCCCAGTATTGGGTTCAGATTGAAGCGGCTTCGATTGTTTCTTTTTTTTGGGCCGTGCCCAGGCGCTATGTCAATCACCAGATCAACAGTTGTGGGGGCGGCTTTTTGTATTTCTCCTGTCTCTTACCATTTTTTTCGCTTTGTGTAACATTTTTTTTTCGCCAAATTGGGGGCGTGGCCGACCCCAAAAAGCCAAGCTACTTGGTGTTGTTGTCTTTCATTAGTCGTGATTAGTTTTGAAAAGGAGCACAAAATGCACAAAAATTGGCAATTTCAGTTGGTTGTTTGTTTTGCCAACCGAAGAAGTACTCTTTAAAAAAAGGGTATATTAGGCTAGACAAGATTCGTTGGTATTTTTGCTCATTTTAGGGATTTTTTTGAACATTTTTGGGGGAATGAGATCCATTTTTTCAAGGGGATTATTTGGCTTTAAAGTAAAAGTTGAATGTCCTCAGAAAAATGTTTAAACAAATGTTAAATATTAATACGTCTATATAGTTATTAAATTTAAATTTTAGTTTAAGGAATCTATATACATTGGAGATAATTTTAAACTATTTTTATAAATTATACCATCCCATTTAGGGAGTAAAATTTTCAATCAAACTTTAAGGACAATTATAATTTATTTTTTAAAACCAGAAACCAATAGGTATCCTGTCTTCGACAGAGTCACTTAAGCGCCATCTGACATTTTTGTTGTTGTTTCCTTAATTTGAAGTCGCGCCACGCGCCACAAACAACACAAACACAAAAAATAAAAAACTAAAAAATAAAAAATGGAAAAGCGAGAAGCGAAAAAAAACACGCCACTTGGACTTGACAAATTGCGAGCAACGTTTACAATTGAAACAATTTAATCAAACAACAAGCCAGAGTTGCACAAACCGGAGAAGGGTGGTGCGGGCAGTGGCGGGGAGGGGTGGCATCGGTGGCAACTCAACATAAGAAAAAAGACTGAATGTGCCGCTGAGTTGCACATTTTGTTGCCTCACTGTAACAGCAGCAGCAACGGCAGCACAAAAAATAAATAAATAACTGGGCGAAAATAATAAATAATCAAGACCACAAAATGCTGACAAATTATGTGAATTGCAAAAAAATAGAGACTATTTTTTAGCTGTGGCTTAATTTCTGTGGGAATTTTAATTTAGATTTAAAATATTTTTGAGGCTCCCATAGTTGTTGAATGATTAAAGAGGGATTATGGGCAGTTTTAAGGATTTCCAAAAGGCTAATTGAAGTTTTCTTCTAAAAATGTCTATTTTTTAAGCTGATGTTTTTTTTAAAAATATATTTAAAAACATAAAACATTATTAATATTATTGGTATATTAGTTTTTAAAGAATAGTTCTTGGAGTAGTAAGTATTTAAATAAAAAAAAAACCTTTTCAAAGGGCATGCTCTATAAAAACTTATTATTTAAAAAATAAAATAAAATTAGAAAATTGAGTTACCCCTGAAAAACTGAAACCTATATCTATATTCATTTAAAAAATATTTATTAAAGCCCCGAAAAAATCTTGAGAGTATATTCAATTAATTAATTAGATAATTAAGTCATCAGAAGCGGAATCGCTCCAGATGGACGGAATGTATTGGCTTGGCAACTGGTTGTTGGGGCGATTGAATTAATGGCTAAAAAAAAGTGGCTTAGACGACAGCCCGACGGCGGTTGTCTTGACCTTTTTAACCCACTGACCACCTTAACCCCTGAACCCCCAGAGCCAACCCCCTGAAAGCCAAGGCATGTCATCGTGTAAATGGATGTGAAAATGTTCATAAGACTTGATCGAATGAAAGATATATACGAATAATATATATATACAATATCTGGAATATTTGAAATGCCGATGGGCAAACACATGTCGACGGCTCCTGCCACAGCTAGAAAGAGATGGGACTATGGGGCGAGGAAAGAGATAGATTGAACAGGTGAATGATTAATGTGCATTTAATTGCCGGGCTGGCTGCTGCGAAAGCGAAGAGCTCGTTCGGCCCGAACGAGATAAATTCGATAAATTCACACTAAACTGTGGGTTGCTAAATGTTTCCATTTATTAAAGATTAAATATATATAACAAAGACAATAACAAAATAGATAGATAAATAAATAAATAATAAATAAAGTGTAGAGTAAACAACATAGCACCGATCTTGTCTCATTTGCATATCAACTTTTCGCATTAAATTCAATTGAAAGCTTTTCTCACTTTAGCATCATTTTGAAATTCAATGAGCCGCCCTAGCCAAGCGCCCCCCTCCCCCATACAACCAACTACCCCCTAGGACACCCCCTCGTAATACCCACGGAAACTGACTCTCTAATGTATTTATTGCCATCGGATGCGAACACAAAATTTATGATGGCATTAAGCTAATGTTAAATGTTAAATGCAAAATATTTCAAAAGCAAAAAAAAAAGAGAGAAAAAGGGGGAAAAAATTAGAATAATGATAAATTTATAGTGTTAGTTGTAATTTACACGAAGCACAACATAACCACCCCCGATTCCGTATAACTCTGGTTTTATATTAGCATGGTTAATTATATTTTCTGCTGTCAGTTTAGCTGCAACGCATTTGTTTCTCACTTCCCATTTTTTATCGAACAACTAACGACTAATGATAGCTAAGCGATTTGGATCTTGATGGATTGACTTTTGGTAGGAGGGGTCCACATGCATGTGCAGTCATTAACTTTTCTCTTAAAAACTAACTCACCCAGAGAACTAATAGTTTTAAATAATTTTTATGAAATTTCTTTAGTATATGCTATCATATAGCTTTGTATAAAATAACTTATATACTTTACCTACTTAATTAATCAAATTTATAAAAATAATTAAAGCAAAGTTTATGCAATATATTAAGTTATATATAATAGTACTATAATACTATATATTTCTATTAATTTACAAGCATAATTTCAATTTAACTCTATTTATTAAAATTAAGTTTATTCTAAATATATTCCTATACATTTCAAGATTATATCTAAGTTTTTTTAAATAAAAAGAACAAAAATCGGAATATATCTTCCTTTTTACACAATATTATACACCAGAAAATAAGCGCCACCAATGGCCAAGTAAGAAACTAAGCAATCAAAACTTCTCGGATAGATGGCGCTGCTGAAAACAAAAATATTATTTTCCTTCTTTTAAAGTTTAAAATTTAAACTATTTAAACTAAAAAACTAGTCAGTAAATAATGAAATTAACTATTTGAAAATATCAAGAACCTTTTAAAAGAAACAATTTATATAATTTGAAATAATGTAAAGTTTTTATTTAGTAAAAAACGGAAACCCAAACGATAAACACTATAGATGACACATGTTTTTCGCAAATGTATTTTTTTTTTAAATAAAATTAAAATTCTAATGCAACCACAATGTTTGGGTTATTCATTCTTTCGATTCTCAACTTTTGTACAAAAAAAACGAAACTTTTTTTGTGAATTCTTCGAACTATAAAACAGGAGTAACGAAGCAAGTAATCTCATGGATGCGAAGCAGCCACCACATGTTGTCGGAGATACAGATACATTGGAAGACGATGAGCAAGTCACTCGACCGCCGATCCATCAGATACGCACACCAGGGGCATAGCATGAAGATATTAAAAAAAAGGGTTTTAAACTAGAAATTAAACCTAATTATTCAAAATCATTTAAGATTTATTTTTTTAAAGATATTTTTTAAGGAATAATCCCCTTTTTCTATGCCACTGACTGGGTAAGTGAATGTCACATCCGGATATCTTAGAGATGCCTCGGAAATTAAGGAAACTGTTCAATTTTAAATTAGGTTTTTATTTTTATTTTACACTATTTTTTATTTTATTTATATAGTTTACTATATTATTGTTTTTATATTTATTTTTTATTATCAAAATAGTTCTGTGGATCACTGTGAATATATAATATTCAACGCATGCCTGACCGTTTAAGAACCAGCTGCGAGAGTATCTGAGAAAATCGTATCTGAGAGATACTTTCTTAGCGCAAAGGTAGCCGCCGTCGCCGGTCGTCGGTCATGTGCGCTCACTCTCTCTTTACACACTTACTGCTCTCTCCCTCTCTTCGATCTGTTCACATGCCACAGTAGTTTCAAATTAAAGGCAATTTTTTAAAATATAATTTTTTTTTCTATATATTTCTTGTAGTCTTAGTTCTAATAAATTCTTTTTCTAGAAATCAGAAACAGAACTTTAAGAATATTTTGAAATATTTCAAAAGTCCTGCGATTTATTTTTTTTAAAACTTCAATCTCAGTTAATAATTTCAATCAAAACTCAAATGATTTCACCCATACTATTATTATTATTTTTAAGATTTATTGAAACAAATCAACCTTTTTAATAAAATGAATAAAAAGTTTAAACAAATTATATATGATTTTTGAAAAGTAATATTTTGAAATAGTTTTATGAATTATTTAAATAGAATCCAAAATTTGTAGTTTAAAGACAAGTAGAAAAAAATCAAAATTCCATTGGCTTATTGGCTTTAAGAAAAAATGATCAACGGTTGGTTATGCTGGGGTTCACTGTACCGGCTCTCTGGGGAAACATGTTGGCTGCGTTAGCGACTGTTGCCGTTGGGTTAGTTCTTGGACGGAACTCGACGTTTTTTGACGTTTTTTCGAGGTTTTTTTTTTTGTATTTAAACGGAAAGAATTGTCCTCGGGAAAACGCAACAAATATATTTATTGTTAAACTAAAAAATAACACAAAATAAAAGTGAAAATGGAAATGAAGTGGTTTTGTTTAACAACAAGTCGGCTTTAATTATTTAATATTTCGTGTGTGCGTGTTGGGGAGAGTTGCTGGATATATGTGGAGTATATATATATTTTTTTAATGGTTTTCGTGAACCGACCTTTGCGAACTTATCGTCGTAACAACCAACAACAACAACAACAACAGAGGCTAATAATAATTAAACAGCGTGTGTTGTATGTGCTCACTGTACGAGTGTGTGTGTGTGTGATTTTGTGAGCATAAGAGAGTGTATGTTGTCTGTTTTTTATTTTCTTCTTTTTTTTTGCGGAGACACACACACACCAAACACAAAAAAAAAAACGCAACAAAAAAACAGAGCCATAAAAAACGTATACTAATTGTCCACAGTCGAGCAAGTTGTTTAAATTGCAAAAAAACGTCCAGTAACGAGGAGATACTTCGATCCAGAAGATACTCTAATCCCAGAGATACTTGGAGTCTTATTGGATCAGAACTTCCTATTGGGGAGTTGGTTCAGCCGATCGATCATCCGATCGATTTTTGCCTTCGCCGGCGAATCGCCAGACAAAGTTTAGGCCAAATCTGCTAACTGGGCAATAATAGCCAGAAACGTGATCGGTTGGCAACAAAAACAGGTGAGTTTAACCCTATTTATTATAGGGTTGACATGTGTCTTTCATAAAAATATTACAAAAAAAAGGGAGTCCCAAAAGAGATGGACATTTTTAAAGAGAAGTTCTACCCATTATAGTTAACAGATCCCCAATTCCCTATAATAATAATCCCTTTAATCCCCTATTGGAACTGGAAATATCAGCCTCCAGCGAGCCTCAAAAGATTAAAAATAAATCACTAAAACTTTGCTGTCAAGGCCTAATAGGCCTCGTTACTGAGGCCCCAGAGCTTTAATCCCAAAAAAAAAAATCTGCCGGATTACGGATTATACATTTTGATTTCCAAGTATACGGCATACCCTTCCACCGGCACGACACTCACTCTATTCCCGATGATAAGACTCGGCAAAAAAAAATGGAAAAAAAATTTCAATAAATCAGGCTGGTATAGGCCTTATCTGGCCCATTGATTGAGAGAGAGACTACACAGAGCATACTCTGCATACATCTGGATGGTTCAAAAAACCGAAATCGATGGGGGGAAGTAGAGCTAAAGCCGATATATGCCATCGGGGCTAGTTGCATAATGGAGATACGCACCTGAGCAGGTGAGTCAGGCAGGGAGCCGGCAGGGAGAAGGTCAGACCCGCAGAGGTGTGCAAAATGGTTTTGCGTCACGAAAAAAATAATAAAAAAAAAACTAAGTCCGAATACCTAACAATCATGGAACTAATGGAATGAACACAGGCACTGTTTTCTTTTTGTTTTTTTGCTCTAGTTTACGTTTGCCGGCCTTTGATTTGTAAACCAAATAGTTTCCTCGAGATGTTTGTTTATTTCATTAGCATTTCGGACCGGATTCCGGGCCGGAGAGGTATACTCAGCGACCGGGTCTTCCAAACTCTACGAAAGGTGTACGCTTTTGGGGGTCTCAGTTGGCGGACAGGCGGACGTTTTTGGGTTTTTATTTTAAAGAAATATACAAATCAGTGGCAGATCTTAAAAATCTTAAAGATACTATATCCAGATGGGTGTACCTTTTTGGGTTCTTAATTGCCGGACAGACGGACAAAGCGGACAGACGGACAATTGGCATTGGAATGGGATTTTTTTTTAAAGATATATACAAATCAGTTTTAAAGATATATACGAATCAGTGGCAGAGCTTCAAAATCTTAAAGATACTATTTCAAGAAAGATGTACCTTTTTGGGTTCTTAATTCCAGAAGAGGCGGACAAAGCGGACAAGCGGACAGACGGACAATTGGAATTGGAATTGGATTTTATTTTGAAGAAAAATAAGAATAAAAATCAGTGTCAGAGCATTAAAATCTTAAAAAGACCAGAAAAGGTGCACCTTTTTGGGCTCCCAAGTGCCGGACAGACGGACATAGCGGACAAGCGGACAGACGGACAAAATGGTCCAATTGCCCGACATTCAATTTAGCGAAATGCAAACACCAACGCGATCGCCTCAATTCATAAATAGACACTCGTCTGGAAGTCTGAGCTCTCGGCGCGTTTACTTTCAAGCGCGACTCGAGTACTATTATGCCCCGCACCTCAAAAAAAAAAAAATAATAATATTTAAGTGCACTACCGAAGCACCAGGCCACCAGACCACCGGACACCCACCAGTGCGTTCGCCTAATGGAAAACAGTTCCAGGAATTCCATGGGTATAGTCCACTCCTCACACCCAGTCCCCCCCTAAGAGGCACTCAAATATTTGCCGATTCACTTCGTTTTCCGATTCACTCACGCAGGGAAATGTATTTCAATCTTTTTCCCCCGAAGGCATCGGATTTCCCAGAAAATAGGGATTCCTTAAATGGAAAGAATGGAAATTGGATTCTAAAAACTATGAATCATTTATGACAATATATAGTATTAGTAATAATTTTTTAAGATTTTTAAAGAGAGAAGAATCTAATCTAAAAAGTCAGCCACTAAGTCAAATTTCAAATTTAATTCGTTTTTTAATTATTTTTTTCGAAACAATCAGTTTTCGAAACAATTAAATATTATTACCAGAGATTTTGAAATTTCCTTCCAACTATTTATTTCAAAACTTTTTATGGCACTTAAGTACCGTTTAATCAGATTTAAAAATAAATAAATTTATGGGATAGGGGCATTTTTAAGGGTTTAATTTTTTAATGTTTCCGGCACGTGGCAGTGGTTCGAGGCCCCCTCTCATTTTTTTTTTTGGATTTCTCCCCCAGATTCCCCCCTAGATTGCCACACCCCAGACCCCCTCCCTTTCGCCGTACATGTATAAGATCCGGATACGGATATTGGTCCGGAACAAATCCATGATTTTTCAAAACACAATGACGCGGGGCAAGACCATGAAGATAGCCTTCTTTGGGATACTCCTGGGCCTGTCCATCGGCACGGGCCTGAAGACCTACCAGGCCCTGGAGATCGTCAAACGATGCGGCATCCGGCCGACGAACCAGAAGACTCCGGAGGAGATCATCGGCCTCAGCGAGGAGGACACCATCCAGAACTCACAGAGGAATCTCGTCTTTGTGGGCGTGATGACGGCCAAGAACTTCCTGGAGGGCCGGGCCCGGGCGGTCTATGACACGTGGGGCAAGGAGGTGCCCGGACGGATAGCGTTCTTCAGCTCCGAGGGCAGCTACTCGGAGGACCTGCCGGTGGTGAGTCTCAAGAACGTCGACGACCGCTATCCGCCGCAGAAGAAGTCCTTCATGATGCTCTACTACATGTACGAGCACTATATCGACCGCTTCGAGTGGTTCATCCGGGCGGACGACGACGTCTACATAGAGCCGGACAAGCTGGAGCGATTCCTGCGCTCCATCGACAGCTCCAAGCCGCAGTTCATCGGCCAGGCCGGCAAGGGAAACACCGAGGAGTTCGGCCTCCTCTCCCTGGAGTTCGACGAGAACTTCTGCATGGGCGGTCCGGGCGTGATCCTCAGCAGCGAGACCCTCCGCCGGGTGGCCCCTCACATTCCCACCTGCCTGAAGAACCTCTACAGCACCCACGAGGACGTGGAGGTGGGCAGGTGTGTCCAGAAGTTTGCCGGCATACCCTGCACCTGGAACTACGAGGTAAGTCGAAGGATTTTGTACAAACCCGGGGATGTCTTTGTGGCCCATAACCATGTCTATATCCTTGTATCTTCATATCCAATTTCTGTCCGATCCTTGAGAGGCATACCTTTAAAGATTCGTGGATTGATTCTCCATCCATCTGCATCAAAACCTTTCAACAAAATATTTTTTAGACATTTTTTTTAAGTTTTATTGAACTTTCTATCCTAACTATCCTTGTATTAATCGGGTTTCTCAAATATATCCTCTTCCGATGTCTATATCTTTGCCAATTCTGATCCGATCCTTGAAAGGGATACCTTAGAGGATTTGTGGATCAATTCTCCATCTACCTGCATCAAAACCTTTCAACAAAATATTTTTTAGACATTTTTTAAAGTTTTATTGAACTATCCATCCTAACTATCCTTGTATTAATCGGGTTTCTCAAATATATCCTCTTCCGATGTCTATATCTTTGCCAATTCTTATCGGATCCTTAAAAGGGATATCTTTAAAGATTCGTGAATTGATTCTCCATCCATCTGCATCAAAACCTTTCAACGAAATATTTTTTTATAAATTTATAAAAATTTCATGGAACTATCCCTTTAAAAACCTGGTTTCTCAAATATATCCTCTTCCTATGTCTATATCTTTGCCAATTTTGGTCCGATCCTTGAAAGGGATACCTTAGAGGATTTGTGGATCAATTCTCCATCTACCTGCATCAAAACCTTTCAACAAAATATTTTTTAGACATTTTTTAAAGTTTTATTGAACTATCTATCCTAACTATCCTTGTATTAATCGGGTTTCTCAAATATATCCTCTGCCGATGTCTATATCTTTGCCAATTCTGATCCGATCCTTGAGAGGGATACCTTAAAAGATTCGTGGATTGATTCTCCATCCATCTGCATCAAAACCTTTCAACGAAATATTTTTTTATAAATTTATAAAAATTTCATGGAACTATCCCTTTAAAAACCTGGTTTCTCAAATATATCCTCTTCCTATGTCTATATCTTTGCCAATTTTGGTCCGATCCTTGAAAGGGATACCTTAGAGGATTTGTGGATCAATTCTCCATCTACCTGCATCAAAACCTTTCAACAAAATATTTTTTAGACATTTTTTAAAGTTTTATTGAACTATCCATCCTAACTATCCTTGTATTAATCGGGTTTCTCAAATATATCCTCTTCCGATGTCTATATCTTTGCCAATTCTTATCGGATCCTTAAAAGGGATATCTTTAAAGATTCATGGATCGATTTCCCATCAATCTGCATAAATATATTGAAACATTATTGTCGTTCTCTATTTTTAAAAATTGTTGTAAAAAAATCCTTGGTAAAAATCGGAATATCCTTGGCCAATACCTACCAGATCCTGTCTAGAAAAAGTGCATATATATTTATATTGTAATCCTCCTGCAGATGCAGTACATCCTGCGCCACAACTCGAGTGGAAGGAACGCGTACACCGGAAAACTGAAGCGAAAGGAAATCCACAACGCCATAACCCTGCATCCCATCAAGCAGGCGCCGCTGATGTACAGACTGCACTCCTACGTACAGGTGGGTCTCGCTACGAGGAATCTTGGAATAATTATACAAAATCTTCCACCCAACAGGGACTGAAAGCTGAGGAAATGCGGCAGGAATCGCTGCTCCTGCATCGGGACATCAAGCGCATGGCCTCGTACCTCGAGGTGCCGGACGAGAGCACCTACATGATGCCCAGCGTGTCGCCGGAGAGTGATTCGAACAAGCGGCACTTCCAGGACCACAACATACTGGGTGAGTGGGTGTCTTACACAAGAGTCCTTCCCAGTCCTTCTCGGGGTGACCAGTCCTCGAGCTTCATGGCAGCTAAAACTGGGAGTGCTTCGTTGAGTTGCACGAACCTGACCAGAGGACTTTTCTGCTACCACACGGGTGATGAGGATTCACGGAGATGGTGCTTCATATCCGCCTTGTCACAGGCCCTTAGGGGTTGTTGGGAACACAGCTGGCCGCCTTCGAGCGGTCTGGTCTCGGACCAGCAGCGGTGGCCGCGGTTTCCGGAAGAGGAAGGAATAGTCCTCGCCTCCGAGCAGTGAGAAAGCCATGTCCATGTAACACCTCGACATGGCCTCGGCCACTTCCTAATCTATTCCAAGCAGCTATGCACTTCTATCCGGAGCCACCGACCCGTGACTGTTCTGGAGTCTAAATCGGTAGTGTCCTTCTGGCACGGCGCCTGGCCGGAGGCTGTGATAACTTCTGGTTCTGGAGGGAGTTACGTGGTGGTTGTGGCTTATCACCCAAATGCGAGCCAACCAGGTGCCGTGATCCCACAGAAGAGGTTTAGCTAGGCCTTCATCCTTAACCGAGGATTAAGTCATGACCTGAACGGACTGACTTCCACTTGGTATCCGGCGGAAAATGGTTCCAAACAATGTATTTTGCAAAAAAAAAAAAGAACTGAATCTTAAAAACAAAAATTTTCACGCTGGTGGAAAAGTTAAGAAAATATACAACTGGGGACTAGCTGGGCACATGGTCCTGGCTGCAGGCTGTGAGGCCGTCGCCCAGACAGGCGGCATAGCCCATCAGGTGGGGCAGGAGGTTCTGCTCCATGACGCCGCCGAAGAGATGAGCCTGGGGGCCCATCGCGAACACGGCCACATCCTCGCCAGAGTGGACGCCCTTCCGGCCGTGTATGTAGCTGGGCGTATAGGAGGCTGTGGAGGAGGGGAGTTAATCGGGAGTGGGACAAGCTATCGGTGGTACTTACTGGGGCCCAGGGTCTTGCCGGGACTCTCCCGCCGGCCGTCCTTGTCCAGGCTCTGCCACTTGCCGATCGCATAGTTCAGGGTGCTGTACGGCACACCGTCCACGTCCCGCTGGTGGTCGTCCATGCCCATGATGGGGGTGCCGCGCCTCGAGTACCCGGCCATGGAGAGGGTGTGCGAGTGGTCCGCCGTGACCACCACCAGAGTCTCCTTCGGATCAGTCATCTTGAGGACCGTCTCCACCGCGGCATCGAACTCCAGCATCTCGTCCAGGGCATACCCGACCCGGGTCTCATGGTGGCCGTGGTCTATTCTCCCGCCCTCGATGAAGACCACAAATCCGTGGTCTCCGCCGGATTCCTCGTCTCTTTTCGCCAGCTTCTCGATGGCCGCCGCCGCCATCTCCTTCAGCCTGGGCTGGTCCTTGTTGGCGGCCAGGTGGTAGGGCATGTGATTGTCACCGAAGATGCCCAGCAGCCTGCCGGCCGAGTGGCTGCAGTTCCTCAGCCCCGCCATGTTGCGGACGAAGCAGCCATCGGGGTTCTGCTCCCGCCAGATGGCCAACAGATCCTTGTCGTCCCGCCGCTCCGTGTCGAATTTCCCCAGCCCACCGCCAAGGATAACCTGAAAGGATTCGTTTTCAGAGACACCTCCACAAGTATCCGCAATCTCACCTCGAAATTCCGGCCGGGCTCCTCCTCCACCAGTTGGCGGGCGATTTCCAGTTCCTCGGCCCGCTTGGCCACGTGGGCGTAGGCTCCAGCCGGGCTGGCGTCCGTCAGCCGGGTGGTGGTCACCACGCCGGTGGCCTTGCCCATTTTCTGGGCCCACTGGAGCAACGACTCCACCGGCTCCCCGCTGACGCTCTGCCCGACCGTGCCGCGTAGGGTCTTCACGCCGCCCAGGTAGGCGGTGGCCGTGCAGGCCGAGTCGGGGGTCTGCTCGTCGACGCAGTACGTCTTGCAGAGACCGGCGAAGGGGAAGTCCTCCACCGCCAGGCGGGAGTCCTCGCCGCGCCGGCCCTGCCGCTGTCCCTTGAGGATGCGGGCCGCTGTCATGGTGGTCACCGAGAGTCCATCGCCCAGTAGTATCACCACGTTCCTGGCCCGCCGACTGTCCGAGGCGTAGTCTCGTGTCCTGACCAGCCGCTCCCCCAGCTGCTCCTGGGCCTGGCGGTGCCAGTAGTCCGCCGACTCTTCTCCTCCCTCGAATGGTTGTTTGCCTGCGGTCTGCAGATCAGCTTTGAGGAGAATCGGGAGGAGCAGGAGCGGGATCAGGAGCTGAAGGATCAGGCAGTGTCCAGTCTGGGTCTGGGACGACATGTGGCGACGATAGGCACTATTCTTCGGGCGGAATCCCGAGCCGAAACCGATTTCGATCTGACTGCCGGTGGGACTGACTGGGAACTGGGAACTGACTGGGTTATAAGGGGCCGACTCGGTTGAAGGGATTCCGCCCAGCACCTGCGATCAATAAAAAAATCAGAAGCCCCATGGGGAACCCAGCTAGCTGACCCCATTTCCAAGAACCCCTTCCGATAAGGGCCCAGAACTAGATGCTCCGTGGCCTGGAACTACAACCTCTTCTACTTCCATTCTACTTACAGGAATCAGTCCGGAACTGAACAAGTTTGTGCCGAGCAGTACGGAGGACCTCCTGGACTGGTCCTTCATCGCGCGCAGCCTGTACTCGGCCAGCTCGGCGAATCCCAAGCAGAAAATCGACTCGGCGATGCGGGAGGGCCTCGAGGACGTCATCACCGAGGTGATGGAGAACATCAACAACTACTCCAGGCAGCGGGGTCGGGTTATTGAGTTCCGGGAGCTGCTCTACGGCTACCATCGCCTGGACGCACTCCACGGGCAGGACCTGATCCTCGACCTGCTGCTCATTTACAAGAAGTACAGCGGCAAGAAGATGACGGTGCCGGTGCGGCGGCATCTCTACGTCCAGCGGGCCTTCACGGGGATCTTCGTCAAGGAGGTGGACGAGGACTTCTACAACGTCACCTTGCACCAGAGTGAGTGGCGGGATCTAAGGATAGAATAAAGAAATAGTCTCATTAATCCAAATGTTCCAGGTCTCCTGGGCAGCCTCCTGCAGAATGGGATGGCAAGGCTGAGCAGCCACTTCACCATGCCCAGTGGCCTGCTCCCGCCCACGGAGGACAAGATCGTGTTCGTCCTGCCGATAGCCGGGCGACTGGGCACCTTCGAGCGCTTCCTGCACACCTACGAGCGGATCTGCATCCGCGGAGAGCAGCACTGCGACCTGCTGGTGGTGATATTCGGCTCACCCGAGGAGCTGGGCGACCACATGCAGCTGCTCCACGACCTGCACGCCCGGCACGTGTACCAGCAGGTCAACTGGATACAAAGGAGCGCCCCCTTCTCGCGGGGAGTGGCTTTGGACGTGGCGGCGAGGTCCTCGTACATCCGGCAGGAGGACATCATTCTGTTCATCGACGTGGACATGGTGTTCGAAGTGGAGACCCTGCAGCGGGTGAGGATGCACACGCAGCGGGGCAAGCAGGTCTACCTGCCGATCGTCTTCAGCCAGTACGATCCCCAGAGGAGGGGCAGCGAGGCGCCGTGGGAGGGGGAGTCGCCCCGGATTGATGACGAGAGCGGTTACTTCCGGCAGTTCGGTTTCGGGATTTGCGCCATCTACAAGTCGGACATCCTCGACGAGGACATCAACGGCTTCGACAAGGACATCACCGGCTGGGGGCTGGAGGACGTCAAGTTCCTGGAGAAGATTGTGCGCGTGGGCACCCGCCAATGGGGCTTCCTGACCAACACCGCCGAACTCTCCTCCGACTACAACGAGGCCGCCGAGCAGTGGCGACGGCTGAGCGTGTTCCGGGCCCCGGATCCGACGCTGGTCCACATCTACCATGACATTAGCTGCGACATCCAACTGGACGCGCCGCAGTACAACATGTGCCTGGGCACCAAGGCCAACTCCATCGGCAGCACCCGGCTGATGGAGCAGCTCTTCCACAGCAGTCCCGACAATGTCCAGTTCGCCAGCGACTTTAATCGCCAGAAGCAGCAGGCCCGGTGATGATGATCCGTGTGTGTGTAGGTGTCCTGCCCGCCAGCTATCCTGCCACCATACTGTAGTATTATCCTGTCCTAGGCTAGTGTTCCGATCCGATATGCCAAATAGCAGCGTTAGTCCTTAGTGCCTAAGTAGGAGTGATGGAGAGGAATAGGATTTGTGAAAGACTACCCTCAAGCTGTTGACCAATGAGAGAGTGAATGATGCACTCACCCTTGTAGATACTATCCTCCGTCACTTGGTAGTCCCTTAGTTAGTTAGTTAGTTAGGCTAGGCTAGGTCCCAGGACCAACTAGAATTTAATCCTAGAGCTAGAGTTAGGGGGGAGCAGCAGCACTGTATTCCAGTAACCAAGTAACGCCACTCTAAGGTGAATAAACTCGTCTTTATTCAAAACAAAAAACAACATCTTTGATTAGTTCTCGTCGATGGAAGGATTTCTTACAAGGCGTACGCGGCGGTACTAAAGATATATATGTATTTAAATGCTAAGGGAAGATCTCTTTTGGTCCTCCGATAAAGCCTCTCTGTCGGCAGTGTCTTAGTCTAGTGGAAGTCTTCTCTTCTCTTCTTTTGTGAGGTTACTTCGTTTTTTTTTTGGTGAGATCCATTCAACAGATCCTAAACATAGTCAACGGGCATGATGCCCAGGATGGAGAGAGCCTGGTTCATCACCTGACGCACAGCCATTACGAGAGTGATCCTGGCGTAGAGGATCGGCACCAGTTGGTCGCGCTTCTGTACGAGCACCTTCTTCTGACGGTAGTAGCGGCTGAAGACGGTGGCCAGGTTCTCCAGGTAGCGGATGAGCAGGTGGACGCCCACATGGCCCTGCTCCAGCTGGTCAATGGTGGTCTCCAGCACCTCCGGGAAGGTGAGCAGGCACGAGAAGATCAGCTGCCAGTCCATCTGGAAGAGAGGATTGGTTAAGAAGAGCTACAGAGTGTACAGGAGTACTACCTCGTCCTCCAAAGAGCTCAGATCGATCTCCTCCAGCGGCGGCAGCGGGTCGTAAACCCCAGCAGCCACCTGACTCTCGAAGCTGCGCAGCAAGGTCTCCACCCGGGCCGAGTTGTACAGGATGTAGGAGGCGCCCTTGGAGCTGCCCATGCCGTTGCGCACCACGCAGGCGGCCGAGGCGTGACGCACCGAGAACAGGTCCACAATCACGGCAGCCTCTCCCAGGCGGCGCATCAGGGTGTCCAGGCTGCAGATGCCGGCCGGACGCATGCCACTGCGGTGCAGGGCCATCAGGCGCATGTGAGTGGACCTCATGCTGTCGCGAAAGAGAAAGAGAGGGAGATAGTTAGTATATGGGAGCCTCGCGTCCAATTTGAATGCAAACTGACTTCAAGTAGGCGTCCAGGTCCATGTCGGTGGCCATCTTGTTGCTGGGCTCCAGCACGGGTCCGCTGACCAGACAGATGTGGGCCCGCCGCATCTCCAGGTTGCACCGCTGCGACTCCACGTTCACCAGAACGGTGTCCGGCTGGGCGTTGCCGGCGGCCAGCATGCGCCAGTTGGAGCACTCGACCAGGCGCTTCACAATGTCGTACAGCTGCTGGAGGCGGTAGTGACGCAGCTCAATGGGCCCATCCGGCTGTCCCGGGCCAGCGCTCAGGTTCAGGGACAAGACGAGCGACTTCTGGGACTTCTCGGGACGGCCGTAGCTCAGGCCCTGCTTGAGTATCGAGGTCACCACGTAACGGACTACCGGAGCGCGCTCGAGTTTCAAAGCAAAGCGGTCTCGCGACAACTTAATCGTATCCTGGATCGGCATCAGGCCCTGCCTGGAGAGTTCGATCAAGTCCTGGCGCTGCTTCGGATCCTCCATGAGGCGGTCGTCGCTGCGACGCAACTTACAGCCCAGCCGGTTGCAGAAGCTCTCCCAGTACTGAGCGTTGGTAGCGATGCTCAGGTCGCCGCCTTTGGCGAAGCCATCAATGTGGTAGCGAATGATCTCGCCGCAGCGTCGCGGGCGCAACGGCGCCGAGTCGCCATTCTGCGGATTTTTCCATTCAGCGAAATAGTCGAAAATCATCATATTGATCTTTGCTTGCGGATTGGACTCCATTGTCAAAACAAAAAGAACTGAGATGAAACAACACAAACAGCCGGGAAAAAAATTATAAAATAATTTGAAAATCAGCAAGCTGGACTGGACAAGAACGATCCGGGCAACTGTTATCGATAGCAACTTTTTCCCTCACACTTCTGACACGAAACTCTGTCCGATATGTCTTGCCGATATATATGTTAAATTTAAATGCTTTTATTTTCTTTAAAATGCAAAAGACAAAGCTTTGAAGCTTAATCAACCACTGCGATCTTGAATTTATTTATTTTATGCCAAAGCTTTTTAGAAAAAGCTTATCGATAGATCGATGTTTTTTGTAGCCCTGAAATCCAGGGCCTCGATATCACTAAGAAGAAGTCACGGTTTTTTTTAACAATATAAATAATTTATGAAATGTTAAATGCCGAATGGACGTAGTCTCCGTTAAATAAAGCTAAATTCATATTATTTCTTATATTTTCTCCACTAGATTAGTTTAATTTGACAAGAGAGCATGACCTTCATAACATCTGTCAAAATTATATGAAACACAACTTGGATAAACTATTGAACTTGCAACTCCATTAAAAGTAACATCAATAAGTAATATAATAAAACGTTTTAAACCAAAATATTTTACAATATATTGCAGAATATATTCAAGAAGCCTGCGCAAACTGTGACTTCTAGTGACTTCGTGCCTCATCGAGTTCGCGTGAGTGGCCACGGAACAGCAATATTTGCCCATCCCTAGCGCGACCAATAGAACAGAAATTTGTGTTTTTGTGAAAATTGGCTTTGGACCTGCTTAAGCTTCAGCGCCAGGTGTAAGTGCCGCTGAGAGGAATGTCCGGAAAGCTGGAGCAGCGGTTGGTCGACCTGGGCACCGCCTGCCTGGTCTGCCTCAGGGACGAGCCCCTGGATACCTGTTCGATCTATGGGCGCGACTCCGAGCCACCGCATCTGCGGATCGTGGACAAGATTCGGAGCTGCACCAGCCTCCAGCTGGGAGAGAACCTGGCCACCACCTGGCCCGACAAGATCTGCCGCCAGTGCCACATGGAGCTGACGGTGACCTATCGCTTCCGTGAAAAGTGCGCCGCTGTGGAGGTGCTGCGTCAGGAGCAGCAGCTCAAGCAGAACCTGGAGCAGCACCACCTGCGGCTGCCCCGGACGCTGAAGATCGAGCGCGTCGAACTGGACCTGGAGCCAGGCTCTTCAGTCGGTGGCGCCGCCACCCTAACGGAGGTGATTCAGGCGGTGGACGACGAGGCGCCGTACTCCTTCCAGGACGAGGGCGGCGACATCAGCCTACTGCCGGACGCTTCCGGAGCTCTGGTTTTGTCCCTCAACGCGTCCCTCGACTCCTCCGATTTGGTCAAGCAGGAGTCGAGGGACAAAACGTGCTCCGAGGGAGAAGAGGACAAGATGCTGGCGCTGCCGCCGTGGGACGAGGATCACACTCCGGAACACCTGTACGAGATCGAGACGCAGCTGGAGAGCCTGGTGGGCAGTCCGACGTTGGAGCAGCCGCCCGCCCCGCCGCCGTCGAATACACCGCGGAAGCGACCCTATCGCCGGGTCACGCCCGTCAAGTATGCCGATTACCAGCCCGGATCCTCGATAACGGCCGTGCCATCCACGAAGCGCCGGCACACCGAGCGCTCGCCAAAGATTTGTGATGTGTGCGGGAACACGTACAAGTACCAGCACGCCCTGAACGCCCATATGCGGCGGCACAACAACGATCGGCCGTATCCGTGCGAGGTGTGCCAGAAGGCGTTCATCTCGAACGTGGAGCTGCGCCGGCACATGCGCGTCCACACCGGCCAGAAGCCGTACAGCTGCCGGTTCTGCGATCGCAGCTTCTCCGACTTCGGCAGCAGCAAGAAGCACGAACGCATCCACACCGGGGAGCGTCCGTATGTGTGCGAGGTGTGCCAGAAGGGATTCGCCTACGCCCACGTCCTCTCCGTCCACCGGCGCACCCACACCGGCAAGAAGCAGTTCCAGTGCCCGCACTGCGTCAAGGGCTTCACCAAGAAGAGCTATCTGGCGGCCCACATGGCCCAGCACGGCGGCTCGCTGGAGGAAGCTGGAGGGCCGGGGACTAAGAGCAATACCTTGGGAAGCAGCAACAGTGGGCGAGCGAACGGGCGGAAGGAGACCTTCATCCTGGACTCGGTCGTGCTGGGGGACGAGAGCAAGGTCCTGGAGGAGTGCATCGTTACCAATGACTTTATGTTCAAGGACCAGGAGCCGGGGGCCGAGGACTCGCGCGAAGGCGAGGAGGATGCGGAGAGCTGCGAGGCGAGCGACCAGAATGGCCAGCCAGTCCTGGAGCACCATCGTTCGGCGTATCCTGGCGGGGATTTCGTTGACGTGGACGGGTATCAGGGCGTGGGCGATCTGCTGGACGGCGGGGAGTTTGTCGACGATGCCAAGTATCTGATCGACTAGTATCCTACTAGTACCCTAGTATTAGGCAGTCCTGGACTCCCCCCACCTCCTCCCACCCCCCTAGATCAGTAACTAGCTTTAAGTCCTGCTACTGTATTAAGTGTAAAAAAAAAATAAACTAAGCAATAAGTAATTATTTATGTGGTTTTCTGTCAATTTTTTATATTTTCCACCAAAGGGATCGTTATTCTCTTTTTTATGTTTTAGTTTTTAATTTTGTAAATATATACTCTTGTAATTAGTGATTAGTAATTAGTAATTAACTATTTAAAATATAAATATATTTTATAAAACATATAGCATCTCTTAAGATCGGAGACAAGAATTCTTAACATTTTTTTTATTTTTTACTTTTCGAATTTCTGAAATTCCTTGAAAAAAAAATCATAAAAAGTTTATTTTTTGTATTTTTTAACATTGAATATTTAATAGTATTACTTTTAATTTAAAAATATGGAGAAGTTCTTAAAGAAAACTCTACAACCTAGCTGAGACATGCAGATCTTTACGCTCCATTAGCTCCTATTTTTTGCCACATGGTGTGTTCATTTTTTAACAGAATTTACAATTTTTAATTTTTTATGTTTTGGCAGACAATTATATAATAATAACCCGTTTAGCTATCGTCCCAAAAACTCCACCATTCTGGCGGCAATCTGGGCAAACAAGAGCTGGGCAAGATGGCCCAAAGCGATCTCAGTTCTTGGTTATTTCTGCCACGAACTCCAAAAAATTCTTTTTTCATCTTTTTTTTTTTTTCGGCTAATGCGGAACAACTGTGCAAACGGCGGGCACAGTGGACACCCAGTAAGACGGCCGCCTCTAAATTCTAGCTAGTTTATTGGATGCTCGGGTTGTTAGTCAAGTATCATGGGAAGGGGGGACGGGACGGGACGGGCAATTGTTCTAGGGTGAGTCCCGGGGAGTGCGTCGTAGCCGGCGGCCACTGTACCGCCGGCCACCGGCTCAGACGACGATGCTGTGGCCACGTTCTCGAACCGGTTTTGCCGGACAACTGGGAGCTACGGCGCGAGAACTACGGCGGGGTCAACGCTTCTTCGGGTCGGACTCGGGTTGGGGATGCTTGGGGTGCTTGGTGGGTGGAAACAAAAATAAAATTCATCAAATTCTTCAAATTGGAGGAGGCAATAGAGGAATACTAATCCTCGAAGGTGATGCGACCGGGACCGTGGTTCTTCATGTAGCGACGGTAGGCCTTGTAGCGGGGATTCTCGGCCAACTTCTTCTTCATCTCCTCGTCCTGCTCGGCCTTCCAGGCGGCAAAGTTCTCCCGCTTCCACAGCTCCAGATGGAGGTACTCCTCCAGCTGTTTCTCCTCCTGCGCCTCAAACTGATGCTGTCCCATCCCCAAATGGCGTCGAATCAGATAGAGCTTCTGCTCTCGGCCATAGGGCTGCTTCATGACCGTGTAGCGCCAGAACCACTGGGCATGCCACGCTATAAACGAGAGCAGGGTGTACGGGCAGATGAGCAACTGCACCCAGAGCACGTCCCAAAGCGTCGGCTTGGCGTAGCCACCCTTCACGTCCATCTTCTCGGCTATTACCCGCCGCACAATCCGCTCCAGCTCCTCGCGCTGATCGATCTTCGACATTTTGTTCTTTCCCTTCTTCTGTATCCGCTCCTGGATCTCGTCCCGGGCAATGTCCAGGGCCTGGTTCCGGTACTTCGGCACTGTCGCGAAGTATTTAATGGCCGAGTCGTACCGCTGCCAGCCGGAATAGTACTGGATCACCGAGACAATAGTCAACACCACCACGATCACCACGCGCACATCCACCTTGGGCGCCACGCGGCGCCTGTAGTAGCGGTAGTAGTGAGCATAGTACGCATCCGGATTGTCCAGCATGTAGTCGTAGTCCGTTCGCGACTCCTCGTCGCGCAGGATCTCGTACGCGGTGGCCACCAGCTTGAACTGGATCTCGGCAGCCGCCTTCGCCTCGGCGCCGCGATGCAAGTCGGGATGGTATTTCCGGGCCAGCTGGCGGTAGGCCTTGCCGATCTCCGACTTGGAGGACTCCCG
Organism: Drosophila monieri; assembly: GCA_035047585.1. NCBI lineage: Eukaryota > Metazoa > Arthropoda > Insecta > Diptera > Drosophilidae > Drosophila > Drosophila monieri. The sequence continues at coordinate 278,775 of JAWNPJ010000103.1, forward strand.
AGTCATGCCCAGGACATCGTAGCAGTTCTCCTTGCCGCAGTAAAGGCCCTCCAGTAATCCCAGCGCCACGCCGGGCAGCAGGAGGAGCACCAGCAGCAGCTTCTGCATCTTTCTCTGTGGGATCAGGGGTGGGGGGGAGCACTCTGAGCTGAACCTTGTGCAACTGGTGGCGGTCGCGTTGGCGCTGGAAGTCTGTCTGTCCGGCGGCAGAGTTGGCCGCTCGTCAATAGGGTTGTTGATAATATATCAGAGTATCAGTTTATCGATACTTTTAGAATAAGAATTAATATCGTATAAGTATTTCCCAAAATATCGGATAAAATATATATGTTCGTTCTTATTTATACTATTCACAATTATAAAAAAGCTATATCTAAATACATATCAGGAAGATATATATCAAGAACAAAGTTTTTTATATTTTAAAATCATCGCAACATAGAATATATTGCATTCTTAGTTTCGCATAAAATCTCTATAATAGTGAAAAATACTTGTATAAAATAGTTAATAGGCTTATAAATAGTTACTATAATAATTGTTAGCATAAACATACCCACTAAATAATTATAATCAAGCAATATATATTAATTTTAAAATAAAATATATCGCTGTTTGTCCATCACTATTTTAGCGCGCCTATCGAACTATTGGTTTGAACTTCTGGCCAAGCATTGTAGTTTAAAACTTACATTTACGAAGCTAAAATAACCTATTATGGAAGTGATCCGTACTGTACTTGCTGCTTTGCCGGATAACACACAACTGTTTAAGGACCTGGTCGAAGGTGAGCTGATGTTCTGTCCATACTTGTTATTAAAAAACTTAACACTTCCCAGGAACTCCCAGTGAGTATGAGGCTCAGATCAAAAAACTTCATGAAACCAGCACTCGGAAGCGGGTGAAATACGCGGAATCCTTGATCCGGATAAGGAGCTCGCACCAGGCCATGCACACCGCACTGGAGCAGGCAAAACTGGACCTGCCCAACTACCAGAAGTGGAGGAGCGGCAGGAAAGAGCGCAAAGGGGCCATAGTGAAAAGTAGGATCAACGTGAAGAACACGAACGAGTACAAGAACATTAAGCAAGCCATCGAGGTGGCGGCCACCATGAATAACCTACGAACGTCCGGCAGGAGTGAGAGGGATAAGTCGACGAATGCGGATGACGATGACGACGACATCCAGATCCAGGGCAACAGCGAGGTCTTCTCCATATTCGACCCCTGGTCGAAGGCGGTGATGCTGAATCCCGTGCGTAACACGAAGTGCGGTCATGTCTACGAACGCGAGTCTGCCTTCACAATCATCAGGGAGAATATTGGCATCCGATGTCCGGTCCTGGGCTGCGGAAACAAGAGCTATTTGCACCCGAGCATCCTGGTCGAGGACGAGGAGACGCGCCAGAGGGTGCTCCGTCATTTGGCCGAGGATGATAAGGAGGAAGAGGAGTACGAATATGTATAAATAAAACTATTTTGTAATTTTTTGTTAAGATTTTAAATACATATAACAGTAATATTAACATTATTTTTAAATATCTAATAATCTGAAAAGAAATTGCGGAAAATAAAGTTACATCACCATTTCGATAAGTCGATAAGTGGACCGAGTGTCATCACTAAAACCTGCAGCAAAACAATAGAAGGAATATTACGAATTTGCATCGTTAGAGGAGATTATTTGGTTTAAGGATTGGGAAAAGCTGTTGCTTGATGGGCCGGGAAAGCTGCAAGTATCCATGCTCGAGTCTACGGTAACCAAGATGCCAGTTTCCCAGCTATACTTCAAGTACTCTGGCCTATGATGGAGCGCTAGCTCCTGGTGGCCAGAATGTGGCTCTCCAGACGCCGGATGTGTTTCGCGCTGGCCTACGCCATCGTATTCCTGGCGGCCTGCCTGTTGATGATGATGGCCATCGAAATATTCATAATAATTCGAGTAAGTAACACCCGGAGTAGCCATAGTCGTTGTAACCATTATTTTTGATAGGACGGCTTTAGAGGACTGCACCAGGACGAGGATGTGGTGCGCACGCGTCCTCTGCTGTGGACCCAACAGCTCCTACAGCCGGACGAGCATCTGAATCGAACTCGCGCCGACCCAGAGGCGCGGTGCCGCAACTCCGTCCAAGGCCGGCAGCTGCTGGCCGACGAGAGGGGATTTGTGTGCCGACGCGAGGAGCTTCTGCCGAGCGGTTGCTGCAACACCGAGTTGCCCGGCATTGCCTACTATAGCTGCCGTTCATGCAACACGACCACCCACTGCTGCGGCATCTACGAGTTCTGCGTCTCCTGTTGCCTGCATCCCGGAAAGCAGCCACTGCTGGAACAGGTACTCCGCTCGGCCAACACCCCCAAGTACATATTCACCAAGGTGGCCGATCACTTTGAGCTGTGCCTGGTCAAGTGCCGGACGAACTCGCACTCGGTGCAGCACGAGAACCAGTACCGGGATCCATCTGCCAAGCACTGTTATGGACTGACGGAGGCCCACGAGTCGCAGAAGAACGTGGCCCCGAAGGTGCCTGCCAGCTGATCGCCCTGGAGATTCCTTTCCGAGATTCAAGCATCGCTTAGATAAGTCTCAGGCCATGAGATGTGTTCTGTTTCACCACGAAAGGGTACTCCTTTCCATTCTCTTTCGCTTTGAAACCGTCGTGCTATTTATAGAAAGTGCAATATGAGTCACTCGCCTGCTCTGCCAGCCATGTAGTCTGGTTGGTAATCCGAGATCTGGTTAGCACATCGAAGCCCTAGTTGGGAGCACTAGCACTTCTCCTCAAACAGCTTTATAATATTGTAGGTTGCCATGCAATATGGGTAGTTCTTAAGGAGATTGTCCCAAAGTTGGTGACAAAAAGTTAACGATTAGGTTTTAAGGCTTCTGATTTCTGATTTTTTGTAAATAGCAAGTAGGTTTTCCTTAAACGAACAAACTCTGTAGCTCTCTTTTTTTACAACTCTGTTTTTTAATCTCTATTTAATGCTAATATTAATGTAGTTACTTAATTTATTGTTGTTGAGATGATAAGCTGTAGGATTATTTTTGGGTCGAATATGTAAATAAATCCGAATGTACATAGTGACACTGCCAGAATTTCGTGCAGAACATGGAGGACAGTATGGGAGGATCTACTGGGTGAAGGGCTCCTGGTGGACCACTCGCCCCTCGATGCCGTAGAAGATGGTGTTGTCCTTGACATACCCCCACGCCATGCGCCGCGACGTGAAGCTGATGCCGATCTCGCCGCTGGGAGCCACAACGATAGCGCCTCCGGTGCCGCCGAGCCGGCGGGTCATCTTGCGGCACTCCTCGTCGGCGGCAGCCTGCGGCGACAGGCCCTTGCAGTCCATGGCGGCCAGGATGCGTTGCGCCAGGTTGTAGCGCATGATTGTCTCGCCGTGGCCAGTGGTGGAGACGCCGCCCCGCTGATTGTCGGCGTAGGTGCCACTGCCCAGGATGGGCGTGTCGCCGATCCGTCCTGGCCACTTGCCCGTAATGCCGCCCGTGGAGGTTCCAACCACGATATGGCCCTCCGAATTGATGGCGACGGCGCCTACGGTTTCGCCACTGGGATCAGTCTTCTGGGCATTGCTGGTGGGCGTCTCCTCGGCCAGTTCCGTGCGCGCAAAGAACGGATCCTTGCCCTGGGCAACCTGCTCCTGGAACTGCTGGAGCGTGAAGCGGGCTCCCTCGGTGACCAGGGCGTTTGGCGGCAGCCTCTCACTGCCCGTGGCCAGGGCCAGCTCCAGGGCAGCTTCGCCACCGAGGAACGTGTGCCTCCTCTTCTCTATCAGCCGCCTGGCCACTGTGATCGGATGCATCACATCCCGCAACAGCGTGATGCAGCCGGCACGCAGATCCTGGCCCTCCATCAGACTGGCTTCCATTTCGACCTCACCCTTGGTGTTCAGGCAGGAGCCATAGCCGGCGTTGAAGTTCTCGTCCAGCTCCATGCTACGCACCGCCGCCTCCACGGCGTCCAGAGCGCATCCGGCGGCGCCGTTCTCCGGATTCAAGAGCCGCCAGGCGCACCTCAGCGACTGCTTGATGCCGTGGAATTTTCCGGCGATCCGGGAATCGGATATATCACCGGCTCCGCCATGGATAAGGAGCATGGGACGCAACATCTTCCGGTCTATTCCGCTGGAGATCTGTTGGGCTGGGCCTGCTAAGGTTCCAGAATCTGAATCTTGTTGTCGAGCAACTGGGGCGTCGATTGCTTTTGTTTCGCTTGTGCGACGAGTTCTTTCTTTAAATACGTGTTTCTGTAGTACATTTCTGCATGATAATACCCTGTAATCGGGTATAATAGTTTTACATGATTTTTAAATTATATTTGTAGTTTTATTCAAAATGCTAAAATGATTATTTTTTTTATTATTTTTAATAAAATTTCGTACTAAATAATATTTTTTATGTAAAGGGTATACAATAGTCGACTTAACCTAAAGCGAATGCAGTTTTAAAATATTTTTGTTGTTTTCTGAGGTTTCCCGCTTATCCCGCGATAAGAAGAGTAATCAACCTTGTAGCAGGCGGTGGTTTATGGTTTTATATTCCAGTGCTGATATCGTCTGAATTCCAGAGGATCTGGAAAATACATACACATATATGTAAACATGTACAAGCATGCATGTGAAAATGTAAACACCCTGCAGTTCTGAAATTCATGTCACCGCCTTTTCAGGCCGAAATGTCAAGTTTCTTTCGAAAAGCAAAGCATTCAATAAGATTAGCCGTTCGAACTGAATGAATCATGCATGAATATCGAATTCATGGCGGAGAGGACATTTTCAAAAATTTGAGAACAAAATTCATGGCAGCTTGTTCTACATTTCAGGGCTGATTCATGAGGGAGTAGGGGGCGCATGGGTGATTCATGCGTGTTTCATGGGTGATTTTTACTGCAGGGCATATATGTATGTACTTGTTAAAAACCCACTCGAGAACAGGCTTAGCTCGTTGATGCTATTCAAGTGCCTACAAAAATGCCTTTCCTCACTTTACACTGAAAATTAAATTTTTTAATCAATTTTTTTTATTTAATCAATAAGAGGATAAGCTCATATCTTTCGGCCATTAATCGTTGTCATAATTATAGCCATATAGCCGTAGTCATCATTGCTTTTTTGTGGCAAGCGAAAGTTCAATGGTCGCGGCGAGTTCGTGTCGCCACAGGGGGGCATGTCTACCCCCGCCCTGCTTCCGCCCCCACCACCAAACACCATTCCCACCAATGCCACAATGATGGAGCAATTAAAGCAAAGCGTTTAATCAAAATACTGGAAATTGTGGCATAATAAACCGTTATTTTGCAGTATATCTTTATCTACTAAAAAATTTTTTAATTTTTATAATTAAATTTAAGAGAGAAATATTTTTTCATTTCAAGTAAGTAACCCTACTTGTTAGTTGGAATGTAGGGCATAAGGTGGGCAGTCCAAAGGTGGGCAGCACCACCGCTCTCTTGCATAATTGCAAGTGCATGCCCAAACACGCACACACCCCCCTCCAGTGTTTAATAACATTTTATGGCATCGAACCGTGAGAGGCGTTGCTTGAACTCTTCCTCATCCCCACATCTATCTGTCTTTGTTTCGCACGGCTCTCTACTCTCTTTGTTGTTCCTCCCAGTCTCCGTTGGGTCTCAAGAAGCAATTTCGGCAGTCTTCCCCACTCCTCCAGTCTCCACCATTCCCTACTCTTCCTTTTCCGTTGCTTGCTTCTTCCTTTTGCCCCAGCTTCCCGTGCGATTCCCTGTCTTCCTTTCACTTGGGGATCAAACGTAAATTTCACTTTGAGAAAAATGAGAACGAAGGACTAAAGAGCACAAAAAGAACAGTGCTGGTAAACGAGCACTGAGAGAAATGCGAATGGAGTTGAAATAAAATAATAGGGAAAAATTAAAAATTAAAAATAATGAGGGTAATTGAATCTTGAAAATATTATTCAAAATTAATAATAATAATTCAAAATAAATAATAATTTTTCAGTGTATAAAAGAACCGTTAGACTTTTTTGAAGATGGCGTTGGAGAATTTATAAATCAAAACGTCAGAAATGGTTAACGGTACCGGAGCGAGTGATTTTGTGGTTATGGTGAGAAGGAGTCGTCCTTTTTCGTCCTCACATGACCCGACCCCCCCCCCCCCACCCTCTCACACATCATCATAATCATCGGCGCCATTATTGCCCCGGCCATCATTATCGCGTTGAACTCGAGAGGGAGATTTGGAGAAGGGTTACGGGATTAAATGGCGTGAGAGGGAATCACAAGGGTCATGGGTTAATAGTTCACGTACCTTTTGGCCTTATCAGACTAATTGGGTGTGAAATGCACATAAAAAATGGTAAAGGGTGACGGGGTGTGCCATAAACAGGTGTACGGTTTAAGGATTTATTTAATGAGATTAATTAATAAATATTATCCTTTATATTGTCAGGCTTCTGGCATTCCATTACGCGGCAAGGTCGCACCTGAAGACCCACCTGTCGATATCTGGGGGTAATTGCAACTCCAAGGACTCACAGGACACCCGGGGAGCTGGAAAAGCAAACACAATCGAGAGCGACAATGATGACAGAGACGCAGTGGCTGTCCGCTTTTGTTGCGGCTTACGGATGCCACTCAATGGGGTCCATTACCATCGCATCCTTTGCACTGCCACCGCGTCGTCCTTCGTTCTGCCGTACTGCCTGCTTTTTTCCGGTTCAGCTTACCCGTCAGCAGGAAACCGGATAATTTGCTGTCTCTCTCCGGGAAAATGGAGAAGGGCAACAAGCTTTCTTTCCATCCGAGTGATGGCCCATGGCTCTTGACTTGAAACACCTAACGGTACTCGGACCTTAGGGTTTTGAAGTCAATTTCCAATTAAACATTTTGTTGTCTATAGATGCACTGAGAGAAATAGTTTAATTAAAAAAAATTAAAAAAATATTATTGTATATTTAGTCATTTTATATTTCATTTAATTATTTTTTTATAAAATTAATAATATTTATGTTAAGGAAAAAAAAACAATTTTTTTTTCAAGTGTAATTCAAAATCATTTTCCAATTAAACTCCTCGTACTGCTGCCTACTTTTTCGTACTGCTGCCTACGACTCGATACCCTTTTGGCCTTAAATTGGGTGCTTGAGTTGCCGGGATTGGCAAATGGTCCGCCCAGCCAAATCCCCCATATCTGTTACGCTCGGACACTCTGGCCCCCGCCCCGGCCCAGGATAATAGCCCGGACCCGGGAGTCCTCTTTGACGCATTTCACTTAGAACCGACCGGCTCACAAATTAAATTGTCAGCTTTGGTCCTCCTTCTCTTTCTTCGTCCTGTGAGTTCTTCCCTCGGGCTTTTCCCACCGGACTTTTCCTCAGGATAACTCGCACATCCTTGGAGCTTGGCACTTGAAATCGTTCGACTTGACTTTGATTTTCGCTGGCGGTTTTGTCTCTCGGCCCGGCTTTGTTCCGCCGTTTTCTGGCCACTTGAAAATTAATTTAGACCAATCCTCGGGCAGTACCCACAAAAAAATATATATTTTATTCCTTATATATGTCTGTCCCTGGCAGATAATTGAATTTATCGACTTCTCTCTGGGCAGTCTTGGCCGAATTTCCCTCGCCTGTTTGTTTGGGCCAAATTGCGTGCTATAATTTAATTTCCTAGCCATTGGCAACCAACTAACTGCACTTTGACTAAAGTAAATAAATAACTAAAATATATACTTACTTTTTGTTTGCCAACTTTAAGCGATTGTTCTGAATTTTGTCTGTTTGAGCGACTCAATTCTTGCCAAAATGTAGCAGATGGCAATTAACAAGGGGATGGACCTTCGAAGGCTTCGTTTTAATAAAAAAAAATTAAAAATATATGAAGAAAATATATTTTTACTTAGTTTAGATATTAATAAATATTATTCTATAAAAACATTCAAAATAAATAATGTTTTTATATTTTTAAAATGATTTTCAAATATTACTTCATAACAGACAACACTGCGTATGAGTAATATTTTAAAGGCAAATTTATGATTTATAGATGAAAAATATATATATAAGCGTGAATAACATTTTTTTATAATAAAAAATTGTTTATTACTTATTAAATAATTATTACAAAAAAAAAGTTAAGGCTCATTTTAAAAATTAACCCACAAGGAGTAATGAACTCTTGTCCTTGCTTCTGGCAACTTTTTGGGGCAACAACAGATGGAATTTACGAGCCGGCTGTGACTTGTCTATTTTCCTGGCTCTGTGTTATCCTTCATCGTGTATCCTGTATCCTTTGGCATGTATATAGTACATATGGCTAACTCGCTTCCTGTTGTAAGGACTTGGTGCCTCTCTCCCGGCCTATTCAGGGCACTAATTCAATTTTAATGTACTTTGGCTGGGAGTTTTGGTTAATAAGGTTTTGGACCAAGAGATTTCAGGCGGCAGTCAGTGATTAAAGCCAGTTTCGTTACGGCCTCGTTAGGGACTTAACCTTGGCTGTGGTAGCTTGACTTTATTTGGCCAAAAGTTAAAGTTTAATTAACATTGAACTTGGTTAGGGAGTTTGTTTTACTTGAAGAGTTACATTTTTATTCATTTTATTTAATATTTAAGGTGGTTGGGGAATAAACTTTATAAAAAATATATAAATTGAAGAATTAAAAATTGGCATAATTTTTTATTTAATTTTTGAAGCTATGGGTCTTAAGGAAAGAAACCAAAGAATATTTTTTAAAACCTTTTGAAAGAAGGACCTCTAAAAATATATTTTAAGATATTTTGATTTTATTTGAAAAGAAGAAATATATTTTTTTATTTTATACAAATTCTTAAGCTTAAGTTCTCTAAACATAATCTATATTCTATCTTATATATAATATTATATTAATAAACATATAATATTTTAAAAATATATTTTAATCTTTTTATAAATCTTTTTTTTGTATAAATTCTCTAGCTTAAGTTCTATAAAGAAATCTATATAGATTGTATCATATTACATTAATATATGTATGATTTTTAATCCATGTACTAAAATTATAAAAAAAACCTTTCGTTTAATATTAAAAACCTCTGTTAAAAACACATCCGATCTGCGACTGGGGACTGGGAATATTTATGTTTTATTCCGAAAACAAATATAGTTGTTTTCGCTCCCCGACCTCGATCTCGTATTCCCAATTCTCATTTCCCCGAAAAGGGGGTAACGCATAACTTTCGCCATTGCGATTAATTTACTTGTTACTCGCTTTTTGTTTTTTATTGCGGCGCTTTTTTATTATGTTTTTTGTGTTGTTTATGCCTTCTGCTTTGGTGTTCATTATGGGAATGAAGAAAGATGAAGCAGCAAATGACAAGCAGCGGACTCCCCAGCCCAGGGCCGTCGAGATTCAAGGGGGGGCAGTCCACAAAAGTTGATGGCACAACACTCGTCTGGGGGGCTTTACTGTATGTGTGTGTGTGTGTGGGTTGTCCTGCATATGGGCGTCGCAAGGGGCGGAGTGGCAGGTGGCAGGGGCACGTGGCAGGAGCTGGTTGCAGGGGCGTCGTCCGTACCAAGGGGGATGATGAAGTATTTTGCGACGCAGAATGGTTCCACTTCAGGCTCCCGGCATACGTGTCCAGTTTAACTATGGCCCATGGGCAAAAAAAAGGGTTTATGCCTTGGACATTATCCTGATATTCATGATTTCTTAAAAATTTTTAAGATTTTTTAACTGAAAATTATAGAATTGAGGATTAAAAAGCTTTAAAATATTATTCCTCCTTATTTTCAAACTATTATATTTAAAACATTTAATTTTCAAATATTATTTTGAGGTTAAAATACTTAAATTGTTATATTTTTGTACTTTAATAAAATTATATTATAATAGTAGTTGTGGAATATGCTAAAGATATTTTATTTTAATGAAAACTTCTATGAAAATATTCTAAAAATTCTTTCATCTTACATAATTTTCAAACATTTTTTTAAAATTGACTTTCTTTTTAAATATTTATCTAAGAATTTATAATAAAGAATAAAGAATAAAGAATTTGTTGCTTTTTATTATTAATTTATTTTATTATTGTTTATTTTTGAATTTAATTTTTAAATAAAATATTAGCCCTGATCAAGTATTCAACCCGCATAAACCTGAATTTTTTTGTTCTAGACATTTTTTTTGGAGGAAACTTGGGACAGGACTCGTTATGCTTGTCTCTCCACCTTGCCGAGACAACACAAAACAAAACAGAGAAAAAGGACAGGCCGTACAGGTCCAACAATGGACAAAGGACATCAAACACTTGGCTTTTTATGTGTTATGTTGCCTTGGTGGAAATTTGATTGCTCTCGTCCTTGGATCCTTTCTTCCCCGATGCCCATGTCCTGTCTGTTTTGACTGCAACACAGACACACTCACACGTATATATTTATTAGCCCGCCGTCCTCCACTTTAGCAATTTGTTGCGGCTTTCGGTGTCTCTAGAAATGCCACGCCCCTTTAGCAGCCCACATGCCGCCCCTCGCTTTTTTGGGGCATCCTGGCACATTCCACTTGATTGTCAGTTTCAGTTTTGGGCTTTTGAGTCGACAGTTTGTGTTTCATTATCGCGGTTTCATTTTTTACATTCGACAGGACAGGGTATCCTGTCAGTTGGGGATTGAGGGATATGCATTTTTTTTCGCATTTTTATAAATTAAATTTTTTAGAAATATTTTAAAAAGATTAAAGTACTATTTTTAGGTTAGAAACTAAAGAAAAATGTACACTTCTTGTCCTAGCATTTATAAATCATTTCCAGGCTATAAAAAATATTAAAAAATGCTTAATTTCTAGGTTAAAAAATAATTCAAAATTTAACTTTTGTCTAATTGATTTTATTTTAATTTTTTTCTATAAAAAATCATCTTTTGGAATAATTTTTAATAAGAAAGTACCTACAAGTCTTTGATCTCCCTATTTTTTTATCCCCGGGCCTGACCTTGAACTTGCATCTTCCACCCTATTCTGTTGTTGTTGTAGTACACCCCGCCACCCCCTCCTACAAAAAAAAGGAAAACTTTTTCCCAGATCCATTCCCGCTTGAAGCGCCTTTTTTATGCTTTTTTTTACGCCAAGTTCGCTTTGTTTCGATTTGTTTTGTTTGTGTGCTATTTTTTATGTGCGTGAGCTGCGTTCCGATTGGATTTTGGAATTAATTTGTTTCCCAGACCGATTCTTAATCCCCCCCTCTTTACCCACTACCCCCTTTCAGTTAAACCCCTTACACCTTCCTTTCAACAAGGATTTTATAGCATTCCCCACTAACTTAAGAATTAAAAAAACCTACTAATTGCTGTAAGCAAGTTTTTTAATTTAATAAATTAAAAATGGATAAAAGAAAAATATTAATTATTTTATTATTTATTTAAATTTAAAGTTTAAAGAAGCTTCATAAAGCCTTTATATATTTTTTTAACAACTTTCTTGTAAATAAATTACCACAATTTTTTCTTAGTGTGTTTAATTTATTTTTTAGTTTTAAACGAATAAAAAGTACTCCTTTAAGCCTCCAATCGCTATTTAAATGCAAACAATAAAGTCCTCAATCATAAGGACTAAAATGTTTGAACAGGTGATGTGAAAAAAAGGACATCCGAGTGAGAGTCCTGGGTAAGGGGACTATTTTTTTTATATGTATGTATGTATTTTTTTCGTCCTTTTTTGAGAGGATTGTTAGTGTCCATAATAAATGTTAAGCCACCGTTTGTGGCCACGCACGCATTTTGGTGCTTTTGATGGCTTTAACCCCACAGAGCTCTATTTTGTTTCCCCCCTCTGTTTCCTTTCCCATTAACCACCTGTACAGGTTGCCCAGGTACCAGAAGTACATGGTATGCAAGGACGTGCCCGGACCTATTCAATGGCATTGTCATTGAGGGACCTCCAAGTGCGACTCGAATTCCTGTGCCGACTTCCGTTTTCCTTTTAGTATTTTGGGCATTTTTTGTCTCTACACTGAGGGAAAAATATTAAAAAAATAAAAGGGAATCTAGTTTAAGACTAGATATAAACAATATTTTTTGGTATTTAATCATATTCTTTTTTTTATTTATTTTTAAATAATTTAAAACTAACCTGATTTGATTTAATGAAAAGTAGAGCCACTTTTAATGTGTTAAGAGGTGTTTTAAATATTAAAAATAAATATAAAGTAATTATATTTTGAATTTATCTTATTTGCCAATATTTTCTTTGTTAAATATATATTTTTTGTAATTTTTTTAGAACCGCTTTTAGCTTAATTTTTCATGCTAATGAAGGGGGAATGTTAATTGTTTTTCTTCGTTTTTGGCCAAACAAACCAGAAAAATGGACCCCCCGAAAATGGGACAGGATAATTGCCAGGCCATCAGGTGGCCACAGGACTCTCTAGGTCCTGGCCCGGGTAGACCCTCCCGGGTAGAAAAAAAATCATTGGCAGGAAATTAAGAAGCATTTTGTTACGCACTTTTTTTTGGGACGGGGGACTCATGGATCTATATAGCCTTGACCCTAATGCCTCTGCACTGGCCCTTGCCCTTTGGCTCTTAGCCGTTGGCCTTGGCTTTTGTTCAGAAATTTAAGTGATTTTTGTGTTCTTTTGCCAAACAATACAATTATTGAAAATCTCTGTTTGTTTTTGGTTTTTATGGAGGGGCTTTTGTAAATTAATTAAATGTCACATTTAATAAATAGACATTTTTAAGCAAACAAAAGTGTCTGTTTGCCTTGCATACTAATTAGTATCCGATTAACATCTGATTAATATCAAAGTGGAGTCTTGTTTGATTTTTGGTTTAATATTTTTAGTGTAATAGTGGAATTAAATTATGAGGGGGAACTTGCCACAAATATGAAATATGTATAATATTTTTTCAACAGCAATCTGTTGAATAATATCCTTTAATAACTCTATTCTCTATTGATTTTAATTTCCCCAAGAGAGCTGGGCTTTGAAATGCGGTCACATTTCTCCACAGAAACCACACACCCCCTCCCTGGAGAACAACACGCATATTTGCATATCCTGTCGTTGCCTGAAAAGTGGAATTTAACTCATTTTTGATCAAAACGATACCAGCCACGCCCACAACGCCCCCTCGATTATTCGCGAATTTTGTTTTTTTTGGGGCAGGCAGTAGCAGAGGCGTGGCCCATAATTACAATGCATGTGTGTGTGTGTGTGTGCGGTGTTGGTGAATTTTTTTTTCGAAATTTATAGCATACTTTTCGGCGAGTGCGGCAATCTAGGCATTGCGTATCCGCCGCGTTGGCCAAACAGAAAATGAGCGTGTGTGCGGAGAATGTGTTTAATTCGCGGGAAAGTTGAATTTTTATTGAGCGAATTCACGAGTCCCTTAAATAACACATAAAAATAAATAAAAATACAAAATCATCAGCCAGAAATTGTCAAAGAAAATCGCCTTGAAAAGAAGCCAAGCCTGCATCCGCATCCGCATCCGCATCTCATCTTAATTTTTTTTTACGACACACACACCCCAGGCTGTCGTAAAAAAAATCCAACATGCACTCCTCAAGCACCTTCAGCTACAAAAAAAAGAAGAAATAAAAACCCTTACATCCCCTCGGGCTATACCACTTTTTTTCCTAAAAAAAAACCCTCCTTTTCCCCAATAGTCCTTCGTCGATTTTGGGGTTTTTGTTGGGTTTTTTTGGGGAACTGCATTAAACCAAAGTAATGTGCAAAGGACATAAAGAGGTTGGCTGTAAGGGAAAAGGAAAAGCAGGGCAGCAGGACGAACATTTTGGTTTGAAAGCCGGAAAATCGGCAATGTCAGAGACAGGTGCAAAAATTGATGACACTTTTCCCCACATTCTGGTTTTTGTGGGTTTTTTTTTGTGTTTTAATGGGTGGCTTTATATTTAATAAATTATTATGGGGGTTTTTTTAAATGTTATTTTTAGTTGGGAACTTTTCCTTTTGGGCAGTGCCTTTTAAAAAAATATTTAACAACAACAGACATTAGTTTCAACAACGTTGGTGAAAGAAAAACTAAGAGATTTCTCGAGACTGTTTAGCTTTTTAGTTTAAATTCTTAAACAAAGATTTATATTGAGAAAAAAACTTGAATTAAATCTTAAAAATAAAACCTATTAGGGAGAAGAGGAGGGGGGGGGGAGGGTGAAAAAGGACCCTGGACAGGACACATGCAACTGAACTGGAGTGGCACAAAAGTGCGTCGTAAATAAATAAGCTGCATGATGCCAATTGATGGCGAGTGGTGCACACTAGTGCCGAGTGGTGCAAAGTGGTGGCCTGATGGCTCAGCGAGCGGGCCAAGGACACCGAGGACTCCTCCTGGCTCGTAATTAGAATACATTTTGTTTACCAGTAGCTCCAGCTGCGACTGCAAAAGTCACTGCCACAAAATATGCATGTCGGTTGGGTGGTGGGTGGCAACTAGGTGGCATCAAGTGGAGTGGGCGTGGTCAGTGGAGCGGCAGTGTGGGCGGTGGCAGTGGCAGAGTGGCAACGAAGGCGGAGCCAAGCGAGTAAACACAATTACCGCACGAGCCAAAGTCAAAGTCAACAGGTTGGCCCATAAACCATTTTCATTTTCAAACAATAAAATATTTTAATGGCTTAAAGATGAGATATTTTTTACTAAAAAAATAGATAAGAAATTTTTTTTATTTAGTATATTTTTTATGTAAATATTTTACTTTTATTTCTCTGTTCAAAGGCGCTGTGCCATCATAGTTGTCAAGAAATGGCTGGAAAACCTTTGGTTTGTTATATTTTTTATAAGCTTTGGCTAAACTTTAACAAACTAAATATTTATTCTTTAATTTCCTTGCAGTTTAAATAATTTTTGAAAACTTAAATGATGTCTTTTGATAAACGCGAAAAGTGAAGGCCTTTAATTTGGAAACTTGGTTTTGAGTTTCGTCTCTGCAGTCCACCAATACCTTCCATTTTCCCTGCCAATCATTACACTGAGAGAAAAATATATATATATTTTTTTTTACTAAAAAAATATATTTCAGCTACTAAAAAAAAGCTTTTTTCTTCTTAAAAAGCAATAAATAAATAATAAAAACTTGGAAATAAATAAAACTTTTTAAAAAGTTTATGTTTTTTCGACTTTTTCTCTTAAAAATAAATAAAAATTATCCCTTTTTTTAATGTGCATCTGTCGCATAACAGAAATCCGTAGAAATCGAATGCAATTTTGCAAGGACATGGCAGGCTTTTTGCTTCTAGCTCTGGACTTCCGCCCTGCCTGCCACCGTTCGTTGCTACTTGCAACTTGCAACTTCCACCTGCAGTTTGGAGTTCTCAAATTTCCGTAATTACTCGCATCGCCGGGCCCGTTGCATTCGTCCTTTTGTAGGCCCGCTGTTAACAAGCCGTAATTAGTCACTGGCCGTCGCTGGGGCAAGGATCCTTGCCTGCGGAATACCTTCTATGCCGTGGCAGCCCCCCCACTGGTGGATGCAACACGTGGCCCACTCCGGCCCACGCTCCGCCCACATGCCAAAACCTGTTGCTGCCACGTGGAGGCAGTGGAGTGTCCTGTGTCCTGTGATGGGGCACTGGCACTGGCACTGGCAGTGGCAGAGCCAGAGATTGCCATGCTGTAATTAAGTCCAATGCATTTGTCATTTGTCAGATGCTTTCCCAGCCAGAAGGTATAAACCACTGTCCAAGGACATGGTTGGTTGCTGTGATGTTGTCCTGGTCGTCCTGCTCCTGGTGGTTCTGGTTCTCGTTCTGGTTCTGGTTGTCCTGCGTGCGTGCTTGGTGTCCTTTTCTGCAGCTTTTATTTCAGCCAGGGATGCCTTTTGTTTCTTGAATTATTTATGTCTGAGTGTGAAATGTGGTATGGGGATGCACTGAGAAAAATATATCCTAGAATTAATCGATAATCTATTTTATTTAATTTTGTTTTAAATTTAATATTTAATGACTATTTATTCATCAAAAGCTAAGCTATTTTAAGTTCCTGAGAAAAGTGTGACCATTTTAAATAATTTTTAAAATATTTCTTAATTTTAGTGATTAATTTTAAGTCTAGTTATAGTTCTACACAAATTATATTCAGTTTCTTTTTAAATCTTAATATGTCTTTAGTTTTTTTTTAGAATTAAAAAAAGTGTGACCATTTCATAAACCATTCCATGGAAAAATACTAGAAGTACTATGAAAATAATTAGTATTATTATTCTCACACCCAGATTATCCTTTTTCTCAGTGTATATCCGAGATACCTGAAAGCAGAAAGTGATAACCATAGGTGGAAAGAGATAGGGAAATTATAAAAAGAAAAGTGGGAAAAAAAGGAAGCAAGGAATTTAAAGTCCTGCCGCTGAAATGCCCTTCGATTTGACCCGATTTTCCGCCTTTTTGCTGGCCACATCCTGCCACATGCCACATGCAACTGCCACATGGCCCAGTAACAATTTCTTTTAATTTACTGGGAAATGAGTTTACCATTTGAAAGGGAAAAGGAACAGCGCATCTTCAAGGAGTACCAGGATGCCCGCAACTGTTGACTTCTTCTAATTGACAGAATACGAAAGATTCCAGGAATTATGGGCCCACAATATGCATTTGGCCGAAAGGCGGCAACCGTGGCAAGGAGGCGAGGAAGTCCTTAATTTGACAGGCACGGAGATTTACAGGATACAACGCGAGTCTCTGGGAAAACACTGATGGATGGACATCGAAGGATCAAACTGGGGAGTCCATTAACTTGGCCAAGAACTACACTAACAGACAAAAAAAAATAAAAACTAAAATTAGAAAAGCTATAGCTTTTAAATAAAAAAATTACAATTCAATAAATATTTATACACATATTTAAAAATAATATTAAAGTAGATCCTAAAATAATATACTTTGTTGTATTTTTGTAGCATACTTTCAGGCTTTTTTGATGAAAATATTCAGTTAATTATTCATTGCATATTTTTGGGCTTGGTTACTGCAGAGGCTAGCTAATTGGCGGTTGATTAGCATTGGCCGGACTCTTACAAATCCCAAATTGGATTATAACCATAATCCCAATCAACGTCGGAGGTCATGGGCTCGACCCGCTAATGAGTTTCGGTTCGTTCTGAATTTTTATTTATTTTTTTGTTCCAAGGAAAAACGGAAATCAAGTTACAAATGCTCCCCAAAAACAAAATAATTAGATCGGGTTGCCGTCGGCCAACTTTTCAGCCAGATTTTGCCATGAAATTACCTTTTAAGGCAGCATTTTAATTTTTTATGGTTTTTAAGGTTTTAATTTTATTATTCTCTTGCATGCTTGTTACATAAAAATTAAACGTAATCTTTTTAAACTCCTAAAAGGGAATTTAAAAAAATAAATCTAAGAATTTCTGAAAATTCTGTGATGTTCGATGGCTAAACTGTTGGTTGCATCAAACAGTTGCTTGCAACATGTGGGTTTCTTAAAACATGCACTGAAATAAAAATATTTGATAAAGATATTATATTCACACTTTGATTTTAAAATCTATTATAAACAATATTTAATACTTTTAAGTAAATAAAAACATTTCTATTAATAAAAGGAAAACCTTTTAAAAAATAAATACTTATAAGAATCATTTTTATTTGAGAATACACGAATTTCTCTTTATTAATATTAATGTAATATTTAACCATAGAAACACTCTTAAAAAAGTTCCAGTGTATTGCTTATTTTCAAACCTGTTGTGTTTTGTTCGCTTTGCCGGTTCCAGGGCACTCCCGAGACGCAACCAAACACAACACAACGCTGGCAGGCTCGAACAAATTTATAAAAAATAAATAAAATTTTAAATTTATTTATTTATTGATTAAAAATAAATAAATAATTATTATTTGCAGTTCAATTATTTGAGACTTTTTGTTGGACGCAACATCAAACATGTTTCAAAAAAGAAATGTTGGATGCAACATCAAACAGGGCAGACTACACTACACCACGAACAGCTGTTAAATGTTAATGTTCCGAAAACACTCGTGTCGGTCGGATCACAAAAAGATGCAGCAGCACCAGCAGCAGCGCTAGTAGTAGCCACTAGCCGATCAACAAGAGCTTAGAATTTTCAAAACCAAAAAGAAACAAACTCGAAAACTATGAACTAAACAAAAAAGAAGAAAACCAACGAAACACGGTAATTAATAGCAGAAGCATAAGAAAAACAAGAGACGGAGAGACAGAATAAATTAAAAAAAAAAAAAACTAAAAAGTAGCCGAACGTGCGATAAGAACTTAAAGAACAACAACAATTTTGAACAAAAAACAAAAACAAAAAGTAGTCACTAGTAGTGCATCAACAACAACAACAACAGTCGTCGCGGCCGCGTGTATGCGTGTGTGTGTGTGTGTGTGTGTGACTGGCTTAAAATCTTATTCTTCTCTTATTTTGTTTTTTGCTATTTTTCGGTTTTTTATTTTTTGTTGCCATTCGTGCAACAAAAACAGCGGGCTTTAAAAGAGAAACAACAAAAAAAAAAAAGAGAGAGAGAGAGAGAAAAAAAAAACGTGGCTCAAACACATTATACAAAATTACGGTTTTTGTTTTCACTTTTTTTTACTGTGCATGTGTGTGTGTGTGTGTGTGAGTAGCTAGTGTATGTGTGTTAGTTTGTTTGCCTTTTTAATTAGTTGGCCGCTTGTTTTGATTTGTTTTGTCGAATTTTCGTTCGGTGATCTGTTTTATTTTCAAAAATCTTTCCATTTGTGACACGAGAAGGTGGCTCTGCTGGGAAATCAAGTACAACTGCTGCAACAACAACTACAACTAGAAGCAAAAACAAAAGCAACAACAAAACATAAACAAAAACAAACAAGTGAGTGCATTAAGTATTTACAGTTAGAATAGAGTCAAGTTCATTTCATTGCCCGGTTTTGTTATTGTTTTCTCTTTCCCTCTCTCCTTCCTCCTCCCTCCTCTCTCCGCCTTCTGTTTTCTGTTTCTGTTTTATTGTTTATTTTTTATTCCCTTTTTTGCTTGCATTCTTAAAGCCGAGCTTAGGATACACAAAACTGCAAGCGATCTGTTGCTTCTTCTGATTCTGCTTCTGCTTCTGCCTCTGTTGCTGTTTCTGCTTCTTCTTGGTTCTTGATCTTGATCTCCAGCCACCGCGTACGAATGGAATCAAAACAAACGCGGCTAAAAGGGGAGCACAAGAAAAACTAAAGTTTATGGGAATTATTCTTGAAGAATATCCCAGCAGCATCGAGTACTATGTTAGTACTCTGTTAAACAACACTATGTTGGATAACATTATGTTAAAAGTTAACATTTTCAGCAGAAGATCAAAGAGACAAAAAATTGCTCTCTTTTCAACACTCTCTCAAAGGGTATTCTGATCCTGTTGATAATTTATAAGTATAAGATAATGATTAAGAAAACAAAAAAGTTTATAATTACATTTAATTAATTGTACAAAAAATTTAATAAATATTTACTTTTAAAAATATTACAAAATTATTGGCTCATTTTATATTTTTTTTTTTTATAAATTAGTAGAAAGAGATTTTTTAAGATATTCCACTTAAAAATCGGATGAAAATTGGAGGAGATATAGTAAAAAATAGAGGTCCTTTATGGAAATCCATTATTTTTCAAGGGGTAGCCCCAAAAAAATTAAAAAAATGTTTTGTTAGGAGATTCTGTTGTAGATTCCTGGGGAATTGATCCACAAATATCTGAAGCTATTCCGTTTCAAAATCGGATGAAAATTGTAGGGTATATGGACATTCGTAGGGGCCACATATGAAAGTTTGAGATTTTCCAAGGGGTAGCCCCAAAAAAATGGAGAACAAATTAATAAAAATATTTTATTAAGAGATTTTGATGCAAATTGAAGCGAAATCGATCTACAAATCTTTTCAAATATTCCGCTTTAGAATCGGGGGAAAATTGGAAGAGATATAGCCATGGATAGGGGTTTTATACGAAAATCCAGCATTTTGCAAGGGGTAGCCCCACGAAAATGAGGAAAAATTTGAAAAAATATTTTGTTAAAAGGTTTTGATGAGAATTGATGGAGAATCGATCCAAAAATCTTTTAAGACATTCCTTTCAAAGATCGGTTGAGAAATGGAAGAGATATAGTCTCCTAAAGGTGGTCTCATACGAAAATCCACCCCTGTACCTACCTCTACCTCTAAAAAATTTACAAAAAAATTTAAAAAATATTGTGGTGTGAGATTTTGATGCAGATTTGTGGGAAATCGATCCAGAAATCTTTTAAGCCATTCCGCTCCAAAATCGGTCAAGAATTGGAGGAGATATGTGCGAGTTGGTGGCCGCCGAGTACCGGGTATCATGCCGTCGGGAAGCACAACTGAAGCGCCTCTGGCGGAGTAAGCTTGGTGGTAACTGGCCACGCCCTTCCGCCCCCAAGTCCGCCCCCAAGTCCGCCCATAAACCAATCCGAAGCTTAAACCAAAGCTGAGGAGTTTTTGTTTTTGGGAAAGGGGGGGGGGGAGGGATTTTCGAGTGGAGGTCCTTCATCGATATCGAAATTGTTTTCGCCAGATGCTCTTGGCCTTCCGGTCCGGCTCGATGGTCGAAAAAATGGGTTCAAGTTGGAATTTTGCGGGGCAGTGGGTTATGGCCAGATAGCTTGTTTGTCTGCGGTGATAACGGGCCACTGCGGCATTCCCCACCTCCGCCACACACTCCATGCCGTGGCATGCTTCGGTTGCCCCCTTGTGTCCTTGGAAAATTGCATTCCCCGGATATATGTATGTATCTGGGAAATAAACGTACTTGCGAGCACATTCCCTGGAGCGGAGTGCAGTTAAGCGCAATCTTGTCTAGAATTTCAATACCAAACAGAACGCTTGACGCTTTGACAGCCCATGAATTGGATGGGCTGGGTGGGGGGCAGTCGGGAAAAGTGGAAAGCGAAAAGCGGGGGCTTCTTGGAAGCAATCTAGACAAGTGGAAATTGTTCAGAATGATGCAATTGCATCGGACGTCGGGCAACAAAACAGCAGAAAGCCAACAGTAACACACAAAAGCCACTGAAGCAGCCGGAGCTCAAAAGGACGGAGACCAGCTATGACAGACAGACATGGCGGTGGCTTTAAATATTTTCATAAAAAGAATCGCCAATCACCAAAGTTTTCCCTCAAAATGTCTGATACAAGTCTATATCTTTAAGTCAGGGACCGTAAGTCATGGTTATTCTTATTATTTTTATTTGAAAAACTCATAATCGTTACCTTCCCTGCTTTAAATACATTTTTTATCGATATTTTTTCGATAAAAACTCATTTTATATTTATTTTGTTAGCTATCACAGTGGAATATAACTTAAAATATATGAAATATAAAGTATCTCACTTAATTTCTTACAAACTGCTTAAGCTTCTCTTAACTAAATGCTTAATCGATAGTTTTCCGATAGTTTTCTAATGGAAAGTGCCTTCTAGATTATCTATCTCTTTGTCTAAATGGTTTTGTTCCTCAAATGGAATACTTAATCCTAAAACTTGTGGCTTAAGTCCCCAACAAACTACTTGAAAGAGTTTAATCGATAGTTTTCCAATCTTTCTACTGGAAAGTCTACCTTCTAAGATTATCCATCTCTTTGTCTTAATGAATTAAGTCCTTATCCTTAAATGGAATACTTAATCTTAAAACCTGTGTCTTAAATCCCTAACAATCGATATGTTTAATCGATAGTTTTCCGATTTTTTTTTATAAAAACCCTTCCATACAGCCAGTTTTTCATGCATGCCTTCTTAGATTATCTACAACTTTATGGTTTTTAAATAAATTACTTAATCTTAAAACTTGTGACTTGAATTCTTTGAAAAAAAAAGACTTATCGATAGAAGATATTTCGATTTTTCTGATAAAATGCCTTTTAAAATCAAGACTTGTCAAGTCTACCTCCTTAGAGTGTCTATATCTTTGTCAATATTTATCCGATCTTTAAGTATTTAATACATTTTTAATTATTTGATGGAATTCACTATCAAATAAGATCAAATACTTTAATATGGTTATCGATACTTTTTTTTTTGATCCTTCGGATTAAGTTGTTTCTAAAATCCAGAATTATTAGGTTTGCTTCTTTAGAGTATCTATATGTTGGCCAGTTTTTATCTTATTTCCTGCATCGAAACATTTAAAAACATTTTTTATCGATATTTTTTTGTACATTTTCTAATAAAAACGTCTTTTTTTACATTTATTTATAAAGTTTTTAAGTGGAAAATCATTTAAAATATGTGGAATACAGGAATTTATTTACCTAAAAGACTAATCGATAGTTTTTCGATTTTTCTGATAAAAATTATTTTAAAGTTTAGGAATCTATCTATCTTTATTAACTTTTTTAGAAGAATTATGGGTTTATTTTTATAACAAACTGTTTAAAATATAAAAAAAATAAAATTATCGATTTTGTATCGATTTTTTCGATGAAACCCCTTGTTAAATGGGAAAACTTGGGCTTCTTTTGGATGCTCTTCCTCAAAAACAATACCTTAAACTATAACTAACTTAAACACACTGAAACAATTTATCAAACGGACATAAAAATCTATTTAGTGAGCCATTAAATCCAACTATATTGCCACAAAAGCTGTGCCCCCAACACTGTTTATACTCGGCGGGCGACTGGGGGCGGGCAAAAAAATATAATTTATCAAATAAACATTTAGTCTGATTAAAGATTTGCGAGGTACTTAAAACTAAGTGAAAAATGGAGGGAAAAAGCAAAGTTGCAGGCTTTCGTTGGATTTCATAAATTTGGCGATTTGGGGGAAAGATGTATCGGATGGTGGGGCACTGGAAGGCGAGAGTCGATTTCAACCAGCAATCGATATACCGAGTTGATTTAAAATCGAATCAATCTTTGGAGCCTTTATCGACGGACTGTCCTATTGTGTTTGTTCGGTGCGATTGTTGTATCATAAATAAGTAGACTTTTGTGATTTATAGAGACAGAGACAAACAGGCCGATTGATAAACGATTTGATATTAAAATTCCGATAATTTGGCTTAGCAACGGTTGTGGGGAGTGTGGCACTCTGAGGTGGTAGCCTTTGAGGTGGCACTCCCTCCGACTCTCTTTAAGTTTTCAAGAATTCTACCCCGAAGGGCATCAAATGCATTTTCCATCCTCCTGACTCTGACTCTGACTCTCTGGCCCGCAGGACATTCGTTCTGGCCACAAAACAGAACAAAGCCAAAAGCCAGTCGCTGGCATTCACTCGCCTCCCATTTGTGTTGAATTTAATTTAAAAATCTGATTAATTAAGCAGCCACATAATTACACACTTCCCAGGCCACAAACATGTTGACTTTTGTATCAATTTTTCAATTAAACTTTAATATTTATGTTTTTTTTTTCATGGGCGGCTGCCAGAGGGGGCTGTAGGCTGCCAGTGGTGGGGGGCAGCCAGACCAGTTTCGGTTTTCAGACTTTGTCGCTGAAAAGTCTAGTGACAAAAAAATTAACAAACCGTGAAGACCAGAGTCTCACTTTTGATTTAAAAAAAAATTAATATCACTTACAAATATTATAAAATTTGTTCTGCAATTAATAGAAGAAGGGGCTAAGTGTCCTAACACACTATTTTAATATTTTTAGAATTAATATTTTTAGTTTTTTTTTGATTTTTTTCCACCCGCCTCTGGAAAAGTCTGAAGCTGAAACAGCTGTTTTTTTGCTCTCGATTCGAACTTGATTTCTTTTTTGGTTGTTTTTGTTATTACTATTACTGTTTTATTTTTTTATCTATATATATACAAATATATATATATGTATGTATATATATATTGCCTCTGTTGGATCTGTAGATCTCCAAGTTAAACCGAATTAGATGTCGCTTTTCGGTTCGATTGAGAGATTTTATTTTTTTTTTGATTTTTTTTCTTCAAGAAATACTCTTACTTTGAGGCAGAGTCTTGAGATTATAAAATGGAATATAATTTTAAAAATTATTTAATTTAAAACTTGAAAAAAGTAAGCTTTAAGATTAAAGATATCCAGTTGTTCTTAAAAAGTCAAAGAATCTTTAAAAAAAAATAAAGATTTTCATTAAGTTTTATGGCTAATAAGTATAAAAATTATTGAAAATAATATATAATAAAAAATAAACTAAATAATTTGGAATTTTTAAGGCAAAAGTAAACAAATAAAAATAAAATATAAAGAGAAAAATGGGTTTTTAATGAAATTTTTAGAATAAAATCCTAAAAAATAATATAAAAAATAAAGAAAAACCTTATTTATTTTAAATAGTTATTAGATATAAAATTTTTGTATTTAAAAACAAAAATCTCAACCGCAAAAGCAGAGTATTTCCTATTCGCTTTTAGGTTTTTGGGCAAAAAATTGTTTTGTTTCAGAACTCTGATGTGTTTAAAGTTTTATTTTGTTAGATTTATGTTTTAATTTTTATATTTTTTATATTTATATTTTATTTATTTACTTTTTATTTTTTATAATAAATTTTTTTGCTTTTTTTGTTCGAGCTTGAAACCCAAACCGATTCTCAGATGCTGCCTATTTGTATCCGAATCTGTATCCGAATCTGTCGCTGAATCTGTAGTAAATGTATCTGTATCTGTATCTGTATCTGTGGCGGTGCCTGTGACGTTTCAAATGAATCTGAATGTGAGGCTGACTCAAGGTGACGTAATGCCAACGCCTAAAGTGGCTTTTATACGCTCCGCCGGATCGAGTATCAATTACAAATAAGCAGAAAGTGAGGAGGCTGGGAGGGATGGGGGGTGGGGGCTGGGGAGAAGAAGCTAAGGCATCTCTCAGATCGGTTCGGGATGAAGAATATATAGCCGAACGGCGCTAACAGGCTGGACAAACAGCATAAGCAGAGCAAGTGCCACTTGGAGTTGCCCGAAAGATACAAAAATATCTCAACTTGTGCCAGATTTTTCCCTTTTTTTCTCCATTTTTATACCCTTGCAGAGGGTATTATAATTTTGGTCAAAAGTGTGCAACGCAGTGAAGGAGACATCTCCGACCCTATAAAGTATATATATTCTTGATCAGGATCACCTCCTGAGTCGATATAAGCATGTCCGTCTGTCCGTCTGTCCGTCTGTCCGTCTGTCCGTCTGTCCGTCTGTCCGTCTGTCCGTCTGTCCGTCTGTCCGTCTGTCCGTCTGTCCGTCGGTCCGTCTGTCCGTCTGTCCGTCTGTCCGTCTGTCCGTCTGTCTGTCTGTTTCTACGCAAACTAGTCTCTCAGTTTTAAAGCTATCGACTTCAAACTTTGCACACATCCTTCTTTCCTTTGCAGGCAGTATATAAGTCGGAACGGCCGGGATCGGTCAACTATATCCTATAGCTGCCATATAACTGATTGATCGGAAATGCCATAACTTCGTTGTTTTTTAAGTTAGAATGTTGAAACTTGCTGTGGACTCCTCTTTTAGCAGATTTATTCGATCTGCCAAATTTCATAAGGATCGGCCGACTATATCCTATAGCTGCCATATAACTGATTAATCGGAAATGCCATATCTCTGTTGTTTTTTAAGTTAGAAGGATGGGACTTGCTGTGGACTCTTCTTTTAGCAGACTTATTCGATCTGCCGAAATTCATAAGGATCGGCCGACTATATCCTATAGCTGCCATATAACTGATTGATCGGAAATGCCATATCTCTGTTGTTTTTTAAGTTAGAAGACTGGGACTTTGTATGGATTCTACTTTCGGCAAACAAATTTGATCTGCCGAGTTTTATAAGGATCGGCCGACTATATAAGATCCGATATATATCTAATAATATAAGCTGCCACATATCTGCAAGGGTATATCAACTTCGGCTCCGCCCGAAGTTAGCTTTCCATTCTTGTTTTTTTTTTGTTCAGAAACTTGCGAAAAAGTTTTCAAGTTTGTTTGAGTTTTAATTATAAATTACTTAAAATAGATGGAATTACTTACAAACAAAATAGAGTTTATTTTTTTTAACTTCTGAAAGGCTTGTGAAAAGTTACACTTGTCAACAGGGAATAGAATTTTAAAATGATTTAAAACTAAAAAAAAAAGATAAATAAAGGTTAAGAGTTTAAGGCAAAGGGAGGATAAAAATGTTATGAAGTATTTTAATACTTTAAAATATTATTGGAAAAAATAGTTATTTTTTTTAATACTATTCTCATAATGAGACAAAAACTTGCTTGAAAACTTTTTTTTTAAAGGTTTTTAAACGTTTTTCAAAGGGTTTTGAAACTATTTTCTACAAATAATGTTCTAAAATGTGTATTTTGCTAAAATATTATTTTTTAGAAACAATAATTTATAAAAAAATAAGAGTTTTTTCATTAAATTTGTTTTTAATTTATTTTTTATTGTTTATTTTTTGTATTGTTACTTGGATTTTATTTATTAAATCTTTGTTTTTAATAGGTTTTTTTTTAAATATAAATTAAATCTTTTTTAATAAAAATATTTTCTTATATTTCTTTTTTAATATTTATTTTTTAACATTTATTTTTTTAATATGTATTTTTTAATATATACTTTATAATATTTATTTTTTAATATTTTATTTTTTTCAAACAAAATAAAAACTACCCCCTTGCTGTCTAGTGTTCTTTGAAGTTGCAGCTTCTTTTGGAGCTTCTGGCAACAGCAGCCAAGTGATATCAGCTTACATTTAATACTCCCATACACTACACCCCCTTGGACCCCGCCCCCTTCTGCCTTGACCCTCCCCCTATGCTTTTAGCCGTCATCCATCTTCGTGTTTTTTTTTTTTTTTTTTTTTTGGCTGCAACTGACGTTCAAACATCATCGAAGCTGTCGGCTTCTGTCGCCTTTCGCCATTCACTTTGCCGCATTCTGTTGCAGACACTTTCTGACCAGCTGTCACTCCCGCACATCCCCCATCCCCCAGCCCCCAGCCCCCATCCCCCCAAAAAACAAAAGAAAAATTGATCCAACCTTCAACTTGAACAGAGGCCCAAAAAACTCAACGCTAATCACACAAACAGCCAAGCAATCTCTCGAAAAAAAGCGAAAAACCAGTAGCAATAACAATTCCCACACCAAATGCAAATAAACAACAAAAAATGAACAAAAAAGTGTTGAGTAAAAAGTGCACAGAGTGACAGCATTAATTGGCAGATTGGCAGAAAATTAAACAACCCGAATCGCAGCAACAACAGCCATCGGAAATCGCTCAGAAAATTAACTCGGCCGAGTCGGTTCAGTTTTTTAACGCCTCGTCAATGCCGCCCAAACATAAATAATGCCTGGCCGATCGCAGCCAGAACTATGATGTACGAGTGGATCCATAAAGTGTTGGTTTTCAAAGAGACTACGGTTTGGAAAATAAAATATAACTCTTAATACTTATTTTTTGGTATTTTAGGCAATTTTAAGACACTTTTTAAAACATTTATAGGCTTAAAATCATTCAACTGTTTCTATATTTTATAAATACTCAGGATGCTTCAAATATACTTAAAAATGTGCCTAAAATATAAAGGAATTAATAAGTTTTTCTAGATTCTGTAAGTATAATTTATGAGAATCTATAACCCTTTTCTAAAACCTTTTTTGACAATATGGGGAGAATTCTAAAACCTTGAATTATTAAAAAGAATAATATTGAATATGATTCCTAAATAGTTTTTTGTGCAAGAGTGCCTTAATAGTTGTCAAGACGTACCGGGTAAAATAATAGTCTTTTTGAAAAAAATCATACTTTAAAAATTACTCAAAAAAGAAAATGTAAAAACTACAATTTCAAAAGTTTCACAAAAGTACCGGGTATCAGATACCATTTTTTTTACATAAAATAATGATTTTAATGAAGATAATGAAACTATCTAGAAGTACCGGGTATCATCACATAAAAAATTACTAATAACAAAATAAGAATTATTTTTTATTGCAATTATTTTTTAAATATGTAGATTTTATACTCATTTTAAAAAATGTTTTAAAACAAGTTTCAGTAATAGTAATAGTAATAGTAATAGTTAATTAATAGTAATAGTAATAATAATAGTAATAGTAATAGTAATAGTAACAGTAATAGTTACCCAGAAGTACCGGGTATCAGATACAATTTTTTTAGAAACTAGTCTTTTTAAAAAGAGGAGGATTTGGATTTAAAATAATGATTTAAAAAGTATCTGACAGTCACCCAGAAGTACCGGTATCAGATACATATTTTTTTTTTTGAATCTATCTAAAAAAAAAAGGGGATTTGGACTTAAAATAATTATTGAAAAGTTTTCTGACAGTTTTAGTCACCTGGAAGTACCGGGTATGTGATATCTACGTTTTTGAAAGTCTAGACTCTTTTAAAAACAGATTGTAACTTTTAACAATTACTTTAAGAATGATTTTTGAAATATCTTATAGATTCAGTCACCTGGAATCACCTCACCAATGCATTAAAAAATAGTTACAAAGTAGGGGGAGTAGTAGTACTGGGTATCGGGTATCGCATTAAAAATTAATTAAAAAATTAGACTCTTTAAAAATGTATAATAATTGAACAACTAATAACTGATAATTATAGATAAAGTAGAGTATTATTTTTAAGCAAAAGTACCAGGTATCATACAGTTCCCCCCTTATCCCAAACACTCCACATAACTCTGGCTGTTAATCCTTTTTCTAAGCAAGTCCTGCTGGCCTGAAATCGTCTGCCATTTGTGTGACTTTTGGAAAAGTTAATAAATTAGCGTATTTAAAAGTTGGTCCGCCCACAGATTTATTTTTCTTTTTGCAGCCCAGCTCAGCTCTCAGAGTTCGTTCTCAGTTTTCAGTTTATTTCGTTGCCCGCCACCGCCACCGCACTTGCTGTGTCCCAATCGGGTTTTTATTTTCTATCTGGGCCTTTTGTTTGTGTTTATTTTTGTTGATCTGTGTCTTTTGTATTGTTGCCTATTTGCACTTGGCCGTCGTTTATTTGTCTTTCAACTTTTCGACTTTGTGCTTAGAGTTCATGAGCGTCGAAAGGCGCCCCTTTTTTTTGCGGGGAGCCACTGCCTCTGCCACTCGCCACTCACCACTCGCCACTTGCCACTGCCGGACGAGGCGGTTAGTCATGTAAACAAATGTTTAAAAATGAATTTTTCAATTCCCCATTTAATGTGGCAACAACATGAACAACAATAACACTAACAATGCCAATAGCAAGCCGTCCTGCACCGCCAGGGACTCGTCGACTGAATGCGTGGAGGTCAAGGACGTGTCGAGGTCAGCGCTCGTTCAGGGGTGCCCTGGAAGAGGACTCCCCAAGAATCCACTTGCCCATAGACCGCTGGGAAAACTTTGCACACAAACTTTATGGGACACTTGGTCCTCATTTGGAGTCCCATTTTTCTATTTCTGTGGTCGCTCTGATGATTTATTTATCACGTTTCTCCAACTCTTGTTTTCTTTTATTTTTTTTTATTATTTTTTTTCTATTTATGAAGTTTTGTTTTACTTTTTTTATTAACTTGAATATTAGAAAAATTAAAAATCAATAGAAGGTAACCGTAGTCGAACTCTAGACTTACTTTCTTCCTTATTTTTTTTTTTTATAAAAAAAGTGAAAAGTTTTAAGTTTTATCTTTTTTTTTTTAACTAAAAATGCAATAAACTCAAGGAAGACCTACTCTCTTTTAGTTTTTAGTTAATTAAAATATAAAATACTTAAAACTTCAATACTAAAAATACTAAAAACAAGAAAAATTCAATAGTTGTGAACCGTAGTCGAACTCTTAGGCTTGAGGCTCTTTATTTAAAATATTATTTAAATTATTTAAAATATAAAATACACAAGACTTTAGTTCTTTTAATTTTTAGTGTAATTAAAATAAAAAATAGTTAAATATTTAATTAAAAAAACAAAAAAAAAAGCAAGAGTTGTGGACCGTAGTCGAACTCTTAGGCTTAAGGTTCTTGGGCCCTACTCCCCCTTATTTTTCATTTAATTAAAATATTACTTAAAATATAAATAACTAAAAAATAATACATAAAACTTAATGTTTTGTTTGATTTTTCTTAATCCAAAAAATTAAAACAAAGAAAATCTTAAAAATAGTTATCCGTAGTCGAACTCTTGGGCTTAACCCTACTCCCCTTTAGTTTTTATTTCCTTTTTTTCAACTAAAAATGTTAAAAATAAAATAAATAAATAAATAGTTATCAACCGTAGTCGAACTCCCCCTTCGTTCCTTTTTCCAAGAACCCTTGAATGCCTGCCTGGTTCTCCCAGAACCCTCTCAGTCTACGCCGTCTCCATCGCCAGCAGTGATTTGGCTTCCGCTGCCTCCACTTGCCCCTGAAATGGTCTCGAACCGGGCCCGGCATGTGGCGGGTGATTAGCATTAATGAAGTGGAAGCGGCGGTGGTTCCGCTTATCACTGGCCACTGTCGGATTGGGATGGAGCTCTGACGGATGTGACGGATGGAGAATTTTCCGTTCGCATAAACACATCGTTATGGCTGCTCCAATAAAAATTTAAATAAAGGGAAACAAAATAACAAAACATGTTTCCATTCTCGTTTATGGGCCATTATCGCACGGCATGATCATTACTCGGATCGGTGGATCCCAGAAGGGTGAATGGATCGTAAACGACAGGTATGGGAGGACACCATCCTACACTATACAGGCTATACCATGCTATAGTAGCCCGTCTTATATAGGTTAAGAAGCTTGTGGTATAGTATCCTATCCTGTACTATCCTGTGCTAGATTATCCTTTCCTAAACTATGATATAGTACCCAATCCAACACTGTCCTATAGAATCCTATCCTATCCTCTCCTACCCATACTACCCTATCCTATCCCATCCTAACTATAAAGTATCCTATCCTATCATATCTTAACAACATAGTATTCTCTTCTATCCTATCCTAACCATATTATCCCTCTCTCATATCCTTTCCTATACTAACTACTTCTATTCTATCCTATACTTTCCTATCCAACACTGTCCCTTAGTATCCTATCCTACCAAAGTGTCCTATACTATACTATCCTATACTATTCTATCTCATCCTAACTATATAGTATCTTAGGATACCAATCCTATCCTAAGATATGTTCACAATATAGTATTTTATTCTATCCTATCCTAACCATATTATCCCTCTCTCATATCCTTTTCTACACTAAATTCTCCCTTACTATCCCTTAAAACACTGATCCATAGTATCCTATCCTATCCAACACTGTCCAATAGCATCTTATCCTATACCATCCCATCCTAACTATATAATATCCAATCCTATCCTAAGATATGTTCTCAATATAGTATTTTTTTCTATCCTATCCTAACAATAGGGTATATCTCTCATATACCCTCCTATACTAAATTCTCCTTTACTTTCCTATCCCATACTATCCTATCCTATACTATCATATCCAACACTGTCCTATAGCATCCTGTCATTACTATAAAGTATCCTACCCTCTACTATCCCCAACCTACCTATGTAGTATCCTATTCTATCCTAAGATTTGTTAGCAATATAGTATTTTATTCTACAATCAACAATATATATTTTACTCTCCTAAACTATTACTCCCCTATCCTATACTATCCTATCCAACACTGTCCTATAGCATCCTATCCTATTCAATCCCATCCTAGCTCTATAGCTTCCTATCCCCTACTATCCTTGTTATCCTCTACTTATCCCATACCTCTCCTATACCATCCTCTAAAATTAAATAAAAATTAATTAATAATTAAAGTTGAGGTTTGTTTGGCTTGGAAATGAGATCCGAATGGCTAGCATTTTCCCAACCAACGAATGGCGGGCGATTGCCATTTGTTTTCCCAGCTTCCCTTCCACAATTCCGTAATTAATTTTTTCTATTTTTCTTTGATAATTATAGAGAGCTATTGAGAGGCCTCTACGCCATTTGCGCTTTACAATTCGGGGTTTACTTAACGATTCTACGATTTGCATTGTTCTGGGCCTGCCATTAAGGAGGTCTGCTCCCCTGGCCTCAATTAGGCCGGCTGGGGCTGGGGGGGTTAGGTGGGGAGAACAGCTGCATTGACTTTTGTTCTTAGTTGTCTGGCTAAGTCTTGGCTTAGCAAGTGATTACCACATGAATGCAGTTTACAATAAATATGTGAACAACAATTACACTACACTACACTACACAGGCCATACAGTACAGGCAGTACAGTCATGCCTGAAAACTTTCCACCACAAAGAGCGTATGTAGTTTTCTGTTTTAAATATTTATAAATCGTCTCACTGCCTGGCGTTGTCATCTGGGATCTGGAATCTGGAATCTGGGGGATTGGGAGATGGGGGATGGGAGATGGGTTCTGGGGGATAGGAATTGGAAGTGGAATTGGAATCGGAATCAGTTCACTGGCAAAGTAGACAACTCATTGTTCAAAGACAGGGGCCTACACTGAGAACTATACTTATTTTTAATTATTTTTATTATTTTT
Organism: Drosophila monieri; assembly: GCA_035047585.1. Lineage (NCBI taxonomy): Eukaryota > Metazoa > Arthropoda > Insecta > Diptera > Drosophilidae > Drosophila > Drosophila monieri. The sequence goes on from JAWNPJ010000103.1 coordinate 311,171, forward strand.
CTTATATTTATTTTTATTTTTATTCATTAAGGTAGAGAAGCGTACAAAACTTAACTAGCTTAGTGGGTATAGCAGAGTCAGTGAAGTCTTTGGCTTTTAAGATTATTTTCAAAAATATATTTTAAAGATTAAAAAGAGATAATAGAGATAGAGATAAAAAGAGATAGATAATAATAGATATAATAATAATAATAGATAATAGATAATAATTGATAATAATAATAGATTATAAAGAAGAATAATATAAAGTTTAAGAAGAATAAGAATTAGAGATAGAATCTTTATAGAGATAGAATCTTAAGAGTAGATTCTTATATGATATCTTTGGTATAGAAATTTAAAAGAAAATAAATAAGAAAATAAATATTAATATTATTACTCAGTATTAATAAGTACCTAGAATTATAGTAGTAGTAGTTCTAGTTATAGTTATAGTAGTACCTAGTACTACCAAGTAGTACCTAGTAGTGCCCAGTAGTACCTAGTAGTACCTAGTAGTACCTAGTAGTAGCTAGTAGTACCTAGTAGTACCTAGTAGTACCTAGAACCTAGTACCTAGTAGTGCCTAGTAGTACCTAGTAGTACCTAGTAGTACCTAGTAGTACCTAGTAGTACCTAGTACCTAGTACCTAGTAGTGCCTAGTAGTACCTAGTAGTACCCAGTAGTACCTAGTAGTAGTAGTTCTAGTTATAGTTATAGTTGTACCTAGTAGTACCTAGTAGTACCTAGTAGTACCTAGTAGTACACAAGTACCGGGTATTATTTAGTTTTTAATTATTTTATTTCAAGTAGAATCTTTTGAATTAAATACTCTGTTTCCTTTTTAAAAGAGTTTAAGTAAAAAGAGGAGAAATAATTAAATAAATGAAGAAATAAATAAAAAGAGTAGCACGAGTACCGGGTATCACAGTGTTAGATAGGAGAGGATATTATAGGAGAGTGTTGGATAGGATAGTATAGGATAGGGTGTTATAGGACAGTGTTGGAAAGGATAGGATACTGTAGGACAGTGTTGGATAGGATAGTATAGGATAGGATGGTATAAGACAGTGTTGGAAAGGATAGGATAGTATAGGATAGGATGGTATAGGACAGTGTTGGAAAGGATAGGATACTGTAGGACAGTGTTGGATAGGATAGTATAGGATAGGATATCATAGGACAGTGTTGGAAAGGATAGGATACTGTAGGACAGTGTTGGAACTAACGCCGCCAGCACACACAGCCAGACACCCCGACAACCAGACATATCATATCAAATGTTAATGAGCAATTTGTGCATAATCATGGCGCACAAGCCGCAAAAGCCCGAAAAGCCGCACATTGCGACACGACAATGCGGCCCGGGCTGCGTTTTGCCAACAAATGAGGCGAAAACCTGAACTGCCACTGCAACTGCCAGTAACAATAAATAGCAAAAAAGTGAATAAATAAAATAATAATCAAGAGAACAAGAGAACAAAGTAGAGCAATCAGTGGAATTTGTATATTTTTTGGGGAAAAGTAAACAGATTTCTGTTTAAATAGTTTCAGGCTAGTCTTCGATCGTTTCTCGAGTGGGAATCCCTTCCTTATCGCCAGACAGTGTCGCCTATCAAGGGGCCTTGTCGATAATCGATCCTCAAACAGCTAATTGCCAGCCACTGCCAGCTACTTGGGGGCCAAAAGTGCACAAAACTACGAATATGGGGAGTCTACTGGTTCGCTTTCCGAGTGCCCGATATCGGAGCCGCATTGCGCTTTCCAAGTGACATAATCCCCGCCCATAAACACTCTTTACAAAACAATCCACGAATCGAAATCCATTCGCCATCTATTTGCGTCTGGATGTGTCATAGAAGTAAAGCACCCTGGCCCGAGAGATACGGAGACAAAGAATTCTATGAATCCAGTCGAGGTTGCAACCAGACTGTAGGCGTGACGAGTTCCACTACCACACAAAGTGCAACAAATGCCGCTGCAACACCAAGTCACAGCAATCACCAATCAGCCCCTGATACAAATTAATTACGACGCAGACACTGCCCAGACTCGGCACAGTGACTCAAAAGTAATCATTTTCTTGGCCATTTTTGGGGAAATATTTATTGCCATTTTATGATGAAAGATTTGATTTTTCTACATTTTTTAAGAAATTAATATGCCATTATTTCGTTACCAGTATTTCACATTTGTGTTTCATCTTTAAGACCATTTTTATTTGTTTTTAAACTCTTTTTTAGCTTAAACAAGGATCTCTATAAAGTAAAGTTTTAAAAATTAAGTAAAACATATATTTTATATGCATTTTAAATATTAATCTTTACAAAATTAAATTGGGATAGAAATGATAAATATTTGTTATTCTTCTTTGTGGAATAATTTAAATATTTTTAGCAAAGTTCAAGACATTTAAGGGTAGACATTTAGCTTAAAAACTTAAAGTTTAACCACAGTGTCTCATAAATTTGTTTTTTTTTGGTAGAGAATATTAAAAATAGTAATAGTACTACTTCTTCTATGTTTTTTGATCAAGAAATAAATAATAAACTAAAGAATAAATAAAAGTGTCTAATAAATTAGCTTTTATTTTGGTAAATAATAATCCACTTCTTCTATGTTTTTTTTTCAAGAAATGAATAAAAAACAAAAATAAACAAGAATAAATAATAATGTTATAAAATAATTACTTTTTTTTTGGCAAAAGAATAAATAAAATAAAATAAAATACAATTTTTTTGAATGATATTTTCGTCACCAAAATGTGTATAAGATTCTTAAATCATTGCATGCGCCTTCGTCACTGAATAGTACCTTGAATGGAGAGAAGCTAAACTTTAAACTAAATATTTCTGACTTTTTAAAACCTATTACTTCGGGTCTTGGCACCACTGTGCCTGGGAGAGATACTCCCGTGCTATGGGCACTCGTTGGCAGATATCGCGTGGGGAGATCTCTCGACTTGACATTGGCTCCGCGCCGGCCAGAAGGGAAGCCCGCCAAGTGGTCGGCTTGGACTTTGCTTTGCGAGAAACCGGCTGGGAAAAGCCAACCCGTGAGCCGAGAAGCAAGTGCCTGGGCTGGCTGGCGTCTGGAAATCCGAGACGATCGGCGGGCAGGCAGTCAGTGAGTGAGTCCCCCGGCATCTCCGATCATAAAGATATATCAGAAAATATCTATATATGTATGGGGGAGAAGAAGCAGGAAGCAATCGGTCTCCAAGCCAGCGATTTAAAATAAATAATTACGATAATGCCCCGGCTGGCACTGGCAGCGATGAGTCTCCGGAATCTGGACTGCAGGCCGCCGGGCAATGACACATCCAGGACAGGAAGGAAGTGGCTGCACTTGTCAGTGGGTCTCCCTCTCCCTGGGCGATCTCTGATTTAAGATTTCCGATTTAAGATTTTGTGGCAGGCGGGGAGAAGGCGTGTCGGACGCATGGGGGCGTGGCTATATAAGATTTAACTCGATTTGTTTTTAATTCTCTTTTTTTTAAGTTAGTTCGAGGGGAAATAATAATAATTATGATCTGAGTGCTATTTTCTTAGCTATTTTTTAGTTAGGAGCTGCCCAGACCATTAGGGAGCCACCACCATGCGCTTATGGCAAGTCTCCCAGGGAATATTTCTGACTTGCATCTTAAAATTTTTAAAAAGTTAAGCCTTTTCCCATCTTTCCAGATCACTTTTTCAAACTCATTTTTCCAAAAATGTAGATTTTTTTTTTAAATATCCATATCTGGCTCCAGCTGAAAGCCTTTTGCTAGAAGGATCGCCTCCACCCTTGACACTTTCGATTTTTTTGGGCGTTTTTTGGACCATTTCACCATCTCTGACTTCTCCTCAGGACTTAATTCCGCAGCCAGAGGCATGTATCCCCCCCCCCTCCAATATTTTTTGTGTTTCTTGCCTTTGTGGCACTCTGGTTCGATGTTCGTCTAAAATTTCGATGTACGACTCGACTCCAATTCCATGGCTCTTGGCATTAAGTGTCGTTGATAGCTGATCGTTGGGTAAAAAAACAAATAATTATTTAAATATAATATAACAAGTATCTGCCTCAATGTAATATAATTCGAAAAAGAAAATAATTCCTGGAATTGCCGGCATTCCTTAAATATTTTGTAAGTCATTCGACTTTTAATTCTTGCTTCCAGTTGCTTATGGAATTAAATTTTATTTTAAAGAATTTCTATTTTTTACAATTTGTGTTTTAGTTTATCTTCTATTTTATTTTTATGTTTATGCTTTTGGGCCTTTTTGTTTCTTCTTTTTTTTTTGGTTTAAATTAAAAGTTTTTGTAAACAAATCATAAAAATCTCATGCTACATAAAAAGCATAAATTGTTTAAACATCAAAGACTAAAAAATCCATTATTTAAGGAATTTATTTCTTGGAAAGAAACAGTTTAGTTTAAAGTTTAAGCCAAAAATAGTTTAGATTTTTTAGTTAAGATCAAGCTACTAGATAAATAGATAGAGCTACTAGATTGTTGCCCCCCTGACCTGTGACCTTCCCCTTGTCACCTCCCCCTCCTGCCACCCGCATCTCGCAGCCGGAAGCCATGCCACACATCATCATTATCATTGAAGTCATTATTATGCATTATGTGTGCCCCGATTAGCATCTCTAGGCGAGGGGGAGCAGGGGTGTGGCACGCCGCCCATGTCAAGGGGGGGAGTTTGGGTTTTTTTGGTTTTGAAACTAGAAGAACTGGCCTTTTTTTAGGCTTTTTAATTATTAAAAAAAATATATCTATAATTTTTCATAAACTATTAAGATAATAAATATTTAAAAAAATATATTTAATTTAAAAACTAAACAAAGTTTTGAGAGAAAAAAGGTTTAAAGGGAGAATTGATATAAGAACTTGTTTTTAAACTAATTATTTGTTTAAGTATGAAGAGTTACTAGAGCTTACTAGATATACTATATATACTATATACTATATATATATGGTATAAATAAGTATATAGTATAAATATATAGCATAAATATATAGTATATAGAACCCTATATATGTATTTTCCAATCCCATGCAACTTTTTCAGCCAAAAGTTTGTTGGAAATGAAGTTTTGTTGTTGATTTCCATGAAAATAGTTGACAAGTGTGTAGTGTTGGACAAGTGTAGGGTAGGGGATAGAGTGGGGGAGAGAGTAGGGTATCTAGAACCATAGACACCCTTCGAAGTTTGGGAAAAGTTTCCCACAGAAGCTGAGCTACAAGCCTGAGCCGAGCCACAAGACGCTAATTAAAAACAGCGACAAAACTTCATCAAAATCAGTCAAGGCATCTCCCTCTCTCTTGTCTAGCCATCTCGTTCACTCTGTTTTTTATTGATCTGTATGGGTTTACATATATATATCGTATATAGTAAGTATATATCTAAAAGCCAGACAAATAGCCGCCACCGATTATCGATAAACTCGAAGCGAAACTTGAAATTTATCACCGAAAGATTCTTGAACTCGTCACTAAGGTCGACAACTGTCGCTCCCCCCTTCTGACTGACCTCCCCGCTGGGGCACCCCGCTCGGTGCTGGGGAGGGGGGCCCCCTTTGGGGACGCCTCTGGTGGCGATCGGAACTGGTATCGCGGTGTGTGCTGACTGATTGTTTGACTGATTGATCGCTCGATTATTGATTGATTAACTGCCGCTCTCTTTCAGCCAGCAGTCTCTTTTCTGCACTGAAAAAAATACTAAAAAATACTATTACTATCTAGTACTATATAATAATACTAAATAATAGAATACTATATTTTTGGAATTATTATTATTATTATTATTATTATTATTAAAGATTAAAGATTAAGATTAAGATTTATTTAGTTTTTTTTTTTATAAAATATTATATATTATGTTTTATTTTATTTTTTAAATAGTAATAAAAATAATAATAATAATAGAGAATCAAAAGTTCGAACCAAGATATAGTCTTGGCTTAAATAATTATTATTTTTTTTAACTATTTCTTCATTAAAAGTATTTAAAAGTAATACTACTATGCCTGTATTTTATTAATTAATTTATTATTTCTATAGCTTATTTATTAAATATTTAATTAAATATATTTAATAATTTTTTTTATAAAATATTTTTTCATCTTTCAGATATGAGGCAGCCATGAAGAGGTGGCAGCGTTTAGTTTGCTGTCATTGCCACTAAAATGTCCTGCCACTTGTTGCAGGATTTCATGATGCAACAGCAACAACTACAACTACTACAAAAACAAAAGCATAAGCCGAAACAACAAAAACAACAACAACGAACTCGATTCAAGTCATTAGCTTGCCTCAAAAAGCACTCATACGCCATGTGGGCGCGAGGCAATCCAAGGAGGATGTTGCAACAGCAGCCAACAATAACAAAAACAATAACAAAAGATATATCAGAAGCAACAATAACAACAACAACAACAACAACAACAGTACTGGCCCATGGCCAAGGCTAAGGCCGCTGGGGCAGGCAACTCTCGGCACAGCAACCCTCACACACGACTATATTGCCACAACAACAACACTAGATACCAATACCAATACCAACAATAGCAGCAACAACAACAACAAATAAATAATATAGTTCTTACGGAACAACAACAAAACAAGAAAGTCAAGCAACTGAAACATCAACAAAAGTTGAAGAATTCCATTGAACTTCCGAAGGAAATAAAAAAAAAAAGCAACCTACAATGTCCGAGGTAAGTGAACAATTATGCACTGAAAAAAAAAATACTAAAGGTATACCAAAAATAAATAAAATATATTGCCAACAAAGCTATAAAAATTAATAAATAAAATCAAATAATTAAAGCAAGAAATCATAATAAATGGGATAAAATATTTCAAAATAAATGATTAAAATTAATCTCAAAATAAGTGGCATAAAAAAATAAAAAACTAAGAATATAAAAGAGAGAAGAATATAAAAAATAAGGAAAATATTTTAAAAAGTTGAGGAATTTCATAAAAATGTTATAATCATTTTTTGAATAATGATGGTTATAATTCTTAGCTAGTTTGGAGAAATGTGTTTAAAAAAAGGGGTAATCATATTTTATATTTAATATTTAGTTTTTGATACTTTTTTTAACTTTAAAATTAACTTAAAATGATAAAATTGATAAAATGGTAAAGGCTTAACCTTAATCTTTTGTTTAAAAATAGTTTATTTTATCATCAATTACAAATAATTTTTTTCTGTGCATCTATAAGGACTTGAACAGGGGTTCCTTGACACTGTCTTTTGCCGGGCGGCATTTCCATTTTTATTGAATTAAAATCGATTTTCAGTTTATTTTATCAAAAGACTTAAGAGCATCAAACACATTAAAAGCAAAAAACCACACACACTCCGACGATAGAAATAAAATAGAAGATGTTAGTGAGACAGAGGGTGGAATATATATATATTTATAAGATGTCTAAATATATATATTTTAGGGGGATGGAACTAAACTGAGGCTATCCAAGGCTGTGAACTTTTACTAAGAAAAGTTAAAGATTTCAAGATTTAAAAAGATTTAAAAAAGATTATTAAAAATTCTAATTAATAAAGAATTAAATAAACTATTTTATATATATTTTTAATAAATATATAAAGAAGTAATACTTAATAATAAAAAATAAAAAAATATATATTCTTTAAAGAAAAAGGAAGATACAGTACAACCTCTACAAAAGAAATCTGCTGCCAAGAAAAGTTAAAAAAATATTTTTAAATACTTCCAAATATATTTAACTAACTAAAATTAAAAGTGGAATAACCATAAAAATTGTAAAACTTTTTTTAGAGAAGTTCTTCTTGTAGAAAATAATTTGACTTTGCTTCCTGCTGAGGCCCGCATGGGAATTTGAATTTTGGGTCAGTGACGTTGCCTTTTGGCGACGGCGCCTCATGTTTATGTATGCACGTCTATATAGTATATATGTTAACATACAGTAAGCATCGTGAGCAACAGGCAACTGGAAATGAAAAAAAAAAATAGAGTGAAAAAAAAGCAGAGAAAAACAGGCAAACTGGCGGCCATAACGACTCCGGCGAGCAGCTGTCGCCATAAACAAACACGGAGGAGAACACAACACTCTGGCAGCACACACAGACATAAATATTGACCTAATTTGCACCTGTTTACAAATTCATTCGAGCCATTGCTAAGCCGCCCAGAGAAGTGACGGCACCCGCCTCGCATCCTGCCAGGACTTTGTGCCTTTCGCGCATGATTTATGCAGCAAGCGAAGCGCGACAACCTCGACAGCGGCTCCATGGCGAGCCTTTCTAAGTGGGTCGACCATGTCCACATCCACAGCCACATCCAGGTCCTAGTCCAACTCTCGGAGCTGAAACCTAGTCCAGAGCCAAGCCAAGCCATGCCGACTCTCACCACGGCAGTCTATGTAGTACACTCTAAAAAAATATACACAGCTTTTATTTTTTTTCTCTTAAAAGAAATCATAAAAATCTAGGTGTTAGTCATGGTTTTTATTTAATTTCTTAAGGATTTCAACTTAAGAACTCCTTGGAACAAACCCTTGGGCTTAAAATGATCAAAAATGAAATAGTAGTTGAGAATTATAAGCAAATTGGGTGAAAAAATGGAGAAATAAAAATAGAGAATTATTTATAATAATATTCATAATAATAAATCATAGACATTTTGGTATTGTAGTTTATATTTAATTTCTTAATGACTTAAACTTTAGAACTAGAACTTAGAACAAACTCTTGGGCTTTAAATTATAAAAACTAAAATTATAGTTGAGAATTATAAGCAAACTAGGTGGAAAAATGAAGAAATAATATAAATCATAACCATAATAATAAATCATAGAAATGTAGGTGTTAGTTATAGTTTATATTTAATTTTTTTAAGATTCAAACTTTAGAACTCTTAGAGACAAACCCTTGGACTTAAATTATAAAAACTGAATATGTGGTTGAGAATTATAAGCAAAGTGGGTGAAAAAATTAAGAAGTGTTATAATAAAAAGCTTTAAATTATTTGAGATTTATTTGAAATTATTTAATTATTTGAAAGCCCTTAAAATAATTCTTTAAGCAAATAAAAAACTGAATATAATAATTATAGAAGTCATAGAATTAATATTTTTTTTTAGTAAATCCCTTTAGGTTTTAATATTTTTAATAAAAAAAAGCTTTTAATATTTTTTTTTTTTTTTGGGAAAATAAGTATCTGTGAAATTTAAGCTCTTTAAAATAATTAAAAAAATTTATATTGTGGAGAATATTTCTCTCAGTGTGTGAGTTTCTCGGTCAGATGGCTGGTTGGCATGTTATTAGGGAAGAAATTTGCATTTTCGCCCCATACATGGCAGCCCCGGAGTTAAAAGTTGCGGGAGGAGGGCGCAGAAAATTTGCAAATGCAAAACTTCGATGTTATTTGGGGGCTGGCTTACGCGGCGTATACTTGATCTGCGGAGAATGACAGAGCAGAGCCCTGGAAGAGATGGGAATTAGGAGTGGAATTTGGGAAAGGATGTAGTAGAATAATTTCAATATCTTCCTTTGGAGGAGCTCCTTCGGCGATCAGTCAAGTGGATTAAATCGCTGGAGAGGAGAGTCTCGAATTGAGACGCTTGGGGAAGCTTAATTGCCAATGGCACTAGCTGGGGATTAGGAGGAGCACTCCAGAACCTCGAAATGCGATTCAATCGAGGGCTTAATGAGTGCCTCCTCGGTCATTTGCCGACTGGATGGGATGATTCAGTTCTCCGACCAGGATGATGTCTGGCAATTAGCCTTGATTTGCCAGCAACTTGTCCACGAATCGCTATCAGTGTGGAGTGCTGGAGTGCGCTCATCCTCAGCCTCATTACCATTACCATTACTATAACCATTACCATTTGGATTTCCAGTCTGGTTGGCATTCATGGCTCGTGGTGGTCGTGTGACAGCTAGAATCTGGGCATTGGTTTCCCTTGATTGATGCGTTTTTAATGAAGCAGAGTCTCAGGTGCCGCGAATCATTAGTTGCCTTGGTTCTGCCCCCACTCGGATCTATCGGAGGACAAACACCTTGATCCGCAATAAACTAAATGGAAAATAAATAGTCAATAATATGGCCAGAAGCGGAGGAGAAGAAAACTAAATGAAATGAAATGGAGGTGGCAGTGGCAGTGGAAAATGAAAATGAAACCAAGAAAGAAAAGTGTCGCAATGTCGTGGCCTGAAATTGACACAGCACTAAAGTTACTACGACCAGCAAACAAAAGTGGCCAGCAAGCAGCTTCGGGCCAGGTCAGGATATCAGGCTGGGAACAGGAACAGGACTAAGTGAAGCTCCACGTGAGTTGTGTACACAGACACGGGGACATGGATATATATATATCTAAATATATACACACTTGGACGATGTGAAATGGGAATACCTGTAGTCAGCGGGGGGCCAGCAGGGAGGTGGTCAGGACACTGCGCCTGCAAGTATGCCATGGAAAGTATTGTAATCAGTTTGCGATGCAAAGGAGCCAGCACCAGCAGCATGTTGTGCACAAAACTGACAAGGCTATTACTCTGTTTCTAATTTTTTACCTCGACCGAGAGAATAATAGTAAAAGCTCAAAGGGAATGGCTTTGTTTCAGGGGCACTCGACTATACGATACCTGGTACTTTGATAGTTTTAATGATTTGTTGCAGGGGATTACTTTCTTTAAGCTCATTTTTCTAGAGGCTATTTAGTACATTTTTTTTGTATTTGGTAGTATGTGAAATGCTGTACTTTTTAGTATTTAGTTTTAGTATTTTTTGTTACTACATAGTAGCCAGTATATACATATATAGAGAAATCTGGAAGGAAATCTATTTGAGGAGCTCATCTAAGAGCTAATACTAGTATTACTAATGATAGTCATTTTATTTTTGTTATAATGATACCTGGTACTTGCAGTATTTTTAGTATTTTTTGCCTCTATGTAACTTTTTTGGTATGAAATGTTTGTATTTTTTGGTGTATTAGTTTAATATTAGTTTATAAAATATTATAAACTTTTTTGGAGGCAATTCTAATTATTTTTCTAAACTAGGTGATACCCGGTACATTCCCTAACAGTATAAAATATTATTAAAGACAGTTAATTGTGAATTGTTGATAAATTTTTTCAGTTAAAAGCTTCTGAAGAGTTTTATGGGCTTTAATGAAAGCTATTTAATCATTTTTGAATATATAATACCCGGTACTGGCGTTTATTTAATATAAATTATGCATTTATGCTAATAATTATACTAATAATAATACTACTAATAATACTACTAATAATACTACTAATAATACTACTAATAATACTGCGAAATAATATAAAGAATACAATATATGATAATCAGTAGACTCCGGAATTTGCATATTTTCTTATTTTTTATATTTCTTGTCTTTTTATACCCTTGCAGAGGGTATTATAATTTTGGTCAAAAGTGTGCAACGCAGTGAAGGAGACATCTCCGACCCTATAAAGTATATATATTCTTGATCAGGATCACCTCCTGAGTCGATATAAGCATGTCCGTCTGTCCGTCTGTCCGTCTGTCCGTCTGTCTGTCTGTTTCTACGCAAACTAGTCTCTCAGTTTTAAAGCTATCGACTTCAAACTTTGCACACATCCTTCTTTCCTTTGCAGGCAGTATATAAGTCGGAACGGCCGGGATCGGTCAACTATATCCTATAGCTGCCATATAACTGATTGATCGGAAATGCCATAACTTCGTTGTTTTTCAAGTTAGACGGATGGAACTTGCTGTGGACTCTTCTTTTAGCAAACCTATTCGATCTGTCAAATTTCATAAGGATCGGCCGACTATATACTATAGCTGCCATATAACTGATTGATCGGAAATGCCATATCTCTGTTGTTTTTAAAGTTATAAGGTTGGGACTTGCTGTGGACTCTTCTTTTAGCAGACTTATTCGATCTGTCAAATTTCATAAGGATCGGCCAACTATATCCTATAGCTGCCATATAGCTGATTGATCGGAAATGCCATATTTAAATACATATAAAAGTAAGCTAAATATATGCAATAAATATTCAATTAAATTTTTTAAGAAGAGGACTACTTATCTACTTCTTAAATATTAATAAACCAGGAACAAAAAATGTGGCTAAAAATACTTAAAATACTTCGAATATAAAAACTATTCCATCTTAGTGGTGTAAGTGGCTTAAAAACAAAAAACAGTTCAAGCTGAAGTAACAGTAATTGTTTATTTGTAAATTAAAATTTATTTAAAAAAGTGAAGCCATGCCAAAAATAAATAATTAATATTTAAGTTCCACAGCCTTCCCGAGAAGGGTTTAGAAATAATTGGAAATGATGTCATTTGTGAAATATTTATAAAAAAAAGGTGAAATTTAGTCTTGAAGTATGGTGTCAACTATGACTATTACTGTCCAATAATAATTAATATTAATAAAAATATATATTTAGTGAATGGTAGCCAACTTAGCCCCAAAAATAGTAACTAGTAATAGTAACTTGTGGGCAGGATCTAGGGTAGCTATGGGTCTAGAGATCCCAAGCTTATGTCTCCCATTCAGGCCAATGAATGGAAATTAATGCCAAACGAAAATAAAAACAAGTGTAGGAAGTCGATTAGTCCTGTATCCCTGAAACAATGACCAAAATAAATTGGCCAATCTCCTGGGGAACAATAAAGCGACTCCTTGCCACACATTAGCTCACTGTCGGCGGCAATTTCCAATCGAATCAAAGTCCTTTCCGGGCCCTCCTTGTGTGTGTGGTGTGTCCTGTGTCAAGTTCGTGAGGCGTCCACCATGTCGGGGCTGGGGCAAGGTCATAATGAACTGTGTCCTGTCGCCCCCCGCCCGTGTGACCTCTAATCTGTAATCGGTAGACCTTCATTGAACTGGAATCTCTCTGTTTTTGGGGGGCTACCAGGACATTATCTGTTGTAGGGACATTATCGGGACACTGACCGACTTAAATGAGTTTTTAGATTAGTGGCTTGTATCCTTTGGCTCTGGAAATTCAACTTAAAGTTGGCCCAACAGCTGTTGGCGCTCGAATCCCTGCCAGGATCTTGGGTCATTACCAGGCGGGTGTGGGGAGGACATCTTCATCCTGCTGCGCAGCAGCTGTCGAAATTAACATAAAACATTTATGGGAATGTCGCAGAGTCGCGGCCAGGACTAAGCTGGCCTGTAAGTCTCTATCCTTTCCTCTCTCCCACTGATTTGCATTTTGCATTTGCATACGTATGTGTATGTGTGTGTGTGTGTGTGTGTGTTAATGGCAGGATGCGGACAAGGATGTGGGAAGGGTGGCGGGGAGTGGCTTGTCGTCGAGTGTCCTGGCCGCTTGAGTTGTCGCGTTGAAGCGCGTTTATCTGTGCGTATGCAGAAAGTTTTCCAATTAAAACTTTCGCCCAGGTCCTGCGACCTCCTTGGTACTTGGAACCTCCTTTCAGGAGCACTCCCCCCTCTCCTTTGGCGACAATTAAGCCGCATAATGAGCTATAAACTGCCAGCGACAAGTGGAAAAGCCCTGTTTAAACGAGCACATATGCCAAATAATTACGCATACGCCAGGTGGGCCCAACTGGGCGCCAAATCATAAGAAACATTATTCCACGAAATTGAAACAATTCATGTCTTAAGTGGCAGTTTTTAAAGAAAATCAATACAAAGGAAATTTAATTTTATTAATAAATTTGAGGGAAATTCTTTAGGACTAAAGCTCCTTTAATACAAAAGGGCTTAAATATTTATTTATATTTTTATTTTATTTTTAAATACAAAGCTCCCTGACTCTGTTTTGATCTTTAAATCTTAAGCATGATCTTAGGGCTTTATGAATTTAAAAAAATAATTAATAAGTTTGGAAAATAATATTTCCTAAAAGCATGCTTTTCTCTTTTTTTTCGACTGGTCCTGACTATTCCTTTATTTAATTTTAATCCTTCCAATGCCTCTTATTTTAATTCATTATAGAATTTAAACAAGTCCTAAAAATTTAATAAAACTATAATATAATTCGAATAATTATTTTTCATAACTTATGATTCATATAGTAGATAATAAAATATAATATAATTCATTTAATTCATAACATAATTAATTATTTTCATAATTTATAATTCTTAGACCTTTATGACTCCTTTCCCTATCCATTTCGATCTTCAAAATCAGATATTAATGTAGTTTTTTTTATGACAAATTATAATATTTATATTAAATTATTCTTAAACAATTTAGACCACTTCCTTACTCCATTCTAGTCTCTAAAAACACAGATAAATGCTTTAAAATTTAAACCAAAATCCATAAAATAAAATTTGAATAAAAATATTTCCAAAAATAAGCTTTTTCTTAGTTTCATAAATTATCCTTTTTAGTGACTAATACTGACTAATATTATTTTATTCATTTATTTTAAGACTTATTCCTAAAGCATAATTATAAAATAAATAATAAATAAAAATATTAGTATTGTTAAATTTTTAAAATAAATCCCTTTAGTACAAAAAATGAACTTGTCATCTGATGATTATTTAGGACCTGTTCCTGCAAGTGAAGTCGTCCGGATGGGAGTCCTTATCCCGGGAGCTACTTCTCTTGTTAAATGAAGCGTGGCAGGTGGCAGGAGTTGTGAGGCAAGCAATTGTTGAAAAATTATTACTGCCTCATTTGGTTTGGTGGCCCAATTTGGGCCTGACACCTCTGACAGATTGCTTTCCTTTGTCTGGCTCTCTGCGTTCTCTAAGCCAAGTTCGTCTTACCTTTGGCATTTTGACCAACTCGATGATTGCGTGAAGAATTTCATAATCAGCAGTTGTGATAAAAATAAACTTGGAGTGCGGGTTTACGAAAAGCGGATTATGCGAGGGGTGCGTCCGGGGTGGCATTACGTCAGGCATGTCGCACAGAGCCGCCTCTGCAACTCGTCCGGGCGGGGGGCAAGTGGGAAATGGCCTGCAGCTGCCACTGGCAGGGATTTGTCGAATGTCATTTGCAATATGCGACCGGGAACGGAATGCCAAGTGTGTCTCTCAGAGACACACTTTCTCCATCTCTCTCTAAAGCCAACCAATCCCCAGGCTCCACACTTCTCTACTTTCTCCAATAGACTTCTCCCGCCGCCCACAGAACGCCCTTTGATTATGTCCTTGCCTTCCGCCATAAGGATTCCCTGAAAATCATTTCATTTCACATACAATCAGCTGACGAAATCCTTTGATCAATTTCTTAAAGGATTTCTTTTTTTTTTGTTATATAAAGGACATGGAAGAGTAGCATTAGCAGGTTTAATTTCATAAATTTAATTATTTATTTATTTCATATTTTTAATAACTATTTAAGATTTAATCTCTTTTCAGTCATAAGACCGTAGTGTCCATAATTTTGAATTAATAGTCTGTATTAACTTTGCTCTTCAATTTTAATCGGAGAGCTTAAAGGATGTTGATAGTGTCCTTGCAGCCCTTTTATGGCCACAAGCTGAAAGGACTTTAGTTTTCTTTATTAAACGGCTTTGAGAGTGTTGGCACTTTAAGAATATTTCAAGTGAAAATTACGAGGAATTTAGGTAATTTTTAATAATTGTCGTATTTACAAAACAAAAGTCAAGCCTTTGTCTTTATTTATCCAAGATATCGATTTATTTATCGATTTATTAATTAAATAATTATTAAAGATTTATTTCTCGATTAATAATCGCAGATATTAGTCAGCAATAAAAGGATAACTTTTTAGTTTTCGATTAATTACTTTTTATAAATTTTTTATCTATTGATTTTTATCGCTCTATTATCGACTTATTTATGGATTTATTTATTAAATATTTATTAGAGATGTATTTCTCGATTAATAATCGCAGATAGCAGTCAGCAATAAAAGGATAACATATTTATCTATTGATTTGTATCGCTTTATTCTCGATTTATTATCAAAATAATTTGTATAGTCTAGTTCTCGATAAATAACTTTTTTTTAAATTTTGTATCTATTGATTCTTATCTCTTTATTATCGATTTTTATCGATTGTTGTTTATCGATTTATTAAATAATCGCAGATATCAGTCAGCAATTAAAGGATAACTTTTTAGTTTTCGATTAATTACTTTTTATAAATTTTTTTATCGACTTATTTATGGATTTATTTATTAAATATTTATTAGAGATGTATTTCTCGATTAATAATCGCAGATATTAGTCAGCAATAAAAGGATCACTTTTTTATCCATTGATTGTTATCGCTTTGTTATCGATTTATTTTAAATTTTATGAATAATACAACCAAAAAGTAAATATTAAAAACTTTGTAAGTATTTATATTAAATTTAATTCATTTTTCAAATCTATAGATAATTTAACTTCCTGAAAATAGCATTAAAATACAAAAAAGCAAGTTTATTATGTAATATTGACTTGTAATTGACAAACATTTGTATAAAATTTCCAATTTATAAAGGATAATGTTTAAATAAATTTAAAAAGAATATTTATTCTTATTTCAATTTCCTAAAAATAAATAGAAAGAATTCTCGTAGCTAGCACTACGCCCCAAATCTGTTAGTCATAGTTTTGTAAACTTTTCTAATAAATAAATAAATAAATAAAATAAAATGAATTAAAAACCCAAACTATTAACTTAATAGTTTAGTTGCCTTCGCCACCGTTTCTGGCAAAAAATTCAATTTAGAATGTGTGGAATTGGCATTTTGGCCAACTCGCCGCTTCCGGGGCCTCTTGGGGACATAAACCTCAATCTGTATATCCCCATTTGAGGGCTTTCAGCGATTTGCCAGCAAATAAAGCTCTCTTCCCTGCCTCCTTGCTCCCTGCTGGTGGCAGTCTAGATTCGCATCCGCATCCTCAACCACATCCGCAGGCATATCCTTGTTCGCTGCTAGATGGTAGCTGGTAGCTGTCATCCTGTTGGTCCTGGCCTTATCATAAATTTCAAGCACGCAGCAAATAAATCCAATTAAATTAGCAACAATCTCAAGTGGCCGACGGATGATGATGGGTCCTTGTGCTCCTCCAGGATGCTCCAGAATGCTTCCTGCTCCTGTTACGATGCCCCACTAACATTATTTTCAATTTGCCTTTTGCGGTTGAATCCATCCAAATCCTCATCATCCTTGTTTTTTTTGTTGGTCTCTCTCTCTTTTTTTTTTCTTGTGGCAGGACCTCATCTCATCCGGCAGCTGGCTGACCATTGGGCATCGGTTTTTATGGGGATTCTTTCTGTTTAATCTGCTGCTCCCATTTCACAGACAGTCAGCAGTGGCTATGAAGGATTTGAGAAAGTACAGGCCTTGGGGAGAAGGATATAGGGATAGGGATTTCTTTAGTCATTTTTGGTTAGAGTCTGGTTTTTTGTGTTTCTTTTAATTATTATATTTTTTTAAAAATAATTTTAGGAGCTACTAAGAAGTTTTTATAAGATACTTTCTTATAAGATATTTTTTTATGGAAAGTACCGGGTATCATTTATGCCAAAAAATAGTCTTGAGTCTTGTCTTAGAGTTTAGTCTAGTTGTTTTTTTTTTAAGTTTTTATTCATATCCTTGATAAAATGTTTGATCAATGTTAAATAATTATATTAAATATTTAAATTCCAGCTTTAAAAAGTAATGATACCCAGTACTTATCCATTTGTAGCCATTTTTATATAATTTTTAGGTATAATTTGTATTATTTTAAATTCTTAAATATCTAGTACCGGGTGTCATTTATGCCAAAAAAAATAGTCTTTAGTCTTGTAGTCTAGTCTAGTTGTTTTTTTTTAATTATTTATTCATTTTTTTGATAAAATGTTAAATAATTATATTAAATATTTAAATTCCAGCTAAAAAAAGTAGTGGGTATCATAAAGCCATTCTTAAATAATTTTTATTATTTAAAATTCTTAAAAATAGAGCACTGGAAAGTACCGGGTATCACATATACTTATTTCTAAATTCGTTTATAAATCTTATTTTAAGCCCCAGAACCTTCAGAATGTCCTTAAAATTAATTTTTCCCTAAAGATTGTCTTAAATTCTTGCTTTTAGTTTCTAAAAATAATTTCCAAATAAAAAACCTCTTGCTGTTCTTTTAATGATTTCCCTTAAAGTCCTTCAAGGACACTCTTGCCAAATGAATCCCAAAAAAAGTCATAAATAATTAAGGTTGTTTCTAACTAATCCTCACTGTACTCATGTGCATAGTGCGATTGGTAAGTCGATTTCTATAGCTTCTCCCACTCAGACTTCCTAAGGCCCCTTGGCCCCTGGCTTTTTTTTTCGCTGTTTGTTGTTCAATAGAAAATTAGTTTGTTTGTTTGGCCAGCCCCCAGTCCTGGACATCCGATATATATAGCATATATATGCTTCAAGTTAGATGCACTTGCCTAATGTGATTGCCGCACGCACTTTTCCGTGAGATTTTTATTACATTTCCTTTCGGAAATGATCAGCATCTGTGGTCGGCCGATGTGGTGGTCCTTGGCTCAATATCTCACCCGGCAGCTGGAAGGAATTCGAAATTGGACCTAAGTGACCAGCAGGATATCGTAGGGATGCGATAATGGTTTAGTTCCCAGCTGTTGAATGCAAATGATGGCTCTCTGAGCCCCAAAAAGGTCTTCAAGTGTTTTCTTTAATTTTATTTCCCATTTCATGGAAATATTAAAGAAATGATTTCTCGCCAGTTATGACCAGACTTCGCAGACTCCTTTGGTCTATGAGTGCTAGTGTCCTTGTGTCCGCATGTCTGGGATGCCAGTTGGCGACCTTTGGGCAATCAATTAAGTTCTGCGGCACGCAATCACCCCGAGTGCCGGCCACCCAATCCGGAACCCAATCCCCAGGAGCTGTCTCATTAGGAAAGGGCCGGGGTGGGGGTGGGGGTGGTTGGTGTCTGTGCATTCCAGCTTCCCCAGTGTGGGGTGTCTTTATGGAGTGTGTTTGGGGCACGTTGCGGATACGTGACAAAACAAGTTGCCCGAATTCCGGAGCCACTGATCCGGCGATTTAATAGAATTTAAGCATCATTTAGGCGACAGCCGACAAGAGGCTATGAACGATGACGAATTCCGCAGAAAGGGGGGCAGGGTCTGGGGCGGGTGGACCCTTGCCACATAAATCTGTCAGGCCGAGAGCAATTCTCGTAAAATAATAATGGCAAAAAAAAAAAAAAAAAAAAAAATGAAACAACAAAAAGTATGAAAGCAACACGGCCGGGCAGGTAAATGCTGCAGCGATAAAAAACGCGATAAAGTCATTCAAAGTGTTTAACTGGAGGGGGTGCGGCCAAAAGGGGGGCTCAGACTTGCAAACAAAGTCAAAATTTTCCACATTTGCTGCTTATAAAAATAAAATTACTTAATATAAAAAATATATATTTAAAAAGATATACCAACTAAGAGGCTAGGTTAGGTCTTTAATGGAATTAAATAGAAAAGGAATTAGATATAATTTTTAGAAATATTCTAAAAATTCAATAAAATTATTTCAAGAATCAATTATTTTTTTAAATAAAAAATTGACATTGTTTATAGAGTATTTAATATTTTTTTAAATAAAAAAACTTAAATAGAAATAAGAAACTAGAGAAGTACCGGGTATCATCTAGTCGAGAAACTCAACCAACTCTGCAACCCTTTGAATGCATTTCGCGTACATTTCCGGGAGTATGATAGGTCCACCCTCTCCAAAAAAAAGGGGGTGGACCAGTGGGCGGAAAGAAAGGCGGAAAAGGGAGGGGCACTTATGAGTGACGTGAACACCGAGCCAGTGCGAAATGAACAGTGAACTCTGACAGGTGGCGACGCGCAGTGGCACATTATGCATCATCGCATTAGCTCATCTGCCGGACAGGTAATTCCGGGTAATTCACCCATGAAATGTCCACGGAATCAGATGTGAATCAGATGCACTTAATGGGGAGGGCCATGCAAGGCAGACAGGTGGACAAATAATTGCTTGTCGGCTTACAAATAAATGCATTAATAATGGTGATTGGCGGTGGAGGACATCTTTCAGAGTAGAAACTTAAAGTATCGGTAAAGTATTAATGATAGCTTCATAGATATCTTCTTATAGCAACATCTTTTAGAGAAGCTAAAGTGAGTACCGGGTATCATATTTTTAGGAAATAGTATAGACTTACAACTTGACTTTTATTGGGAAATAGTTGAATGAAGATGGTACAGGTACTGGGTATCATATAACAAAGAAATATGCTAGACACAATATTATGAGTACCGGGTATCATATATTTATAAAGCTTAAAGCTTAAAGTCAAGCAACTTCTATAAGGAAGAAGAGAGTAGAGGTACCGGGTATTATTATAGCTAAGGAATATTTTAGAGAAAATATATTGAGTACCGGGCATCATAGTGTTAGTAAATATTTTGGAGAGAAACTGCCTGAGTACTGGGTATCATACTATATGGTTATGAAACTTATAACTATAATTTTTATTTGGGAAATCTTTAGCAGAAGTTAGTGGAAGTACCGGGTATCACATACGCAGAAATCTGTTAAGGAGTACCGGGTATCATGTAGCTCTGAAACTCACTCCTTGCCTTTTATTACGAAATATTTGAAAGAATATTTGCTACAAGTATCGGATTTCATATAAAAAATAAATATTTTAGACACAATATTATGAGTACCGGGTATCATATAGTTACGACATATTTCAGGAAAATGTATGAGCGATGGGAATCACATATTTATAAAACTTAAGGTTTAAAGGAAGAAGAGAGTGGAAGTACCGGGTATTATAATAACTATGAAATCTTTTAGAGAACATATATGGAGTACCGGGTATAATATAGTTAAGAGAAATTTTATGAGTGTTTAAAAGAATATAGTACACGTACCGGGTATCATTTAAATAAAAAATCATTTATGAAACTAATAACTATAATTTTTATTTGAAAAGTGTTCAACCGAAGACAGTAGAAGTACCGATTATCACATAACTAAGAAATCTTTTAGAGAAATAAGGAAATATATTAATAAGGAGTACCGGAAAAGGAGTACCTGGTATTATAGAGCTAAGAAGCATACTACTTACCTTTTTTTAGAAAATATTTGAAAGAATATTTGGTACAAGTACCGGCTATCATATAACTAAGAACTATTTTAGACATATTTCAGAGAAATTTTATGAGTACCAGGTATCACATATTTATAAAAATGGAAGCTTAAAGTCAAGTAACTTTTATAGGGAAATTTTTAAAAGAAGATAGTACAAGTACCGGGAATCATTTAAGTAAAAAATCATTTATGAAACTAATAACTAGAATTTTTATTTGGAAAACGTTTAACGGAAGATAGTAGAAGTACCGGGTATCACATAACTCGGAAATCTTTTAGAGAAAAAATAAGGAGTATTGGGTATCGTAGAGCTAAGAAGCATACTACTTGCCTTTTTTTAGGAAATATTTGAAAGAATATTTGGTACAAGTACCGGCTATCACACAACTACAACATATCACCTGACTACGAATATTTTTGGACACCTTGTAGAGAAAATATCACGAGTACCGGGTATCATAGAGTTATCCAGTATCTTTACTACCCTTGTATTATTCTTTTATTACTTTTTCTGAGTTTTTGTATTTTTGGCCCAGCAGCAATTCCAGGCAACTCAAATATTTGGCAAGCTTTGACGAGCTCGGTGGGTGATTTCATTATCAGACGCCGCCTCACCCGCGCACAAAGGCAGCTACATTCGGATGTATCTTGTATCTGTATCTTTGAGTGTGGGCATCCGAGTCTGTCACAGCAGCCAGCTGCCAAGTGAGGATCTTATCTCCCAGCAGAGTCAACAGTGCTCTATTTTTTGTATATTTTTTTTCGGCCACGATAAGGTTGCCACAACTGTCGCCACTTTTGTCAGACGCCTTTGTCAGGAAAAAGAGACGTCATTTGGGCGAACTGCGAGAGAACGTGATGCAGGCTTCGAAAATATAAAGAAAAAAAATATTAATCCCCGGCAGCAGAATAATCCGGATAGCACCTGATCCGAAACGTTTTGTGGGCTTCGTCTGATTGACGCACAACACGGCGTATACTTGATTTTTGGGGCCTAGTGCCGAAAGGGAAAAGTTTTCCCTTTTCATAAAGATACGTTTTTTGGGCTTACATTTTTTAACGATTATATTTAATGAGAGGTTTTGTTAAGGGGAATTTTTTAAAAATATTTTCTGAAATATTTTTAAACAAATCAGCGTTTGAAATGGTTTTTGAAAAAGGGAAACGGTGGAACCTGATGAAAAATTTGTCTGCAATCAATTTTAAAATATTATTTATTAATTGATCTTAGTAATTATTTTTGTTTCACCTCAAAATATTTGGTAGTTTTTTTTATAAATTTAATCGCATGCGACATTTTCTTCCATCAAACCTTTTATGTTGTTTTTGTACTTTTTAAATAATTAAACATTAATTGGATATTAAATATTAATCAAACATTAATTTAGAGCTAAACAAAATAAATGTAGAAAATATGGTTTCCAAGCTAAAAAAAGCATTTGAACTTTAATTTAATATTATAAATATATAAAAAACAAATCATGGCACTAAAATGTTGAAAACTGAACGGACTTTGCTTTGAAATATTTTAAAATGTGTTATAATTAAAAGTAAAATATTATTAAAATTATTTTTTTTATGGAATTTGAATATTTGGCTTGTGGTTGACCTTTCCATATTTTTAATTATTTAAAAGCTATATTTTTTATAGAAAAGAATGAATAATTTTGGCATAAAATTGCTTAGAAGACTTTAAATTCCCTTTAAACTGATACTTTTTTTTGTTTCATTAATTACTTTACAAAAAACCTTATTTATATTTAATTTTAATTACACAAATGCCGATAAATGGGATTATAATACCTCAGTGGCTTGTTCGAGAGCCTGATTCGAATGCGCTGTGTGCGGAGTGTCCCTGTGGAGGGATGGCCTGTCAGCTGGCGAGGAGCCGCTTGAATGCATTTGCGTGTTCCTGTCGAAGGGACTTGCCATTTCCCATTTCCATGTCTCACTCTGCCGCCCAGGAGCGGCGTTCTTGGTGGAAACAGCTCGTTATCTTCCGCAGCACCCACCCATGTCCTCGGAGCGAATGTCATGCAATGTTCTATTTTAATCAAAGGATATTCGAGCGCATCACATGCGAAAGGACAAACATGGATACAGGAACAAATACAAAATCGTGTTCAAATTCAAATTCAAGCTCGAAAAGGACATGTGCACACGCATATGAATTTGGTATTTGGTATTTAAATAAATGTGCATCAAGAGGTCCTTGCTCGAGTCCTGCGGGAGGGGTTTGCCGCTAATTGAAAGCATCGCACTTCAAAATAATGGCTGTCGAAGGGGCCGCAAGTGCTGTAACTATTGGGGAAAAAAGTGGGGGAAAGCGAGTAAGGACATGTTGATACCCCAGAGTGAAGGATACTCCTACAAGACAGTCCCTACTCCCTTGCCATCCGGCCAATGGGTCCATCAAGTCTCCGCGAACAGTCTCTCCAGGGTACTCTAAGTGGTTGTCACGCAGAAAGGCAAAAAATATATATTCCTGATGGCTTAGCACTCATTGTGAGTAAAGTGCATTTGCAGCACCTGTCAGCTTAAATTTGTCGCCAGAAGAGGAGTCCTGCCTGATATTAAATCAAAAATCGACAAATGAATATGATGGAATGCCAGAAAAAGGATCAAGGACTGAGGGACTGAGGGCATTGGTGGGCAGGAAGTGCTCTTGACTTTTAGACGGAAATGCCAAAAGATATATAATATTATATTATTTTTTATATAATAAAAAATAAATATAGATTTCTTAACGAATTAAAAAAATATTTAAAGATTGGAGTGGAGGAAAGAGTTGGAACTTTTCATTGCATACTTTTGTGGATATTTTTCCTCAAAAGTTGCTTCTTTGAAAAATTATTTAAAATTATTTATAAGCCAACTGAAATAAAATAAATAATTTAATCTCTTAAATAAATGTTAAATCTTTTATTAAAAAATGAAAATCACACTTTTTTGTTTGTTCTTGAAAGTGTAATAATTTTTGCAATTTTCTGCTCAACTGTGATTTCCTGACTTCCTGCCTGCCAGTCGCTCATTATCCTTGGCAATGACTCTTAAATTGATTTTTTGCTTTCGGCTTATTGTCCTTGTCTTTGTATGTGTGTGTGTGTGTAGAAACAACACACCCACACACCTACACACCCACATATATCTGCCCTAATGTGTGTGATATAATTTCTGTGTTTTATTTTCATTTGCATTTGTGTCTCAAGCTTTCTTTTATTTTATTTTTTATTTTTTTTTTTCCCCACTCTCCCAGCAGTGGGTTGGTTCTTTTTTTTTTATATTTTTAGCTAAGCCCTCCAGTCGGTTGCTATCGCTTCGAGGAAAGTGTCTTAGTCTTATCAAAGAAAAGATAAAATATGCTTTTTCCATCATTTTCAGGTTTATGAGAGGCCTCGAAAATGGAAATAAAAAATATATAAAGATTTTAATCTTAAAAATGCTAAAAAGCTTCTCTCAAAAATAGGGTTTTGACTTAAACTCTCTAATAAATCAACTATAATTATTGTTAATTTAATAAATAAAGAAATATATCTTAGTCTTTAAAGTTTTATTTTATTTTTGATAGGAAAGCCCCTCTCATACCCTTTTATTATTTATTTATTTAGGTCCTTGAATTTATTATTTCTTTATTTTTTTCACCACCACTGTCAAGCGAGTGGAAGGCAGAAAAGGGCCATAAGACGGCTGAGGATTTTAGAAGCGAAGAGTGCCTCTCCATGTCCTTTTCCTCCTTTTCCATATATTGCTTTTTTGCGAATGTATATGGCTTGATTATGTTTCGGTTCATGCATTATGAATATGCCATTCGTATTCACATTCGAATCGCCTTTGCCTGCTTCCGACTGCGTCGTGTGTGCGTCCTTGCGGCGTTGTATCCTTGCGTGTGTAGGAGGAGGAGGCTGGCTGCTTTGTTATAATCGCATTTTCATTTATTGTCATTTATTGTTATTTGCCCCCTCCTAGCCAGGACTCGGGCTCCAGGATCGCCTTTGTGCATTTCGAATGCGGCCGAACGGCAAATCCTGCGCCGTCCTCCTGCGAGGACCTCTCTGCCAATGAACACCAAGCCATCCCGCCCCCAGGTCATTAATATTTCAGTCGCCATCCAACACAAGTGGAAAAACGTAAATAATTAAATAAAAACAAAGCTTCCATGAGAGGGATTTTAAAAATAATAAAGTTATTAGTTTTTTAGCTTTAAAAACTATTTAAAATTATTATTTAGTCTAGCATCTAGTTTTTAAAATTAAAATCAGGACTCAGGGATTATTTTCTTCAAAACTTTTACTCATCTTTATAGTTTTTATGGACTTATATTTTAAAATTAAGTAAAACCAAGTG
Organism: Drosophila monieri; assembly: GCA_035047585.1. Classification (NCBI taxonomy): domain Eukaryota; kingdom Metazoa; phylum Arthropoda; class Insecta; order Diptera; family Drosophilidae; genus Drosophila; species Drosophila monieri. The sequence continues at coordinate 336,558 of JAWNPJ010000103.1, forward strand.
ACAAAAACTATTTTAAAGTAATAAGAGAACTTAATTTTATTTTTAAATAATTTCCTTAATTTTTAAAACTAATTTAAAATGAATTTAAACAGAAATCATAGTCCCTGCCGTTCGTGAAACCTTAATGCCTTTGATTGCATTTTGGCGACGTCGAAACAGGACAACAACAGGACACCCCTCTAGCCACCCCCTAGAGCCTCTTTCGGCTCACCCCCTTTGATCCTTGGGATCCTGGCAGCTTCATGTGTATTCATTAAAAATTTAAGTGCTTATTTACACTTTGGCGTCATTGTGCAGCACTCGAAAAGGGGGAGGGGGAGCCCAGGAAGGCGCCAGGACATTGTGTCCTATGGACGCTGGTCTGGTCAGCCTCCCCTGGCAGCCACACAAGAGAGGGGGGTAACCAGCAAGGACACTCTGAGGCCACATCGGAAACCGCATTGCCTCTTTGCACTTTCGGGAGGTCCTTCCGCCCCCACACACCCATAAGAGCATTGCCCAGGCCACGCCCACTTCATTTGTACCTCAGAGCCCCCTCCCTAGAGCCAGCCCCTGTTTTGACAGTTAATCATATTTTTGGGCGCCCCAGCAATGGACATTGTCCGCCAGGACTTGGCCGCTCAATTGCATTACTTTGTTGGCCGAAGGACTCGCCTAGTCCCAGTGCCTTTGCTCTTCCGTCAAAAGGACGAAGGGGGATGGATACATAGTTCTCCTGAAAAACAACCCACAGGAAGCACTTTTCAAAAATCAACAACAAAGGAGTTCTCAAGGAGTTTCAAGAGATTGGAACTCAAAACTTAAAGTTCGAAAACTATTTTCCAGAAAAGAGTTACAATTTCTTGTAGTTTCAACAGATAGTCTCCTACTCCCCTTTTTTGTTTGTTTTATTTTTTATTTTTTTATTCATAAAACCCCGCGAGTCGTGTCGGAATCTTAAACCCATGGGTATTATGGACTTATCGTTTGGTAATTTCCGTAACGGATTCGCATTACTCCCACGGAATCACCTTTGGATTTATCAGTTTGCTGATAACTCTCTGCCTTTTCTGTTAATTAATATTCAAAAATAGAGAAAAAAAACAAAAAAAGAAAAAACAATAGACTTCTTAACAGTTTTGCCGCCAGAATTGATCCAGCAGAGCGGCGGAGAGCGAGAGAGATTTTTAATTAAACAAATATTGGCAATTCGGTTCGATTTTCCAATTTCCTGTCCCCCAAATCCCCCAGTCTGGCCCCCAAAACATGCACTTTTCTGGCAAAACTATTCCTAAGTCGCAGTCCCGTCAATGGAAATGGGGAGTCAGTCGAGAAGTGTAAAGGATTTTCCATCAAGGATTAGGACCAAGGCAGCCCCCAGCCAGGCTTTAGGGGGATTTCTTGGATTTATTCGAGGGAGAAACAGAAACTGAAAGTTGTACAACTATTTAGTCTGTAATTCCATTTAAATCGTAAACATAACATTGTTGTGTTACTTCGAGATGATTGCCTTCAGATGATTCATTTTAATTGCCGAGCAGACAATGATTAAGCTGATAGCAGAGATAACAGCGAAAAACACAGTGTCATTCATGATTTCATTTTTTATGGAAAGATAGGGGAGAGTGCTCCCCGGGGGCTGTACCAACCTTTTCTTGAGATTTGTATTCTTATGAATAGGAAGCTAAAAAATAGGGAAATTTTATTGCAAAATCTACAGTCTGTAGCTTTAAAAACACGGGAATACTAAAGCCAAAAGCAATTTGGCGGACAGACGGACAAGCGGACAGAGAGGGTATTTCTCATTGTTCTTAGATTTGAAAAGGGGGAAAAAATAATTGGAGAAACATTTTAAGTTTTTAGGGAATATGTTTCAAAATAAGACATTTATTCTCATAAGTCTACTTTTAACGGACACACGGACAAGCGGACATAGCCATAACGACTTTCGAAGAAGGGTATTTACTATTTTTTAGACTTGCAAACAGTTTTGAACAATTTAAGAAAAATTTGAGTAAATTCTAGAGTCAACTGCTGGAAAAAAAGAAGAAAAATACCACAAAAACCACTTTTAGCGGACAGACGGACAAGCGGACATAGTCCTAACTACTTTTAAAGGGTATTTATTATTTTTTTAGACTTTCAAACAGTTTATAACAAGATTGAGACAAATGTGTGTCAGTTCGGGAGTAGAAAGTTTCAATAAATGGGAAAGAAATCCCACAAAAATCACTTTTAGCGGACAGGCGGACAAGCGGACATAGTCATAACTACTTTTAAAGGGTATTTATTATTTTTTTTAGACTTTCAAACAGTTTATAATAGATTGAGACAAATGTGTGTCAGTTCGGGAGTAGAAAGTTTCCATAAATGGGAAAGAAATCCCACAAAAATCACTTTTAACGGACAGGCGGACAAGCGGACATAGTCATAACTACTTTCAAAGGGTATTTATTATTTTTTTTAGACTTTCAAACAGTTTATAATAAGATTGAGACAAATGTGTGTCAGTTCGGGAGGAGAAAGTTTCAATAAATGGGAAAGAAATCCCACAAAAATCACTTTTAACGGACAGGCGGACAAGCGGACATAGTAATAACTACTTTTAAAGGGTATTTATTATTTTGTTTAGACTTTCAAACAGTTAATAATAGATTGAGACAAATGGCTGTCTGTTTTCGAGTAGAAAGACTCAAAAATGGCAAAGAAATCCCACAAAAATCACTTTTAACGGACAGACGGACAAGCGGACATAGTCCTAACTCCTTTTAAAGGTTATTTATTATTTTTTTTAGACTTGAAAACAGTTAATAATAGATTAAGACAAATGGTTGTCTGTTTTCGAGTAGAAAGATTCAAAAATGGGAAAGAAACCCCGCAAAAACGCCCTTTTAACGGACAGACGGACAAGCGGACACACGGACATGATCCCTTTTAATGACTTCCCCCGAAAGTGACGTATATATCAGCCTGTACCCTTTCCTGCCTGAATCCGGAAGAGTGAACGCCTTTGAGGGCAATGAGTGCACTCACGAATAAGTTCAAGGCGACTCCCTCCCGCCAGTTCAAGAGTCAGTCGTCCGCCTGTGGCTGTGGCCCGTCTTATCTTATCTTCCGGCCCCCAGAGCCGGAATAGCCGTCGCTATTTATATTAATTTGTGCTCCTTACATGTGTTCCAGGCATATATTTTTTTAGCGGGTCTCGCCAGTGGTATCTGAGTAATGTGACCTCATAGATTGCGATCCTTGGCCACTCGAGAACTCGCGGCTCCGAGGGGTTGAGGACTGATCTCGAGTTGATCGCTGATTTTTATCGCCAATGGGGGGCACCTCTCTCTCTCTCAGGTGCTTGCGGGAGATATGGAATATATATAATAATTCGCTCACCTGGGCGTTATCAGGGCGGAGCGATAAGCTTCCAGGTTGCGTTTATTTTTGCTCTCTTTGGCTGTCAGCTGTTTCAGCGATCGAGACAATCGACAATCCCCGACGACAGCGACCGACAGAAAAAAAAATGTAAGAAACTGGAACTTGAAAACTGAAAACCGAAATTCAAATCAGTTCCCAGCGCCGCGTCAACGGAATTCGTTGAACCGCCACGACTGTGACTCTTTTTTTTGTTTTGTGCTAAAATATTTTTTATTCAAAGAACACGTCTCGGATCTAATTGATTTTTAAAATAAAATAAAAATCACAGTGAACAGAACATGTCTTTAAAATCAGTTTTGTGATTAATTATTGTTGGAGAAAAAAAATAAAAGAAAAGCTGCAGATATGTTGGCCCGAAATCGGAATATTTGTGGATTGTTTTCTGGTAGGTCCCAAGTAATTATTTAGTCCTGAAAAAGACTCTACTTTTGGCCATTTTGCAAATGAAATACTTGGCCTGAGAGGCAGCTGGCAAAGGAATCCCAACTCGACCACAGATTCGGTTTATTTCATCCCAAAATTAAAAGGTTCTGTGCAAAAATGTAAAAATGAAAGAAAAACAAATTCGAGAAGGTAGACCAAAGTTTTTCCCACCCAAAAAAGGGAAAGAAAAGTTTCCGTAACTCTCTCTCATTAGTTGGAAAAATGCAAAGACTTTTTTATATTTTTTTTTGTGGCTCAAGAGGTTTTATTTAAGGTTCTTGAGGTGATTTGGAACGTTTGCCATAAATTAAGATAAAAGGGATTATGCGAGTGACAAGATAATATTTAAGGCGCACCGAATGACAATGTTTCTTTAAAAAAAGAAATCAGCTTGGAATATTTAATTTATGACTTGTAGCCGTCAGTAGCTTAGTTTATAATTTTAATACTTTTCAAGTAGCCTTTTCACTGTAAAAATGTCAAGGAAGAATATAATAAATTACAGATTATTGAAAAAAAAATGTAAACTTCCAGCCAATGATTTATTTTCATTAAAAAAAATATATCCAGGGGCTGGCTATTTTTGGAGCCACTTTTTAGCGGCTTCTTAATGAAGAATCGGCTGGTGGGGAACACTTTTTTATGATTAACTTAGCAACTTTTTGTCCGGTTCGTGTGCGTTTCGCTCGAGTGCCGCCCACACGGGTCGTATACGCGATTTTATGCCACAAGCTTCCACACCGAAATTATAAATATTTCTCCCTTGCGATTGCACTTTGACTTTCTTTACCTCATTTTCAGTTTTTATTTTTATTATTTTTTAGCCTTGCGATAAGATTGCCGAGAAATCGAAGGCCGTGGAAGCCAAACAGAAATCGCAAATCAGCTGGCAAATATCACAAAAAAAAAAGAAATAATTTCTGAAATCAGAAATCACAGCCGGTGTCGCGTGACTTTCAGTCCCGCGAAGCAATTTTCGGTGATAATCAAAAATATCACATCGCAGGGAAATTAAAAATCAATTTTTAAAGAAATCTCCAAAAGCGATCATAAAAATAAAAATAAAACAAGAAATTAATCAACTTATACAGGCAATAAAATAATAAAAACAATTTTAAATCAAACACAAAGGAGATATATTATTTTTTATGAAACCTTTCGGCCACAACCACTCGCTCTCTCGTCCCTGACCTCTGACCTGGCCCTTTTAATCCGCCCCCCAACAATCGTCCTTGTCTCTTAACCCTTTTATTTGTTCTCCTTTTTTCCAGTCCCGTCGCCAGTCGGTGAGCTTAACGGCTATGCCGCCGGGCGTTTTGGCCAACGATAGCCGGGCCAACTCCACCGATGACATCCAGATCGCCCTCGCCCCCCACATCCAGACCTACCTGAGCCAGACGGGACGCAGGCACTCCTGCTGCAGCGTCATGCTGCCGGTGGCCTTCGAGCGGGCGGCGGCCAAGTCCTGGCTGGATCCCAAGTTCGACTCGCCGGTCCTCGAGGAGCAGTACCAGACCAGTGTCTATCCCCATGTCCGCATGCGTTACAGGTGAGAGGAAAAGTTAATAAAAATTAATTAAGTTTTTGTTTAAAATGGATGGAAGTGTCTATGGATGTAGGACTAATAGGGAAAAGGTCACTTAATTCCCATTACCCTTTCTACTAATTTCCCATCAATATTTATCCTTTACGTTCTACCCTGAAAACCCACATCCTTGACTAAATAATTCGTAGAGCCATTTAGCCTGTCGAATGGCGAAGTCAGCTCCCAAATGAAGACACAACCCAAATCGGAGCGTCAAGCCGCTTGGGCAGGGATTTCTAAAATTAAGTGGGGTCACCAGGTGACCCCGAACGCGCTTCCAAACCAGCTATGCAAATGGAGCTGTCGGAAAAGTCGGAGAATCGCAATCGGAAAATTAAATGAGCTGGCGTCAGGGGCGCCCCCTCACCAGGATAAATATATATTTTTTTATTTAGGAATACTTTTCATGTCGAATTTTATTTATTAAAGATAATCCCCCCGAAAGGAAAGCCAAAAAGAAAGTTCGCTGACCTCTTTTTTGGGAGAAAGAAGAAAAATATAATTTGGGCTTTGGGCTATTTTCTGGCCCACCCCCCTTGGAGGCGCCTCTTAAGTCCTTTTCTCTTTTCTGTTTTTTTTTTTGTAGTTTTTTTTTATTGCATATGTGAGGATAACCGAGGGGGAAGTGGCCAGGGCGTGGCACATACAAGTCCGACTTTTGCACGTGCATGCAATCAACGCGATGCCAAAGACCAGGGGCGTAGCATGTTAGGGGCCAAGGGGGATTTCTCCTTTTTTTTTGGGTGGGGATGGGAGGCAGTGGGGGGCAAACAAGGGCAAATTAGTTGGGGAACTGCGCAGGATGGCGAAATTGCCGCCATAAATGCTCGCTTGGCGTGTTCGGGTCGAGGGGTTTGCGGTGGGGAGGGAGGACTGCAGGACCTGGGCTGGCAGGGGCGTGCGGTTGGAGGGCTGGGCGCCTCGATGTTGCAGGTCAATGCCATTTGGGGCCATTTGGCGGCCAATTGCAGCAGTTTCGCGTGCCGAAGCCGAAACAGAAAAAGGCACCAACGGCAATCGATTGCGGGGATAGAGGTGACTCCTTAGCCGTTTTATGGCTAGACACGATATAATAATTCAATATATTTAAATATAACATTTTAATGTTCTAGAATCTAGATAGTTTGAAATAAAATGTAGAACTTCTTGACAGTTATTTATTTTTTTATAGAGTATTATTTTTTATCTTCGAGTATCGGGTATGAATCCTTTTTTTTAATAAACAATTAAAAGAATATAGTTGTGGTATATGTTTTATTACAAAAATAAATATATTATTTAAAATAAAATGAAAATGTAACATATTTTTTATCCAAGAGATAATCATTTTTGTACTTTGGAAGTACCGGCTATGAATACTATTCATATTTTAGAAGCATTTAAAGACCTTATTGTATATATTATTTAGATCTATAGATATATTTCGTTACCGGGTATGAAATCTATATATTTTATAAGATTTTAAAAGACTTGACTAAATGGTAGAATATAATATATTTTTTAATCTGCAAGTATCGGGTATGAATACTATATATAGTAATATTTTATTTCAGATTATTTCATATTTTAGGAGCATTAAAGACTTTATATATTATTTAGATCTGTAGATATATTTGATTACTTTTAATCATATTATATTTTATTCCATTATATAATTATTTCTATTATACAATACTATTTATATTTTAGAAGATATATTTGTGTATTTATTATTTTTCTACATTTCTTTTATATTAGAATTTATCATATTTTTGTAAGTCTGCAAGTACCGGGTATGAATACTATTTATATCTTAGAAGAATTTATTCAACTTTAGCAATTATTCAGGACTATATTTATTTTTTAATTATATTTTATAATATTTTTAAAGCTACATATTTTATATGAATTTAAAAGACGATCTATAGATCTATAGATAGATAGAAAAAAGTGTTGGAAAATGATATTTTTTTGAATCTGCAAGTACCGGGTGTGAATATTATTTATTTTTTTGAAAGAATTTATTAATGAGATCTTGATCTATTAAACTATTAATGCTTGATCTATTAATGAGATCTATAAATACAAAAAAACATGTTAGAATAATAATATTTTTGTAAATCTCCAAGTAGCGGGTATGAATATCATATTTTAATGCCAATAATGCCAATTATATCCAAGTTTGAAATAAAAAACTAAAAAAAAACAACGTCTTAGTAATTAAACTTACTGCTAGCTTTTTTTTTTGTAAATTCCACAAAAAAGCCAAGCTGCCCCTAAAATTAAAATGTAAATTATTAGAGTCCTTGCACTTTTTTGTCGCTGCCTGGTTGAGTAAATGTTTACCCTCCTGTTTACTTGACTCGTTAGAACTTTCGACTTGATCCCGGGGCTGGCGGAAAGTTGCACTCCGGATTTCGAAAATCAGAAAATGTAATTTTCTTGACTTTGGAGTTGTGGACCTGCTGCTCCTGACGCCCTTCTTGGGGCGTCAGAAACCTTTGTCAGGCCGGCGACTTGATTTAAACTTGGCCCGAAAGTTGCTCCCAACGGGCCGAGTCGAACAATGGCGACAAGTCTTGTCCTTCTGGCTGCCATCCTGCACCTGGCAGCTCGTCAACAATCGCCCGGAGATTAGTGGACAGCGGAGGATGCAGTTGCTCCCGGCTAAAGCGGAACTAAACGCGTTAATGAATGTAGTTGCAGTGGAAAAGTGCCAAGGTTCCCATGGTGACAGGTTGAGAAGTCAGCCTCCCTTGGAGGCACTTTCTCCGCACTTTCTCTGCACTTTCTCCGCTCTAATTCCCTCCCTTCCAGCCATCCCAGCAGCCAGTGTTAATTAGGATAAATGGGAATGGTTGCCAGCGAAAGTTGAATGGGAATGGCCACTATAATGGCATAAGGACTCCATGGTCCAGGGTTCAGAGGGCAGAGAGCAGAGAACAGAGAGGCCTGCGTCTAGGACATGTAGCCCAGAGCCCACTACCACTTGGGGGTAATGGGATGCACACGCAGGACTCTAAAGTGACAGCCATAAAAGCACCAGGGGACACAGCCTAACCTCTTTAGCTTCAGCCGGGCCAAGGCCTCGGCCATTGTCCATTTTAAGTACTTTTAATTGCTCCTCTCCGGGAATTTAATTTCCCATCTATGTAGTGCTCATTAAAAGATTATTTTTTTTGTTTTTAGGAGGATATGTTAAATTATTTAAGTGCAAGCTATGATTTAGGTTCTTAATTAGGTTTTTTCCATAAATTCTATTTGGAAAACGGCCACCAAAGTATATATTTTATGTATATTTTTATTAATTTCTTAATGTTTTTTTAGATATAAATAAACAATATTTGTATTATTTTAAACTTAAAAATTACTTACAAACTATAATTTTATTTAATTTTTAATTCATTTTTAAGGTTTCTGTCAAAAAAAATGCTTGACAAGTACCGGGTATCATGGAGTCTTTTTAAATATATTATTTCTGTGAGCTAAGTTTTAATTTTAAAATTAAAAAACTGGACTGAGAGTATAATTCTTAAAAACATGCTCTATGTTTCATTTAATATAAAATAAAGTTTTTTAATCTTTTCTCAATAGATTTTGTTTCAAAATGAAACTTAAACAAGAGCTCCTCTTATCTTTTGGTCCTTCGAGGCTCGAGGCTCTCTTCAGTTTCTTCCTTAGTGGTATGGGACTTGAAGCTTAAAGGAGCTTGGAAATAAACTCAGTGGAGTTTAAAGCTACTCTTATACTACTCTTATACTCTTATATTCTTATACTAATATGAAAAAACCTAAAAAACAATTGTGCTCTTTTTCTCTTAGATTTTGGTCCTTCGAGCCAAGAGACTTGAGGCAAGAGAGGTTAAATGAGTTTAGAGATGAATTCTAGACTTATGACTCATTAATAATGAGTATATATTATTAGGGGGTACTCTTATCACTAATAAAAAAAAGATTAAAAAATAAATATGTTTTTTTCTCATAGATTTTGGTCCTACGAGCTCCTTTGTCATTTCCTTCTTAGAAGCAAGAGACTTAAAGGGTAAACGAGTTTAGAAATGAACTCTAGATCCAACTCCAATGAGTATATATTTTAAGAAATAATATTAAGATTAAGATTTAAGATATACATATATATATATACTATATATACATATCTTATCAGTAAAAAAACATATATTTTTTGGTCCTTCGAAGCCTTCTGTAGGCTACCTCTAATGGTATTGCGATTAAAAATTAGTTTAAAAAACTTAATTTAAGAGTCTTAAAAATATAAAAAATATTATATTTACAAATAAAATATTATGCGAAGCTCCTCGTTCCCCTAATTTAAAAAAATAAACCCAAATCCTTTGTGTCCTTTTCAGATTCACTTTGTCGTACATCTTGCTCTGCTCCCTGATGTGGTGCCTGTACTTCGTGGTGGACGGCGGGTCGGAGGACTTCTGGCGGCCCATCTCCAGCTCCTTCTCGATGCTCTCCCTGGTGACGATCATGGCGCTGTGCTTCACCCACTGGGACCTGTACAGGGAGCACCGGACAGTGACCTCGGCGGTGACGGCGCTGCTGCTCTGTGGCGCCTCCCTGGCCTTCCTCACGTACACGGGCCGGGCGTTCAGTCCGCTGGGCCACTTCGCCATCTGCCTGGAGATCGTGCTGCTCATCTACACGGCCCTGCCGATGCCCCTGTGGCTGGGCGCCGGCATCGCCATCAGCTACTCGATCGCCTTCGAGATGGTCTCCCACATGGTTATCGGATGCAGTGCCATCCATGGCAGTGGCTCGGCCGAGGGGGCGGCAGGATCGGTGCCCGCCAACGGGGATCCCAGCAACAAGATCCTAATACTCCGGATAATGGCCCACTTGAGTGTCCACCTGGTGGGCGTCCACATTCTGGTGATGAACCTGGTCCGGATGCGAGGCACCTTCATGAAGGTCGGCCAGAATCTGCTAGTGCGCCGCCAACTGGAGATGGAGAAGCAGCTGAAGGAGAAGATGATACACTCGGTGATGCCCCCAAAGGTGGCCGACATGCTGTTGAACGAGGGCGGCCCCTCCGGCCTGGATGCCACCGGAATGCCGCCCGAATCCCACTACATGCGCCCGCGGGCCTCCAACGACGTCAAGTCCCTGTTCCGGCCCTTCCACATGCACAGCATGGAGAACGTCAGCATCCTGTTTGCGGACATCGTCGGGTTCACCCGCATGTCCTCCACGAAGACCGCCGAGCAGCTGGTCGAGATCCTCAACGATCTCTTCGAGCGCTTCGACGACCTCTGCTCGCTGAGTGGCTGCGAGAAGATCTCCACCCTGGGCGACTGCTATTACTGTGTCTCCGGCTGCCCCGAGCCCCGGGCGGATCATGCCATTTGCTGTGTGGAGATGGGCCTGGGCATGATCGACGCCATGCGCTGCTTCGACGCCCAGAGGCACGAGGGCGTCAAGATGCGGGTGGGCGTCCACACGGGCACCGTCCTCTGCGGCATCGTGGGCACCCGGCGGGTCAAGTTCGATGTCTGGAGCAACGACGTCAGTCTGGCCAACAAGTGAGTTCCACTCTCCCTCTCCTCAGTCATTGATGCTCATAGTTTCTGAATCCTTAGAATGGAGTCCTCTGGCAAACCGGAACAGGTCCACATCTCCCAGGAGACGTCCAGCTTCCTGGGAGATGCCTACTACCTGGAAGAGGGCGAGGAAGTTTTCGGTGAGAAAAGGATAACCTAACCCATGATCCCCTAGAGCCCCAAATAATCCATTGTTGTACCTCCCCAGGACACCGGACGTACTTCGTTGTGGGTCGTCGTCGCGACTTCTCCCGCACCAACAGCCTGAGTCCCAGCATGCCGCCGCATCCGGGCGGCAGCTCCCTGCTCCTGCCCGGCGTCCATGCCAGCCTGTCGCAGAGCGCCACCAATGTGTCGGTGGTGCAGCCGCACGTCCCTCCCGCCTCGCCGGTGGGGCAGTTGTCCAGCTCCCTGAATCCCTCCCCAGTCCTCTCCATGCGGCCCCGGCTCACCTCCTTGAGCATGAAGCTGCGCAAGAAGTCGCAGAGTCGGGAGCGGGAGAGGGACGTGGAGCGCGGCATCATCCACCCGGCGGCGGCGGGAGTGCCTCCCGTGATTGTGGTGCGGGAGCGGCCCAAGATCATCATCACCACCAAGTCCCTGCCCGGCAGCCTGGACTCGGACGAGCAGCCGCCCAGTAGTCCGCCCATCAAGGCGGCGCCCGCCGCCCCTCCGCCGCCGGCCGAGTCGCGTCCGAAGATCCGCTTGAAGATTTGGAGCCGGGTACCGAGATTCCTGAAGCGCCGCAACAGCTCCTACGACGCGGAGGAGAACAGGGAGAAGGTCCACGGCCAGGATGTGGAAAAGGGCATCGACAGGGAGAGGGAGAGGGAGCGGGAGAAGGAGCGAGAGCGGGAGGATCCAGAGGAGACGCTGTCCTTCATGGAGAACCAGATCCAGAACGGGAACGGATGCGGCTACCAGCAGCTGCCCGTCCTGGTGGAGGCCACCAGCAATCGCGTCCAGACCCTGGACATCCCGCCGGCCCGGCCAGTGCTCCACCACGCCGCCACCTCGACGGCCCTGGCCAGCAGTGTCCTGCGATCCCCGGAGCCGGGCACCGGCGGCTGCTGCTCCCCAGGCCAGTACTCCATGTACGACGACATCATCGACGTGAGGTCCTACATCAGCCAGTCGAGGAGCGACATCTCGCCGTTCGGCAGGTCCGGCAGCTATCGCTCCCAGTGCGGCCGGCAGTCCATGGGCGGAGGAGGCCCGCTGGTCGGAGCACCAGTGGCGGGACCGTCGGGCGCAGTCCCGGGAGTATCGACGCAGGTGACACCCTCGTCCTGTGTGGAGCAGTCGCCGTTGCCGCGTCCCCGGGCCTCGACTCTGGCCACTGGCCGACCCGGAGCCAGCCTGGAGCCCGGAACATCACAGAATCCCAGTCCCAGCTGCCTGCCAGCGCCGGGGGGCTCCGGAGTGCCCGGCCTCTCCGGGCTCGGGGGCATGTTCCCGCCCACCCACTCGCGGCAGAGCAGCATCTGCCCGTCGGCCACCTCGCGGAAGGACTCGGGCATCAAGAGCAACTCCCGCCGGTCCTCCATCCAGCAGCAGATCTACGTCCTGAACCAGTCGGCCATCAGCCAGCACCGGGTGTCCGGATACTTCACCAGTTCCACCTCCAGCATCTCGAACTTGGGCGAGGTCCAGGGCATGGTCCCGGGAGCCATGGCGGGGGGAGCGCCCCCGGCGCCGCCCCTCCTGATGAACGCCTGCTCCTCCCAGATAGCCGATCCCCTGGCGGCCTGCCTGCAGCAGCTGCGGAAGCAGTCGGACCTGCAGCTGATCCGCTGCGTCCGGGACAACGCCAGGTCGCAGAGGAGCTACCTGGTGAAGCCTCCGCTGCGGGGCTTCAGCCTGTACTTCAAGTCCCGGCAGCTGGAGCGGGACTTCCGGTCGAAGGCCCACCGCTTCGGGGCCGAGAACGAAACGGAAGGACCCCCCACCCTGGCCACGCCGCGCTACAACACCTACATAGACATTTTCGTGGGCATCGCCGTCTACCTGTGCATCTCGATATCCCTCTTCCTGATGACCCAGAACACGGTGAGCCCCAGCTTCCGGCTGTGGGTGACCCTGTTCACCTGCTTCACGGGCATCCAGGTGTTCGCCCTGTTCCTCTTCACCCGCCAGATGTGCCGGCGGCAGAGCGGGTCGGGTGGCGGAAGTGCCAACCACCGGTTGCGCTCCAAGTCCACCACCAGCGAGGACGTGGAGGCCCGGCGGCAGACCGAGGAGAGGGGCGAGACACCGGCTCCGCATCAGCAGCAGTTCGAGTCCTGCGCCGATCGCATCTTCGAGGCCATCTCCAGCTGGTATCCGTGGCACATCTGTCTGGCCATCCTGATGGCCATGCCCGTCATGCTGATAATCGCCAACTTCCTGCTGCTGGACCTGGAGCAGCTGGAGGCCTTCGAGTACCACTACGGCTTCCTGATCTTCGTCTGCATCGTCCACTTCTGCAACTTCACGCAGCTGAACTGCTGGGTGCGGAATGTCCTGGCCTTCCTGGCGGCCCTCTGCTTCATCGCCATCGCCATGTCCCAGCTGATGGTGTACGACAGCCGGGTGGAGGACCAGCAGGACGACAGGGGCGCCAACTTCATTGAGGAGATCAAGTGGTTCCAGGACTACCACGTCGAGATCTATTTAGACTTGCTGCTCATCCTGGTGCTGGTCTGGTTCCTCAATCGGGAGTTCGAGATCGGCTATCGGCTGACCTTCTACGGCAACGCCGTCGCCAACCAGGACAAGGTCCGCGTCCAGAACATGAAAAACCAGGCGGACATGCTCCTCCACAACATCATACCCAAGCACGTGGCGGAGCACCTCAAGAATACGGCCAAGTACTCGGAGAATCACCACAACATAGCCATTATATTCGCCTCGATTGTCAACTTCAACGAGATGTACGACGAGAGCTATCTCGGGGGGAAGGAGTTCCTCCGTGTCCTCAACGAGCTGATCGGGGACTTTGATGAGCTGCTGTCCAGACCAGAGTTCCGGGCGGTGGAGAAGATCAAGACGATCGGCTCCACCTTCATGGCGGCCAGTGGACTCGATCCGTCGCATCGGGGCACCGGCGACGAGCACATCCACACCCTGATGGAGTTCTCCATCGCCATGCAGGAGGTGGTGGACGCCTTCAACAAGGACCTGCTGGAGTTCAACCTGATCCTGCGGATCGGCATGAACATCGGAGATGTTACGGCCGGGGTGATTGGCACCAGCAAGCTGTACTACGACATCTGGGGCGATGCCGTCAATGTGGCCTCCCGGATGGACTCCACGGGCCTGCCCAATCGCATCCAGGTGGGCAAGGACTGCCTGCCATTCCTCCAGAGTCGCTACGAGTTCGAGCCAAGGGGCAGTGTTTATGTGAAGGGCAAGGATCACATGGAGGTGTTCCTCTACACAGGACGAAGGGAGGAGCTGACCGAACCGGTCCCAGACGAGCCACAGAAGAGAGAATCTGTCGTGTGGATGGAGGATCTAACAAATCCAGAGGACAACGAGGAGGAGGAGGAGGAGGAGGAGGACCTGCACTCCAGTGAGACCACCACCCTCTTCAAGTCGCAGGAATCCCTTCACGCCAATGGCGTCTCCAATTCCCATCAAAGTCCAACTCAGAATCAGAATCCAGCCATGCCAGTGGAGACTTGAGGGGAAGAACCACTCGAAGAATGGTTTCAAAATTGCATTTAATGACTCTTCTGCACCCGGACATGAAACCAAAAGGATAACGCCAGGATATGCAACAAAAACGGGGGGATGGGGGGCTTGAGGTTGGTTCGGAAAGGAAGCTAGAAAGTGGAGAACCAACCGTGTTATTTGTGATATAATTGAATACGTTGAATAGATAGAAACGATAGAAGCGATAGCAAAAATAGTATCGATAGAAACAATAGTATCGATAGGAACGATAGTATCGATAGAATCGGGTTAAAGTTGCTAGTGATTGATTGACAGATTGATTGTTATTTGAAAGAGAACGATAACTATGAATATCCAATACTTTTACACATAATTGTCTTAACCAGTAATTTAAAAAAAAAATAATTACTACCCGTAATATGTATATGTTTTCCCTGTTAATTATATATTTTTTTTAATCCAAATCCAAATCCAATCCATAGGCTTAACCTAAAACTAATGAAAATGTGTGGCTTTAAAAGTGTTTGCGGAACGATATTAGCGAATTATATATATTTCTATATGTATATTGTTCTCCAAGTGTATGTAGATTCAATGTAACATAATAGCATTAACCACAACTAAACTAAAAACTAAATAATACATATATATACAATATATATACAACATAATTATCCTTTTTTTTTTAAGAGCCAACGAACGGATATTACCTGAATGTATTTTGCTGTTATTCATGTTGATCGAGTCGTATATATGTAATATATGTGTAATATTATGTATATGTGTATGTTACTTAGCTAAAGTTCAAAGTTCGCAGATTCCCAGACATGTCCAGATCTGCTGCCATAGGAAAATCTATATACGATATATGTACGTTTATGATTCGGTATTTGTAGGCCAAAATAAGCTTTATATCCCTTTTCCCCCAACAAATCATAGCAAATTGTGTTTTTAATTTTTTTTTTTTCTTAAATTAATTTCCATTGAGCGAAAAAAACAATTCTGACCTAAAATAAATAGATATATAAAATATACTAAGAACTATGGATTTTAATCCACTGAGAAAACCAACACTAAATATTCCGACTTCAAAATGGGTATTTTCTACACGACGTTTTTTTTTACATGGATTTTACCCCGAAAAGTATGCACCAAAACGCTTGCCATACTCACACAACCAAGAGAACATTACACGCACAGACCCACCAAAAAAATGAATAATTAAAGAACAGCTTTCACTCTCGCACACATACATACATACGGCATACACTGAGAGAATCATTTTGTAAGTCTTTTGTATAATTTTTTTTTTAAATTGTATACAAGAAACACCTTTGTGCAATAAGCAAACTTTGCCACTTTCTAGCGTAAAGAAATATTTAATATTAAGGAATACAAGCTCTTCGAATTCGCTACGAAATAAAATCAATGGAAAAATCAGTGGAACCTATATACCACGCATACATATATGCTCTAACTGTATGTGTGTATTAATGTGTATGTGTGTAACGCAACCTATGGACCCTATTGTATTTTTATAAATTTATAAAAAAAAAAACACAAGTATTTTCTACTAATTTATTAAAAACAAAAAAAAAAAACCAAAACTTAATATGAAAAAAAAAAAGAATCGAAAAAACATTTTTTTTTTCCTGTCTTTTTGAAATATCTAAATGTACATACCACATGATATACGTATATATATACAAATATATATGTATTTATAATTGTATATTTTTTATAAAAAAAAAACAAAAAAATACAAATCTGAAGTAAAACAAAGAGCGAATGATATTGATCCAGAATTCTAGATCCTGTTTATGATGTGTAGAAAATGTTTAAATGTGTTACAGCATGGCCATAAAAATAAATAAAAAATCTACAAAAAAATGTGTGTGTTTTAGCAAAAAACAAAACAAAAATACAAAACCGATTTCAAAGAGTTTATCGAAATGTTATAGGAAAACCTACTAAGCAAGATGTGTAGAAATCCCCGAAAAAATACAAAAACAGTCTATATATATGTATATTGTATGTACTTACCAAAATCATGTTGTTTCATTTGCCACCAAAGGGTTAAGGGTCTAAAAATCATAAAACGCACTTCGCATATCTCGGCCATTTCTTAGCCGATTTGAAAACGGAATACCATTTAGGAATAAGCGCTTAAATATTTTTTAAACTGCATCCCAAAATTTCTTGAAATGGAGCAAAAAAATTTCCACCCGATTTTCGCGATTTAGGCAAGGGGGGGATCAGGATTTTTTGCAAAAATCAGCGAAAATTTGATGGTCCGATTTTAAAAATTTTTTGATAAAGATCGAAGGATATTGATGTCCTGATTTCAAAACGACATCCCTTTTCAAAATCCGTCGAGAACTAGCCATGATATGGCCTTGGAAAGAAGCGCCCTGGCGGCAAACACTCGCCGCAAAAATCTAAAATCGTATGGCAGAAAATCTGAAGTACCAGGCGAACAGAAACGAGCAGAAGGTGGCCGAAATCAAGCAGTGCAAGCAGTGCAGTGACGTCACAGCAATAATTATTTTCTGCGCCAAAGGGGGGAAGGAGACAAACGGATCTGAATATGTAACGGACACGGCTCTGCCTCCCTTTCCACCTAATGCAATAGAAGCTGCACCTTAGGCTCCATGGGGGGGAATGGGACAATGCACTAAGAGGGAGACAGGTAGACAATGGAGGCTCTATTGGGGATGGGAGTGCCAGGTGTTTCGGCGCCGCGGTTCTCACAACTTCTCGGCACGAAGTAACGGCCCCCATAGAAAACAATGCATTTTCGCTCACGCGAGCCCCAAATCGTGACACGCGCTGGAAAAACAACGTGTGTCGTTTTATTTTTGCCATCATTAAGGGAATTTTACCGATTTGGACTGGAAATTGTAGTGAAGGGATTGGCGATATGTCGGCCATCATGAATTTCAGTACCGTTTTTTGAATTTTTAGCAAGAGAATATTTACTATTAGAGGAAAAGGGTAGGCAAAATACCGCCATGAACTAAAGCTGTCCCCCTTCCTCAGACCCAAAAATCTGTGCACTGCTTGCTTTGACGTCACTCCGCCACCTTCTGCTGGTTTCTGTTCGCCTGGTACTTCAGACTTTCTGCCATACGATTTTTAAGAAATTTGCGCCGACTTTTTGCCGCCAGGGTGCGCTTCTTTTCAAGGTCATATCATGGCTAGTTCTCGACGGATTTTGAAAAGGGATGTCGTTTTGTAACCAGGACATCATTATCCTTTCATCCGCATCAAATTTTTCTATTGCTCTATTTTTCAAATCTTGGGATACAGTTCGAAGGACCTTGCAGTCTTGATTGCAAAATGGGATTCCTTTTCCAAATCGGTTGTGTATTTTTTTTCGGCCAAAATCATGATGGTACCCCTTGGAAAAGTGCGGAATCCCGCAACCTACGCTTTTCTTTCACTTTTTGGCGAATATCTCGGCTATTTCGCATCCAATCCAAAAAAGGAGTTCCATTTGTGATTCAGGGAACTAATCCCCGTCGATCCTCATCAAAGGATCCTAAATATTCTTCAAATTTAATTTTGGCCCTTTTTTCGGCCAAAATCATGATGGTACCCCTTGGAAAAGCTCGGAATCCCGCAACCTACGCTTTTCTTTCACTTTTTGGCAAATATCTCGGCTATTTCGCATCCAATCCAAAAAAGGAGTTCCATTTGTGATTCAGGGAACTAATCCCCGTCGATCCTCATCAAAGGATCCTAAATATTCTTCAAATTTAATTTTGGCCCTTTTTTCGGCCAAAATCATGATGGTACCCCTTGGAAAAGTGCGGAATCCCGCAACCTACGCTTTTCTTTCACTTTTTGGCGAATATCTCGGCTATTTCGCATCCAATCCAAAAAAGGAGTTCCATTTGTGATTCAGGGAACTAATCCCCGTCGATCCTCATCAAAGGAT